>OZ024904.1:84955115-85372615 GCA_964017125.1 Flabesymbios commensalis | reverse complement strand
GCATTGTTCCGTCTGCGCCGCCGCCACCGTATCCGTAAATCATTTAGGAGTTTCGTTTATTTTTCACATACTATGACTTATGTGCCTGGGAAATGCAAATATATTTTTTGGTCTCAAACTATAAACGACCATGTTCAAAATTCATTGTATCCATTCGCATTAAAGAAAAAATAGCATCTATCCCCAAAAGAACAATTGGAGTCTTATTTTTCTTAGGGGAACTCATTTTGATGATCTGATTAACCATGTTAACTTTTGTCCATTAAAGACAAAATGGCTGACGACAGCCATCTTGCTTGTTGGGGCCAATCGTTGATGGACATATCTAACGGGGATGATGTTAATGTGTTCGTACCGAAAATAAAACAGTCACATCTCGTTTTCAACAATTTCGCTATTTGAATAACACAATATTCAATTTAACAAAATAATTATGACGACAAAGCGATGGTCTTCAAAATAAGTGTTTTATGTTCTAACATGTCCATAGGAATAAACCTGAATGATCAAGCTGCTGTGTTGCTGAGTAAAGCTTTTAACCTTTATCATGTTTATCATTCATATTCTGATATTAAAATGACATTGTTCAACATGTTGTGTGTATGTGTATGATGTAAATATGTAAATAATAAACACTGCCACGGAAAGCGATTGAGAGTGTTCTAAAACTTATTATTAACCCTTAAACATGCAGTTGTAATGATTTGTGTTGAATATTGCAAAACAGTTGTTTTGAACTAAAACATTTACAGCAAAACACACGAAATACTATGTGCGAGTATCTTTATTACTAATGCAAACATAATTTACATGCAACATTTAATGTGGCAAAATTGTTGATAATATAATATGAAAAAACAGTAACGAAGTGACGTTAGTGTTACGTCAGTCTTCCATCCATTGTATGTATATCCATTCGTGTACAATTACCCATTCATGCAACATACAGCCAATAGACAGCGGCATCCCACTCAACAAATGCTGTATGAGTTTGAATGTCGTTGATCTTGTCTATAATTTTAGTCATCTTTGCCACCATATATGTGGGTTGTAATTAATCAACATTTAACTTCCTAAAGGATGCTGATACGACATCAGTCGGTTTCTTCGTCTCGTCCATACCGACATTTTCATTGTACATTGTCGCCAGACGATCTGTCGTGATTTTATCAGTTAGCAGTTTTTTCATGTCATCTGGAATAGAAACATTTTCATACATTAGTTTAGATAGTGAAATTATAAACGATCAATCAAGCAATGAATAAAGCAGATATTGAATTATTCAATCACATCGCTAGGGCATATAATTAACAACTAGAAATACATTTATATATAAACATCATGAAGAGCTGCTATGTCACCTCATTTAAAATGAAATATTTTCAGTGATAGTTACTCTAAATGTTACATATACTTATTTTACATCTTATCTCATTAGGTCAATTCAATTAAATGGCTTTTCATCGAGATCGTATTTTCCGCCACATTTTGGACATAATAATTCAGATTCAGATTGCATTTGTTTGACATAACATACAAAGTATAATATTAAATGTCATGAGACTGCTGTCACTAAAGACTTCCACACACCGCAATGACTGTCCCCGATCGCTTAACACGCAACGATAATATTTAACAATCGGTGCCACTCCCACCACTATGTTTCGTCGATTTCCGTCGCGTCGAAAGCTGTCGCCAAGGCTGTCGCCAAAAATGTTCGATCTTAATCGTGACCCGTCTTAGCCATCATAGATGGTCGTTGCGGTGTGGGATGTCCTGCGACGTGATCGTGATGTCTCAATGTTGCTTACGGAACACCCATTAGGGGGCCTACACGATCACCACTAGGATCGCTGGTGGTGACGACATGATGATGATGATGAGGATGTTTATATATTTTCATTCTATGCATAATACCTAAGGAACTATGATTTTTCAGATTTACTTGATCATGATAACTCCCTTGACCTAAAAAAACCTTGTCGCTAACAATTCTCTAATTAGCCGTTATACTCGCTAAACTATTACCTACTAACTTTACCCTAATAGCGCCAAATTATAAATTTAACAGTTTCACCCACTTGATGTTGTGTCTCGCCACCACAACTTCAAGTGTGTAATGTACTTAAATCTACGCAATTTGAATGAAAATATTATATATGTCAATCTATCAAATTTAAAGCTTTCCAACCAAAAGTTCTCATTTAAAGACGGTTATAGACGTCATAAGCACTTTGAAAACTGCGAAAAAGAGCAGCATCAGATAAATGAGCATTCGTCTCAGTCGTCAATACTTTTAACCAATATTGTTGTGATGCTGGGCCACCGTCTGCGACGCTGTTTCAGCATCGCAACAGCATTCGAATAATTTATCGTATTTTTTTTATTTGATTATGCTCACCAATGGCTTTGGAGACAGGTCCAGAGCTTGGTCCGTTATAATCATCGGGGAGATATTCCTCAGGAAATACCTCCATTCCTACTGACTTGTACACATTCTCAAGGATTTGCCCGTGAAGATTCAGACGTTTTTGCATTTTTTCAGTCAGCGATATTTTTATAATTCCGAGCATAAACTCGGCAAATTGGCCCATATTGTATACGTGAAGAGTTTTCACTCTCGCTGGAAGATTTTTCTACAATATTGACATAAAACATGTACAGGTCCATTAACGAATTCATAAAAATTAAATAGTCCATACAAAGTACAATAATATATTTCAATATACCTGCCAGATATTTAACATTTTTCGTCGGTCGTCTATAGTCATATAGCTCTGGTGCTTCATGGAGTATCCCGTAGCGTCAATCACTAGAACCATGCCATTCACCTGTGACATACAGCATTAAATACTAAGTCAAAGTACACTGTAAAAAAAGAGTGTTTCGAAACACCACTTCTTGTTGCAACACAGCTGCAACCGATTTTGGTGTTTGGAAACACAATTTTGTCGCGTTTTGAAACACAACGAGTGTTTTGAAATCCTCAGTGTGGTTGTTTGAGTCACGGTGGTCAAGTTTGAAAAAACTATAAGTAGAGTTTTGATTAACTGCAATTGGTGTTTTGAAACACCGTATTCGGATAATCCAATCCCTATCTTGATCTTTCAATCCACGGTTGACCAGGTTTTGAATCCTCAGTGTGGTTGTTTGAGCCACGGCTGATCAAGTTTGAAAAAACTATAAGTAGAGTTTTGATTAACTGCAATTGGTGTTTTGAAACACCGTATTCGGATAATCCAATCCCTATCTTGATCTTTCAATCCACGGTTGGCCAGGTTTTGAATCCTCAGTGTGGTGGTTTGAGCCACGGCTGATCAAGTTTGAAAAAATTATAAGTAGAGTTTTGATTAACTGCAATTGGTGTTTTGAAATACCGTATTCGGATAATCGAATCCCTATCTGGGTCTTTCAATCCACGGTTGACCAGGTTTGGAAACCTCAGGGTGGTTGCTTAAGCCACGGCTGATCAAATTTGAAAAAACACTATAAGTAGAGCTTTGATTAGCTGCAATAGGTGTTCTGAAACACCATATTCGGATAATCCAATCTCTATCTTGATCTTTCACTCCACGGTTGAACAGGTTTGGAAAACAGTATGAACGGAGACTCGAATCACTGTAATGTGTGTTCTGAAACACCATTCGGTCACTCCAGTATCTTTATCCGCTTTCAAGCACTAATGATCAACTTTGGAAACACTAAGTGGAGTTTTAATCGCCGTAAAATGAGTTTTAAAACACAAATGCCTGCTACTCTAAACTCTATCTAGCTTTGTGTCACTAAAGACTAGGTCTGGAAAATCTACTAAGTAGTATATTAAACCACCGTAATAAGTGTTTTGTGTCAATGTTCTAAGTCAATCAACTCTCCATATCTAGTTGTTTAAAAATATTTTCAACCTTATGATTATAAGGCTTAGGGCTAATGGCGATTTTTCGCATTCGGAATGTCATACAACGTGATATCAGCATGTGTCACCGAATCTGGACCTCGTCTAAAGAATCGGTCCAGATTCGTGTGGGACCTACGTACGCTGATATCAGGATGTACGGCATACGTGTGTCCTCCTCTCGCAATCAAGTCCAAGTCGCACTTGGCTAATCGACGTTGCAGGACCAAATATACAAACTAACGAAAATTTCTATAATTTACTTTTTTTCTATATTTAACAGTTAAACAAAAATATTCATCGGTAATTTATTGGCTCTCTTAAATCCTGCATGCAATAGCATAATCAAAAATAGCCAAATAAATCGAAATACCATATATTTATTAAAACTAACATATTCAAACTATTGATACATTAACAAGTGATCAACTCGATATACTGAGTTGACAGCTCGATATATTGAGTTGACAACTCGATACATTGTTTTTCCAACTCGATATATTGAGTTGCCAACTCGATATATTGAGTTTACAACTAGATAGCTGACTATGAGAGCAAAATAAGTTTACATCCATCAACACACATATAGTCCTGCCTGAGCGAAGTGTATATGGCTTTGAAAAAGGTGCTACCCGACTTTTTTCTGTGGGCAATGTAAACACCCGTTGGCGCAGTGCAGTCCAACAACAAGAATATAATTCAGCTATGCAAAAATATTTTGTAAGTCTAAATATTGTTCATTGAAAAAATTACAGGATAATGTTCAACTTCATTAAGTTAAGTATACATGTAACGTTTCTTCTCACAAACTTACTAAATTTTTTACCACGTACACATCACTAAAGTACACTTGAAGATTTTTTGGTGGAATGTGCAAAACCATTTGAAGCATATATTCACCCACAAAATGTTCACTTTGATCTATCGCATTGTTGAAAATATATACACATGCTCGTTAACATGGTTAAACAACTTACTAAGATTTTACAATAGGTACACATTATAAGAAATTAAAAATTGTGGCTTATTTATTGAGAAAACTTATCCCCAAATTTAACTATAAAGTTAGGATATTGATGATGAACACATGCTCTCATTAAATTTCAAAGTACAAAGTACACAAGAAACAACATGATCATAACTTATTCCGTACATAAACGAACTGTCGCAAACAACGTGTAGGGTACGGGTGTCACATTGTTGTTAGCAACAAATGTAACATGTGAAAATAGGGCGTCCATGTCATTTTGTTGCAGGCAACCATTTACGAAAGAACCCTAATATTAACTTTACTTTTCTTATTTAGAACACTTAGCAATCAATCTCAAGAGTGTTGGACCACTGTGTCATTACTTCTTCCATATATGATGTTTTGTATATGCTTCAAGGTACATCTTAAGTCCTCGGGATATTCCAGCCAGAATACGTAGTAACTCATGAATACGATGATAATTCCAGTTAGTATGTTTTTCACCTCCACGCACTTGACGCCCTCAGTAGGTCCTATACATCACATAGGGGCCTACTTCGCGTTGTGCATGTCATTCATGTTGCCGAAAATTGCCATATATGGTGTCATGGGTGTATTTGTGATATTCGGAATACCAGAGGCCTACAACACATAGCATTAAGTCATTAAAAAATGATGCACATGACAATAAATGATCATTGATGTAAATTTTTTGACCCAGAATTAAAAGGAGAAAACACCTTCTCAGTTTCCTATGCTTTTGTTTACTGGTTATAATATCAAAACACAGCAAAAACGTTGCTTGTTGCAGTCATTTAAATTTCAATAGCGAATTTACTTGTATATTTTTAAGAAATGATTTTGCTGAGGACGTGTGACAAAAATGTAAAGACCTAACTAATAATGATAGATGGTGTTCATAAAAAAGAAATAATATAAAATGTAAAATCACCTGATAAAACATGTACAGCGGATCAGTGACATCTTTGAGAAAGTAGCATTAGTATGATGCCGACACCTCTGCTGCACGCACTCTCTTGTCTGCTTTCATCTCCAAGGGCATCTACATCATTTGCAAGATGTTGTATGGCATCCAAGATATAAGTGTATTGCTTTTTTTTTACATCGGCCTCCACAGCATCCCGAGCCAGGTTGATCAGGGATTCTGCCTTGCGAAAAACTTTTCCTGAGTGCCATGCAACGTGTAGGCTACCATCTTCACCAGACACGAGTTCATATATACTCCTGAGACAATCCTTTGTAAACAGTCCTGGGAATTATTCACGAAAATCAGTGATGATGCAATTGGAATTGATGGGTTATCTTCTAGTAGAAACGACAGATGTACCGGCAGATATAGGCAGTGACAGAGGAGAACCTTCAGTTTCATTTTGTCCTACAATTGATTAAATTCTTCAAGATCAACATATTCACCCCAGTCTGTAGGTACATGCATCTCGGATGACGGAGGCAGAAGAAACCGTTCTTCAATGATCTGAAAAAAAAACAATTGAGCCAAATTAACTATAACCACATTAACACTTGTGCTGCTGGAGCCATATATATAGGCCTATATGGTGGCAAGCATATTTTACATTTAAATATATAGTTGTTTGTAGATGCTCAGTTAATCAAATTTGTCAATTTGGGAGATGTCTATTTTTCATAAATATTTTTGTTTGTTTAAAGCCGAAACTATCATTAGCAATTCCAGCTTCAAATGAATGAAAAATACAAACAATTCAGCAGCACAAGGGTTAACAAATACTAAATAATATATGTTAATTTTTATTGGAAGCATAGAGTCACAGTAAATTATTTATAGGAGTGTGCTAATTCCACCATCCTCCACCGCCGTCGGCGTCGCGTCAGACAAACTATAAAATCGAGAGCAGGAGAGCTTTAGAGGCTACAATAATCTAGACCTCATCTATTTCATTCAGGACTTATCTATAAAATTAGTAATCTTAGGCCTAATCAATGACTGTCTAACTCTTCAGACACTGCCATTGATAAAGACCAGGGCAGGTGAGCGACTGTGATTGAGCAGTCCCCGTTTGAAATCCCAGGCATAAATTATGTTAATATATAATACTGTACTGAAGCATGTCCTGAAGCTTCTGCCATGGCGACGATCTGATCATCTCGACCGCCAATGCTCAAGTGAGTCAAGTCAGAATTGTAGGCAGTGTTTTATTTAAAAACAATTTGTTAGTCAATTGTGACGTCACAAATGTAAATAGGCGTAACAGTTGGCCTCTGTTTTGATATTCAACTAGACTGATAGAGTCTGGTGGTGTCACCAGCAGCGCACTGAAATGTCACCAGGAGAACCCAGTCAGTAGTGTCACCAGCAGTGAATTGAAATGTCACCAGGAGAACCCAGTCAGTTGTGTCACCAGCAGTGAATTGAAATGTCACCAGGAGAACCAAGTCAGTAGTGTCACCAGCAGTGAATTGAAATGTCACCAGGAGAACCCAGTCAGGAGTGTCACCAGCAGTGAATTGAAATGTCACCAGGAGAACCCAGTCAATAGTGTCACCAGCAGTGAATTGAAATGTCAGCCGGAGAACCTAGTCAGTTGTGTCACCAGCAGTGAATTGAAATGTCACCAGGAGAACCTAGTCAGTTGTGTCACCAGCAGTGAATTGAAATGTCACCAGGAGAACCCAGTCAGTATTGTCGCCAGAAGCGCTTTGAAATGTCACCAGGAAAGCTCGGTCAATAGTGTCACCAGCAGTGAATTGAAATGTCACCAGGAGAACCCAGTCAGTAGTGTCACCAGCAGTGAATTAAAATGTCACCAGGAGAACCCAGTCAGTGGTGTCACCAGCAGTGAATTGAAATGTTACCAGGAGAGCCCAGTCAGTAGTGTCACCAGCAGTGAATTGAAATGTCACCAGGAAAGCCCAGTCAGTAGTGTCACCAGAAGTGAATTGAAATGTCACCAGGAGAGCCCAGTCAGTAGTGTCACCAGCAGTGAATTGAAATGTCATCAGGAGAGCCCAGTCAGTAGTGTCACCAGCAGTGAATTAAAATGTCACCAGGACAACCCAGTCAGTAGTGTCACCAGCAGTGAATTGAAATGTCACCAGCAGAACCCAGACAGTATTGTCACCAGCAGCGCTTTGAAATGTCACCAGGAAAGCTCGGTCAATAGTGTCACCAGCAGTAAATTGAACTGGCACCAAGAGAACCCAGTCAGTAGTGTCACCAGCAGTGAATTGAAATGTCACCAGGAGAACCCAGTCAGTTGTGTCACCAGCAGTGAATTGAAATGTCACCAGGAGAACCAAGTCAGTAGTGTCACCAGCAGTGAATTGAAATGTCACCAGGAGAACCCAGTCAGGAGTGTCACCAGCAGTGAATTGAAATGTCACCAGGAGAACCCAGTCAATAGTGTCACCAGCAGTGAATTGAAATGTCAGCCGGAGAACCTAGTCAGTTGTGTCACCAGCAGTGAATTGAAATGTCACCAGGAGAACCTAGTCAGTTGTGTCACCAGCAGTGAATTGAAATGTCACCAGGAGAACCCAGTCAGTATTGTCGCCAGAAGCGCTTTGAAATGTCACCAGGAAAGCTCGGTCAATAGTGTCACCAGCAGTGAATTGAAATGTCACCAGGAGAACCCAGTCAGTAGTGTCACCAGCAGTGAATTAAAATGTCACCAGGAGAACCCAGTCAGTGGTGTCACCAGCAGTGAATTGAAATGTTACCAGGAGAGCCCAGTCAGTAGTGTCACCAGCAGTGAATTGAAATGTCACCAGGAAAGCCCAGTCAGTAGTGTCACCAGAAGTGAATTGAAATGTCACCAGGAGAGCCCAGTCAGTAGTGTCACCAGCAGTGAATTGAAATGTCATCAGGAGAGCCCAGTCAGTAGTGTCACCAGCAGTGAATTAAAATGTCACCAGGACAACCCAGTCAGTAGTGTCACCAGCAGTGAATTGAAATGTCACCAGCAGAACCCAGACAGTATTGTCACCAGCAGCGCTTTGAAATGTCACCAGGAAAGCTCGGTCAATAGTGTCACCAGCAGTAAATTGAACTGGCACCAAGAGAACCCAGTCAGTTGTGTCACCAGAAGTGAATTGGAATGTCACCAGGAGAACCCAGTCAGTTGTGTCACCAGCAGTGAATTAAAATGTCACCAGGAGAACCCAGTCAGTAGTGTCACCAGCAGTGAATTGAAATGTCACCAGCAGAACCCAGACAGTATTGTCACCAGCAGCGCTTTGAAATGTCACCAGGAAAGCCCGGTCAATAGTGTCACCAGCAGTGAATTGAAATGTCACCAGGAGAACCCAGTCAGTAGTGTCACCAGCAGAGCATTGAAATGTCACCAGGAGAGCCCAGTCAGTAGTGTCACCAGCAGTGCATTGAAATGTCACCAGGAGAGCCCAGACAGTGGTGTCACCAGCAGCGAATTGAAATGTCACCAGGAGAACCCAGTCAGTAATGTCACCAGCAGTGAATTGAAATGTCACCAGGAGAACCCAGTCAGTAGTGTCACCAGCAGTGAATTGAAATGTCACCAGCAGAACCCAGACAGTATTGTCACCAGCAGCGCTTTGAAATGTCACCAGGAAAGCCCGGACAATAGTGTCACCAGCAGTGAATTGAAATGTCACCAGGAGAACCCAGTCAGTAGTGTCACCAGCAGAGCATTGAAATGTCACCAGGAGAGCCCAGTCAGTAGTGTCACCAGCAGTGCATTGAAATGTCACCAGGAGAGCCCAGACTGTGGTGTCACCAGCAGCGAATTGAAATGTCACCAGGAGAACCCAGTCAGTAATGTCACCAGCAGTGAATTGAAATGTCACCAGGAGAACCCAGTCAGTAGTGTCACCAGCAGTGAATTGAAATGTCACCAGGAGAACCCAGTCAGTAGTGTCACCAGCAGTGAATTGGAATGTCACCAGGAGAGCCCAGTCAGTAATGTCACCAGCAGTGAATTGAAATGTCACCAGGAGAACCCAGTCAGTAGTGTCACCAGCAGAGCATTGAAATGTCACCAGGAGAGCCCAGTCAGTAGTGTCACCAGCAGTGCATTGAAATGTCACCAGGAGAGCCCAGACTGTGGTGTCACCAGCAGCGAATTGAAATGTCACCAGGAGAACCCAGTCAGTAATGTCACCAGCAGTGAATTGAAATGTCACCAGGAGAACCCAGTCAGTAGTGTCACCAGCAGTGAATTGAAATGTCACCAGGAGAACCCAGTCAGTAGTGTCACCAGCAGTGAATTGGAATGTCACCAGGAGAGCCCAGTCAGTAATGTCACCAGCAGTGAATTGAAATGTCACCAGGAGAGCCCAGTCAGTAGTGCCACCAGCAGTGAATTTAAATGTCACCAGGAGAGCCCAGTCAGTAGTGTCACCAGCAGTGAAATGAAATGTCATCAGGAGAGCCCAGTCAGTAGTGTCACCAGCAGTGAATTAAAATGTCACCAGGACAACCCAGTCAGTAGTGTCACCAGCAGTGAATTGAAATGTCACCAGCAGAACCCAGACAGTATAGTCACCAGCAGCGCTTTGAAATGTCACCAGGAAAGCCCGGTCAATAGTGTCACCAGCAGTAAATTGAACTGTCACCAAGAGAACCCAGTCAGTTGTGTCACCAGAAGTGAATTGGAATGTCACCAGGAGAACCCAGTCAGTTGTGTCACCAGCAGTGAATTGAAATGTCACCAGGAGAGCCCAGTCAGTAGTGTCACCAGCAGTGAATTGAAATGTCACCAGCAGAACCCAGACAGTATTGTCACCAGCAGCGCTTTGAAATGTCACCAGGAAAGCCCGGTCAATAGTGTCACCAGCAGTGAATTGAAATGTCACCAGGAGAACCCAGTCAGTAGTGTCACCAGCAGAGCATTGAAATGTCACCAGGAGAGCCCAGTCAGTAGTGTCACCAGCAGTGCATTGAAATGTCACCAGGAGAGCCCAGACAGTGGTGTCACCAGCAGCGAATTGAAATGTCACCAGGAGAACCCAGTCAGTAATGTCACCAGCAGTGAATTGAAATGTCACCAGGAGAACCCAGTCAGTAGTGTCACCAGCAGTGAATTGAAATGTCACCAGCAGAACCCAGACAGTATTGTCACCAGCAGCGCTTTGAAATGTCACCAGGAAAGCCCGGTCAATAGTGTCACCAGCAGTGAATTGAAATGTCACCAGGAGAACCCAGTCAGTAGTGTCACCAGCAGAGCATTGAAATGTCACCAGGAGAGCCCAGTCAGTAGTGTCACCAGCAGTGCATTGAAATGTCACCAGGAGAGCCCAGACAGTGGTGTCACCAGCAGCGAATTGAAATGTCACCAGGAGAACCCAGTCAGTAATGTCACCAGCAGTGAATTGAAATGTCACCAGGAGAGCCCAGTCAGTAGTGTCACCAGCAGAGCATTGAAATGTCACCAGGAGAGCCCAGCCAGTAGTGTCACCAGCAGTGCATTGAAATGTCACCAGGAGAGCCCAGACAGTGGTGTCACCAGCAGCGAATTGAAATGTCACCAGGAGAACCCAGTCAGTAGTGTCACCAGCAGTGAATTGAAATGTCACCAGGAGAACCCAGTCAGTAGTGTCACCAGCAGTGAATTGGAATGTCACCAGGAGAGCCCAGTCAGTAATGTCACCAGCAGTGAATTGAAATGTCACCAGGAGAGCCCAGTCAGTAGTGTCACCAGCAGTGAATTGAAATGTCACCAGGAGAGCCCACTCAGTAGTGTCTCCAGCAGTGAATTGAAATGTCACCAGGAGAACCCAGTCAGTAGTGTCACCAGCAGTGAATTGAAATGTCACCAGCAGAACCCAGACAGTATTGTCACCAGCAGCGCTTTGAAATGTCACCAGGAAAGCCCGGTCAATAGTGTCACCAGCAGTGAATTGAACTGTCACCAGGAGAACCCAGTCAGTTGTGTCACTGCAGTGAATTGGAATGTCACCAGGAGAACCCAGTCAGTTGTGTCACCAGCAGTGAATTGAAATGTCACAAAAATAACCCAGTCAGTAGTGTCACCAGCAGTGAACTGAAATGTCACCAGCAGAACCCAGACAGTATTGTCACCAGCAGCGCTTTCAAATGTCACCAGGAAAGCCCGGTCAATAGTGTCACCAGCAGTGAATTGAAATGTCACCAGGAGAGCCCAGACAGTAGTGTCACCAGCAGTGAATTGAAATATCACCAGGAGAACCCAGTCAGTAGTGTCATCAGCAGTGAATTGAAATGTCACCAGGAGAACCCAGTCAGTAGTGTCACCAGCAGTGAATTGAAATGTCACCAGGAGAGCCCAGTCAGTAATGTCACCAGCAGTGAATTGAAATGTCACCGGGAGAGCTCAGTCAGTAGTTTCTCCAGCAGTGAATTGAAATTTCACCAGGAGAGCCCAGTCAGTAGTGTCACCACCAGTGAATTGAAATGTCACCAGGAGAACCCAGTCAGTAGTGTCACCAGCAGTGAATTGAAATGTCACCAGGAGAACCCAGTCAGTAGTGTCACCAGCAGTGAATTGAAATGTCACCAGGAGAACCCAGTCAGTAATGTCACCAGCAGTGAATTGAAATGTCACCAGGAGAACCCAGACAGTATTGTCACCAGCAGCGCTTTGAAATGTCACCAGGAAAGCCCGGTCAATAGTGTCACCAGCAATGAATTGAAATGTCACCAGGAGAACCCAGTCAGTAGTGTCACCAGCAGAGCATTGAAATGTCACCAGGAGAGCCCAGTCAGTAGTGTCACCAGCAGTGCATTGAAATGTCACCAGGAGAGCCCAGACTGTGGTGTCACCAGCAGAGAATTGAAATGTCACCAGGAGAACCCAGTCAGTAATGTCACCAGCAGTGAATTGAAATGTCACCAGGAGAACCCAGTCAGTAGTGTCACCAGCAGAGCATTGAAATGTCACCAGGAGAGCCCAGTCAGTAGTGTCACCAGCAGTGCATTGAAATGTCACCAGGAGAGCCCAGACAGTGGTGTCACCAGCAGCGAATTGAAATGTCACCAGGAGAACCCAGTCAGTAGTGTCACCAGCAGTGAATTGAAATGTCACCAGGAGAACCCAGTCAGTAGTGTCACCAGCAGTGAATTGGAATGTCACCAGGAAAGCCCAGTCAGTAATGTCACCAGCAGTGAATTGAAATGTCACCAGGAGAGCCCAGTCAGTAGTGTCACCAGCAGTGAATTTAAATGTCACCAGGAGAGCCCAGTCAGTAGTGTCACCAGCAGTGAATTGAAATGTCATCAGGAGAGCCCAGTCAGTAGTGTCACCAGCAGTGAATTAAAATGTCACCAGGACAACCCAGTCAGTAGTGTCACCAGCAGTGAATTGAAATGTCACCAGCAGAACCCAGACAGTATAGTCACCAGCAGCGCATTGAAATGTCACCAGGAAAGCCCGGTCAATAGTGTCACCAGCAGTAAATTGAACTGTCACCAAGAGAACCCAGTCAGTTGTGTCACCAGAAGTGAATTGGAATGTCACCAGGAGAACCCAGTCAGTTGTGTCACCAGCAGTGAATTGAAATGTCACCAGGAGAGCCCAGTCAGTAGTGTCACCAGCAGTGAATTGAAATGTCACCAGCAGAACCCAGACAGTATTGTCACCAGCAGCGCTTTGAAATGTCACCAGGAAAGCCCGGTCAATAGTGTCACCAGCAGTGAATTGAAATGTCACCAGGAGAACCCAGTCAGTAGTGTCACCAGCAGAGCATTGAAATGTCACCAGGAGAGCCCAGTCAGTAGTGTCACCAGCAGTGCATTGAAATGTCACCAGGAGAGCCCAGACAGTGGTGTCACCAGCAGCGAATTGAAATGTCACCAGGAGAACCCAGTCAGTAATGTCACCAGCAGTGAATTGAAATGTCACCAGGAGAACCCAGTCAGTAGTGTCACCAGCAGTGAATTGAAATGTCACCAGCAGAACCCAGACAGTATTGTCACCAGCAGCGCTTTGAAATGTCACCAGGAAAGCCCGGTCAATAGTGTCACCAGCAGTGAATTGAAATGTCACCAGGAGAACCCAGTCAGTAGTGTCACCAGCAGAGCATTGAAATGTCACCAGGAGAGCCCAGTCAGTAGTGTCACCAGCAGTGCATTGAAATGTCACCAGGAGAGCCCAGACAGTGGTGTCACCAGCAGCGAATTGAAATGTCACCAGGAGAACCCAGTCAGTAATGTCACCAGCAGTGAATTGAAATGTCACCAGGAGAGCCCAGTCAGTAGTGTCACCAGCAGAGCATTGAAATGTCACCAGGAGAGCCCAGCCAGTAGTGTCACCAGCAGTGCATTGAAATGTCACCAGGAGAGCCCAGACAGTGGTGTCACCAGCAGCGAATTGAAATGTCACCAGGAGAACCCAGTCAGTAGTGTCACCAGCAGTGAATTGAAATGTCACCAGGAGAACCCAGTCAGTAGTGTCACCAGCAGTGAATTGGAATGTCACCAGGAGAGCCCAGTCAGTAATGTCACCAGCAGTGAATTGAAATGTCACCAGGAGAGCCCAGTCAGTAGTGTCACCAGCAGTGAATTGAAATGTCACCAGGAGAGCCCACTCAGTAGTGTCTCCAGCAGTGAATTGAAATGTCACCAGGAGAACCCAGTCAGTAGTGTCACCAGCAGTGAATTGAAATGTCACCAGCAGAACCCAGACAGTATTGTCACCAGCAGCGCTTTGAAATGTCACCAGGAAAGCCCGGTCAATAGTGTCACCAGCAGTGAATTGAACTGTCACCAGGAGAACCCAGTCAGTTGTGTCACCAGCAGTGAATTGGAATGTCACCAGGAGAACCCAGTCAGTTGTGTCACCAGCAGTGAATTGAAATGTCACAAGAATAACCCAGTCAGTAGTGTCACCAGCAGTGAACTGAAATGTCACCAGCAGAGCCCAGACAGTATTGTCACCAGCAGCGCTTTCAAATGTCACCAGGAAAGCCCGGTCAATAGTGTCACCAGCAGTGAATTGAAATGTCACCAGGAGAGCCCAGACAGTAGTGTCACCAGCAGTGAATTGAAATATCACCAGGAGAACCCAGTCAGTAGTGTCATCAGCAGTGAATTGAAATGTCACCAGGAGAACCCAGTCAGTAGTGTCACCAGCAGTGAATTGAAATGTCACCAGGAGAGCCCAGTCAGTAATGTCACCAGCAGTGAATTGAAATGTCACCGGGAGAGCTCAGTCAGTAGTTTCTCCAGCAGTGAATTGAAATTTCACCAGGAGAGCCCAGTCAGTAGTGTCACCAGCAGTGAATTGAAATGTCACCAGGAGAACCCAGTCAGTAGTGTCACCAGCAGTGAATTGAAATGTCACCAGGAGAACCCAGTCAGTAGTGTCACCAGCAGTGAATTGAAATGTCACCAGGAGAACCCAGTCAGTAGTGTCACCAGCAGTGAATTGAAATGTCACCAGGAGAACCCAGTCAGTAGTGTCACCAGGAGGATGATTAGATCAAGGAATTAGATGTATAACTACCCCACTGCGTAACAAGGGTAATAAGTACCGGTTTTTATATTGAATAAATTAATCCCCCAGTGGTCCAATAGCCGCACATACATATGTCTAAGTAGATAGAGGCAATCCGGGTTCGGTATGGAAAGGCTTAAATCTGATCAGAAACAATGCATAAGAACTTGCACAGTCAGGGTTTGTAACTCTTATTCGATACAACGGGGGGGGGGTGCAGATATTAATAACTAACCTGTAAACTCCTGGTACTTGCTCGATTTCCGCCAAAATGATGGCGCCACGATAGCTAATTCGTAGCGTGGTTGACTCGAGTTCCACTGAGGCCGATATCTTTCCTTCATGCACACATTATGCAGTGACACTCCAAAACATTAAAAGACCAGTGAGTCAGATTTGCCATGTGAAATAAAAATGAAATGAATCGGGCTTTAGGCAACCTTTGTGTACATATAGGCTAAACTGGGCCAGGAGAACCGCCTGAGGATGGTGAGATGATTGAGATGACGCTGTCCTCCAGACACAGGATTCGAAATTCGAGCCCTGGCGGTCTGAGGCCGAGCACGCTACCTCTCGGTCACGGAGGCTCCCCACAATACTAACTTTCAGACGTGGATGGGGAAGAAACATTTTTGTTTCTTTCAAACCGCCGAGACCGGGAACCGAACCCCGAACTCTGGCGTGAAAGGCAGCGGTGCTAACCACTACCCCAGGGCCCCCGCCCTGCCATGTGAACGGTCACTAAACCTAGGCACTATAACTGAAAAAAAAACAATGTCTAATATTTTCTCCCCTGGAATGTTACTCTGATGGAGGTCCATGTTATCTTTACCTAATTGCTGATTGATATAGTTTGTTACGTGGATAAGGGGTCCTCCAGTATCTGAAACACATTTTGGTGTTTTGAAACACATGTATCAAGCATCATCTAAATGTGGGGTATCGAAACACCTAACGCATGTGCGCAACTCTATTTTAGGTTTCTTGAAACACATGTTGGTGTTTTGAAACACATATCGATCAACATCCAAGTGTGGGATATCGAAACACCTAACGCATGTGTGTAACACCATTTTACGTTCTTTGAAACACATTTTGGTGTTTTGAAAAACGAATCAAGCAACAACCAAACGCGGTGTGTCGAAACACCTAAAGCATGTGTGTAACTCTATTGTAAGTGTTTTGAATCTTCCTTTTTTACAGTGTATATAAAACATCATAAGCTTTTAAATGGACTCAATCAGGCTGAAATCATAAAAAATCGGTGATTTTATTTTGGCTTCTTAATATGACCATCTGATGTAAACATGTCCATAGACTAGGACTGCAAAAGTTTTTTTTAATTTTTGTGCTGCGCATTTAACATTATTTACCGTATTTCGTTTTCAATTCCGCACTGAAGTAGTGTATCCCACGGATCATGTTTTTATTTTTTTCAGAATTTTCATATTTTTACAAATATTTTTAATCAACATTTCTATGAAACCAGATGTAACCCAAACAAACTATTTGTATACCTGAAGGACGATTGAATGTTTTTACAGCATTGGGCCACATGCTGATGGCATCGGCCCAGCGTTGGGTAGACAATCAGTGTTGCAGATGTGTCCTCCCGTGTCCTGACTATGGGACACCAATTAGCGGCGACTGCTCTGATCTTACCGTCTGATACATGGGAATGTGTGATGTAAAGTGCTTATTATCGCTGACCTGTTTTGTTTACATGGCAATATACGACCTGGAAATACAACTATTTCGCTCTTTTTCGGTGCTTTAAAATTGCTTTTTGACTTGTTCGTATTTTAGTTAAGATCAGTAGGCTATATAGCTTCATATAAATACAATTTTCAAAATTGACAACATTGAAAGTGTCTCATCCCAAGGGATCCCTTTAATGAATATATTTTATTTTAATGGCCTCCAAATGTCTATACGCGATGATATTTGTACTCCTAGATGATATTATATTTGAGTGATCTTAAGTTACAGACTAGTTTTTTGGCAACAAGGATTTATTTCAACAATTTTATATTTCAATTGGATGATTGATTGACCTAAAAAATAAAACATCGATTGCAGTACTTTTCTGTCATTGTTAATGCCGATACGTAGCCTAAATCGCATTAGTGTGGTAATGTCAATAGGTGTTATACTGTGGGCCCAGTGTGGTGCATAGTTTAATAAACTTAGACATTGCAACTACTTTTGAGGACTATGTTTGCTGGTAAAGATACAAAATGGCATCAATTGGTCAGAGTATTATGCAAGCAATACCTCTAAGAGCCACACTTGTTCCAGTTCAGAAAGGACTGGGAGTGCAAATTCATCGCCATTTTGCTTCATGATACCTGATAGATACTCTTCACTAACACGGTTTTTCATGTTCTTATGCTGGAGTAAGACGATTTGAATAAAATGCAGCAGTAACACCAGAAACGGGTATAAATGCTTACACGGATGATCGCCACATTCAGTATGTAGCTGACAATGAAGATCACAATGTTGCAACAATAGATGGTACAGGTACATTCCATGGAATGGGGATTATTGCTGCAGACACTCCAAAGGCACATATCATCAACACAATAATTCCGAACGTAATGTGATGGCTGCAGATATTACAGCAGTAGGTCGCATAAACATTGAATACTTTAAGATTCCACAAAAGTCCCACCTCTAACCTATCTTCAACTTGAACCAGTGACAGCGTATGATCCAACATCACAATTGGATGTGCTGTGGAAAGCATCTCTACTCCTTCAATCCCCCAGGCCAGCATGGTCAGACATGATTCTAATGTTGCATTATGGTGAATATACTGAACAGTCATCTGTCACATTCCTTCCAATGATAAACCTTGCTCCTTATAATCCATCTTGTATCTACTCCACAATGAAATGTGTAAAATATGATGTAACACCCGTCATCACATATGACCAGCCCTTATACTGGAAAGCTCTAACAATAATTCGATCACAGTGAACAGAGAATGCTGTCAAAGACGTGGCAATAACACTAGGTGGGTTTCACATGGATATGAGCTTATTGGGTAGTATCGTCAACCTGATGCAGGCTCAGGGCTACAAGAGGTACTTCAGGCTGTGTATGCTAGCAACACTATCAACCATATGCTGTCTGGTAAGGCTGTTTCCAGAGCTTTACGTGGACATTTGCTAGTAGACGCTGCTCTCCACACTATTCTTCTGGCAGATGCATGCAATGTGCCACTGCCACTTGAAGATGACTCAAATAAACCTAAAGCAGAAACAACCAGCAAAGGGTCTCATGATGATGTAAATTCTGTGGACAAGCAAGTTGTGAATGATACTGTTGTAACAGATTTGACAGAGGCAAAATTGCTCTAGGTCAGAATAGTAGCATCTGATTCCACAGTGTCATTTGAAGAGTCATGTTCATCGGATGTCTTCAAGAAACTTCAATCTTTTTTGAGCGAAAATAAAAACTCATTAAGCACAAGGAAGGGGTTGTTCTTTGTGCAATATTTAGAAATAGTGGACATACTTTTTTTCTCGAATCATTTTTTATCCTCCCCTAACATCCCTAAAAATTTTGTGCAATTGTGTTGTGTAATTTGGAAGTTAGACCATTTGGAATGTAATTGAAATCTTGTTTCACGGTAATGGTGTTAAAGAGAGCTGTCATTTTGAAAATGTATTACATGCCAAATGGTCTAACTCCGCTAATACGCAAAAAAAATCAACCAAATTTTCAGGGGTGTTGGGGGAAGATGAAAAATGAATCCGAGAAAAATGTTGTTAAAAAATTTAAAGAGCGACCGAATAAATTAGAAAAAGGCTACTCCCAGGATCTGGTGAAACAGACTACTATATGGTAAAGGCATGTATGGGTGTCAGCCATTTGAATGTATCTTATTGTTAATCTCTAACAAAGAGTGCGAAAGTGAAAATAACAACATTGTGATATGAAAATGACTTCGTGGGACTCTAAAACGTTATGTTTCTGTACTTAATAATTAATTGAATTTATAATAAACTTTTATCTGCAAAAAAAAGCGAAAAAATGTTATTGGGTTGCAAAGCGCAAAAATGAAAAATCTATATTGTTACTTAAAAATGGCCTTGTGTGACCTTGAATTATCTATAAAGTAATGTGGCCACATTATACATGATTTTTATATTATAAAACATGAATACAATGCTAAGTCGATCAACCTAAATGTTGTTCGAAATAGCTTGACATATTATTTTATGTCAAATTATACCCAAATTACGACAGTTCAAATGAGTTAACAGATTTTTAGGCGGCCAACTTTGAGTTTTGTCTAAACTTGACTTTGCCCTTTCAAAGCACCTTTCAGTCGATCTGGAAACGAAAAGCTAATGCGAATCACCATAATTATTACACATGTTTCTATGTCAGATGGCTGCAAAGTTATGGCCAAAACAGTATACCGGAAGTCAATTATTGTGACAAGGAGTCTCGAACGGGAGACACAATAAACTTGACTAATCGTCTATGCCGCTATTGTGATTTTCGTACTGACCTGTGTAGTCTCATTCAATAATGCTGTTTCCAGTATAGATATCAGGTGTGCAAAGAAGTCCGTCTTTGTCATGTTTTCCATTTTAAATTGTCCTGTGATAGAACAAGCCACATAATTATAATAGTACCTTTCCTATGTCTAAAATGATATTTAATAATAATTATGCTCTTGAATATTAGATGGTGCCACCCACCAATAATAAACATATACCACAAATATACCCCGAATCAACCGGATTCAATTATTCAGCAGCACAAATGCAATATAATTATAAAGAGATAATAAAGATTGTAGCGGCTGTTTACTTTTATACTTTAGTACATCTTAGCAGTTTGGATAAAGTATGTAGTACGTCCCCTTGGATATGAAAGGGTGTATCTGCCACTTTGTCAAGGGGACGAGTAGTGCTACTATTTTCCATTGTTATAGCTCATCCACAGTCTGTATCTGAATGGCTCTAAACTATCATCTTTTTGGAACCTGTTTCATTCTATTTGGTATTAAAAGTTGTAAAATATTATTATTGAATATTATTAAAACAACCAACTGATGAAAGGAAAAGGAATACAACAAAAAAATAATTACCTATCCTAACCAATAGCACTAGACTCCCATTCTTGTCTCGTTTTGGAAGAAGTAACAAGGTTCTATGAAGAAAGCAATTACTTTAAAATGTTGTAGTCAAATACATTGTCATCGTTTAGAGAATGGTTGCACAAGGATTAAATGGTGACTAGCTGAAACTGAACAAAAATATTTATTTTGTGACACAAACTTGATAACATTCTTAGTGCCTATTAATTGCATCTCACTGACAATAAAAAATAATATATTTAAATTTAAATTGTACTTATCCTAACTAAACTATTTATAACTTACCCCGAATTTAAAAAATCTTGCATTACTTTGCCGCTCGTGTCAACTGGTCTGAACCAGCTGGGCAGTTTAGAGCGGATGCCCAAGTAATTTTCTAGGCGTTTTCGAGCTTCAAGTTGACTAAATTTGCATACCCGTAAGAATCGCAGAAGAAACCACGTATCTAAAATATTAACATGTGATGATAAGCTCATGCAATTAATTGATTTGTTATTACATTTTTAGGAAAAAGCTGCTCGACCGGAGTTGACCATCTTGCAGTGTGTGCGATAAAACGTAAGCATAGAACTCCGGTCTTCATCTCTAATCCTAACTGAATTACGGTCAACTCCGATCAGTAGCTAGCTTGTTTTTTTATTGGTGGTCCAGTAAACATTATGAAGCCGACTTTAAAATTTGAATAGCTTCCGACTTCGGGTTTTTGAGTTTTGTGGTCCATAAAATATTGTGGAAAACTGATCTGTGGCGGTCACTTTGAATTTTGGTAGCATCATTAGGTTATGTTGAACAAAAATGAAATGAAATGAATCGGGCTTTATATATAGTCTAAACTGGGCCAGGAGAACAAGCACACACGGTTGTCGGTAATTTCGAGGTTTTGCGAATTTCTCAGTTTCCCATAATAATGAGTAAAAAGGTAAAATAATAATTTTTTATTCATGTCATTAGTCAGTTGTATTCAATTTTTCTTAATAAATGTGATATTACTTATCCAGTGCAGAAAATAATAATTTGTCATATTATTTAACGGAAAAGCGGTGTGGATTATTAACCCTTTAATGCGCTGAAATTGTTTTATATAAACCATGGAGACCAAAGGGGTTTTTTCAATTTGAAATAGTCATAAATGTGTTAGTTATCTCTTTCCGCTTCATTGGAATATCTACATGCATGTTATGGGTATGTAAGGCCATTACAAATATTCTAATTCTTACAGTGCGGGGATCGATTTTAGAAGTCAGAATCTGACGTCTACAGACGTCAGATTCTGACGTCTAAAGTCGATACCCGCATTTTAAGGGTTGTTTGGGTTAAATTAGCTAAATTTGATATACAATAGAAGAGCTTTCGATAATCACCAGTTGGAGCTTTTATGTGAGGTTGCTGCTCTATCCATGTTCTGAACACATTTACCGCTTCCATCCGATCACGCGGATTCTCGTTGAGTTCCGCCGCTGCCTTCTTCAATGCTGCCTCGTCAAGTGTACATACATATTCAGAGGACGACATCCTATCTGCAAATATAAATGATCCGCGTATGATCACATATATTTTCTATAATCATAGTACCCGGTATCTGGTTTTGATTTAACACAACTAATTACAGGTTCAAGATCGACTTCCATTTATAATATGTCACATTTTATTACATTTTCACATTTATGTCAGTGACGTGTCACATGGCACAGTCACATGTCCTTTTAAATCATAGAAATAACATTTGAATGCAAGTTTAGCAAGAAAAGGTAGGAAATAGGTAATCAACCCAAAAATATATTATGAAAAAAAATCAAAACGTTGTGTCTACGTCAGACGTAAAGGTCAGTCAACGATATTTGCTCCGCTCCGACTAATGTACAATAATACAACGAATAATGTCTGCACCATGCTTCTAGATATAAATAAACCTAAACTGATGAACTTACACAATGTCACCAGGCTTGAACTGTTAAATGTCAGCGGAGTATCTAGTGGTGGCAGATGTTTTGTGTAGCAGTATATAATACTAGCATGACATCTATTTGATAAATAGGTACACTAAACTTGAAAATGGTAACCTGTGTCAGCATGGCCAAGTAATGTGCACGTATCAAGCAGCGTTATGTTGTTTTGATAAGCGAACATTACTTACCTTTGATCGATAGCGACCCGTTTTATTAGCGTGTATATATGTACTGATAACGTTTCACATGCAATAACCAGCTGTATGGTTGTGTTGCGGATCCGCTGTAGTTCATGTGTATTACGATGATTACGGTGTGTCCAGCATCAAATAATGAAGGTTTATTCACCCCACTTTACCTCACTTTGCTCACCCACCCGATCTCGCCCACTCAAAGACTCACTCACTCACTAATTCACCCACTCACTCATTCACACACCCTCTAACAGACTCACTCACTAACTCACTAACTCACTCACTCACTCACTCACTCACTCACTCACTCACTCACTCACTCACTCACTCACTCACTCACTCACTCACTCACTCACTCACTCACTCACTCACTCACTCACTCACTCACTCACTCACTCACTCACTCACTCACTCACTCACTCACTCACTCACTCACTCACTCACTCACTCACTCACTCACTCACTCACTCACTCACTCACTCACTCACTCACTCACTCACTCACTCACTCACTCGCTCACTCACTCACTCACCTGCTATGATTTCGGAATTTGCTCTTAATGCGGCATTGGGTATGTAATGCATATACACTGTAATATTATTATGGTATAACCATGGGCACTATTGCATCCTGGGGGACTCATGCCCCGCGTATTTTAACAATTGACTATGCCTTTAAGCTTACACAATGGGCGTTGCTTGGGAAAAGGTTTAGGAACATCAAAACACCCAATAAATGTTTAAAAAACGGATATAGACAAAATTAGAACTACAGTAGTGTAACACTGGTTACTATAAATATCACAGATTTCATGTTCAGAATCACACAAAAATATAAAATGCTTAAATGCATGCATGTAATTCTTTGACGAGAGAAGTGATTTTTTATGTTTAGAAATATTTTTGGGGCTACACAAATGTACTCCATTAGCAAAAGATTGTTCTTAATAAAAGAAAAAAACGGGGAGCATCTTGAATTTGTGTGTGAAATATTTGTCAAATTATCTAAAAGACACAACTATCATTATATTTACCAGTATATAATATAATCAAACGCGAAAATAGTTCTTTTTAAGATTTTTTCTATTAGACCTTGAAAGGACATAAATTTGACCTTATAGGGCCGCTGTCAATTGGTTAAGATAGAAAGTGAGAGATAATGCTGTGATATAAAAACATGACATAGCAATAACATCTAAAACAGGCAGTTTGGCTGACCCGGTTCTGCAGATATCTGGAGCTTAGGTAAAATTATATAAAGGTTATACAAAAGCGCATTCGTACTAAGTGACAATATAAAAGTTAAAATATAATATAAGAGTTAAAAGATATGAAAAGCTGTAAGGTGATACAACAAAAGACACACTATTATATAAATTTAGTTTATAATTATGTGCATGCGCACTACAAACACACCAGAAGGCACACTACAGGGAGCTAGAGACTGGACAAACGAAGGTGTTGATGAAAAAACAAACATTTTGAAAAAGGTTCTAATCTATTGTTGTGCACGAACAAGTAGCTATGGCTTTCCTGAAAAAAGGAAGATCAGATAGTGTACGAGTTTCTTCTGGTAGATTGTTCCAGATCTTTGGGGCCAAGAATGAAAATGAATTTGTTCCGTGTCTAACTCTATTGTAAATAGGTATTTCTAAGAATTCGTGTACATTTCCGAGGTGTGATTAGATCCTGAAGGTATGGAGGCGAAATGTTATTTACAATTTTGAAAGTCTGAATAGCTATTTGTTGTTGTCGTCCCTCTTCCAGGGAAGGCAAGCTAGTCTGACACAACAAAGATCTGTAATCGGATTTATAGTCGTTTGTGACATACCGCAGAGCCCGTTCTTGGATTTTTTCTTATTTTTTAGTGTTTGATACTGAGCAATGGTGCCGATCCACTGACGAGCCACATGTAGGGTGGGAAAGCCGGATTAAAAATAGGTGTGATCCTACAGCTGAGAGGGTTCTGTATGCATATTATGTGTACAGCAGAACTTTGTTTTTTCAATCACTACATCACCTGAATGTAAAAAATAACGATGGAAAACATTGCATACCCCGGCAATAAGGGAGAACTTTACGATGGCCGACAAGATTCAGATTTATCAGAAAAATAATGTTAGCATAGCTTATTAGATATAAATCTAAGATGGTCGCCAACAAAACCCAATGATATCAAGATTGACTATATCGTCAGTCCTGCTGCACAGGTTTTTCGATTCAAGAAACTAACTTTGGTTTTATTAACAAAATAGAAGTGATTTATCTCAGTTAAATTCAAGATGGCCGCCAAGATGGTCACGCATATCGATATTTTTTAATGCCTTCAAGGCTATCAAAATTGGGCTTCAGTCCGATGACTACGGTGAACAGACTACGATTTTGATGTCAATTATTATACTTGGCAAATTTAAAGTCTAAACAAATCATTACTTCAATGACTGGACAGTAGTAGAGCTGATAACATGAACATTGTGCACGAGTTCATAAAGCAGGACCTTTTCTACACATTATCTCCATGTCCTTCAGCTTCATGTCAGATGTGGAACCAACTGTTTTGGAGGACCTTGATATGCTTTTAAAGTTTTGGTCAATGTCAATGCATAGTGTTGCAAGTTTAAATATCGCATGTCTATTTTTCCCTCATTATATAGACATTTTGTAGTTTTTATTGACTGTTATTAATTGTCAGTACTATTTGTGTTGTTTAGATACTGTTGACTTTGTCAAATATAAAAAGCTATATTTGTGTAATTTTCATGTTTGTCACTGTCTATAATGTCATTTTTACACAGTTAAAAGAATATGTAGGAACCTATACATACAATCCGATATATCAGCTCAGGCAATCCATCCGTCGTTTCTTGATGTTGAGTTTCAATGAAAAGCTCATGGCTAGGTAATTTTTGTTCGGTATTTTTCCCACAGAAAATTGAAATTGTTTTCACGCCTGCTCTCTTATTATACATACAGATGACACTGTATTAGACTACTATACTTAATCACCTAGGTTTAGTCGCTAAAGAGAAGCTCTAGCAGAAAACAATCCAGATTTTTCGGTCCGGAAAATGTACAATTTGTGTCTATGCACAGTAGAGAGTAACTGGCTAATGGCCGTAAATAATAACAACAGTACGGACGCATGCATGGATACTGTAAATTCACTATGCTGCTTTTCTGTAATAGAAATATAACCTTGATCTCTATTAGTTTGGTGTAGCTCATGGTGTTGGTTAGAATTGCTTCTTATTGGGTATTATACGTCATCCTTTTAATAAGGCTAAACGATGTTATGTTGATAAACCCAGTGCAGCCAAATAAAGCAAACACATTAGATATACACCACTGACTGGGAAGTTGGTGTTTTCTCCCAGCTAAAATTTCTAACCCAGAGACAAGGGGTACTGCCTGAAACATAATATTTGTATGATTTTTTTTTGCTTTCTCTAGAACTCGTCAGATTTAATATGTTCCAGGAATGACTGGCCAGAAACGATCCATGGATTTTTGCATTTTATCGCGCCAACTATTCTGTGGTGGTGGGGTTTACAAAACATCGAAGAAACCTTGACCATTGCCACGAGCAGTAAAATGTTGTAACGATAAGTCAGAGGATAATGCGGTGGTATTGCAGAACATTCAGCAGCTATGAGACACTGTATGGTGAGTATGAGAACTGCATCAAAAGAGCACCGTCAAAAGTGGGCATGATCGCAAGTCGATCGCAGCATTTCAAGAGATGGGAGATCCCTTCCTAGAAGGCAGCAGGTCATGGTTTGTGGACGCAAGGGAAATCAAGGATGAATCACTCACAGAGCCCCTGGAGTCAATGCCAAAGTGTCCAACAGTGGAGTTAATGCTTAGCACTGGGACAGCGTGAGTTTTCAAGAGCTGCACAGACGACGTGTTTGTCCCTCACATAGCATCACAGCTCCAGCCTGCAGCCTACAGCTATTATTCATAGCATTAGGTTTCGGGGTGGCCATTCTGTAGTTATCTCTTATTAAGCTATGCTACATTACTTATCTGATTATATTTTTTTAAGAAAAACATTACAGAAGAATTTATTGACCCAGCACGTAGGTGTTGAAATGGAAATCGACTTTCATGTGCAATAAAATTCAAGACATAGTACAATCTTGTTAGCCGCGATCATCTTGGCGGCCATCTTAGATTTCTCCCTTATTGCCGGGGTGGAGAGTGTCTACCCTCGTTATTTTTTACCTTCAGGTGATGTAGTAATTGAAAAAACAAAGTGCTGCTGTACACATAAAAATGCATACAGGACCCCCCTCAGCTGATGGAGCAGTGAGATCTAAGTAATTTTCTGAATGTTAAAATTGTTTCGGCATTACATATGGGCACAGGCTGGGCGTTCCATAAGGCTGGGCCGGATATAGAGAAAGCTTTTGACCCAGTGTTTTTTTATACTGGTGTTTTTTGAAGGCATTGTGCATATTTTAGAATGAACGGAAATTTGATAGAAAGCCAATGTAATCGTTTTAAAATAGGAACGAAACGACTAAATCGTAAGGGCCTTGGTTACCTCTCGTGCAAGGCAGTTTTGACAATGTAATCTAGCGATATCTTTTTCAGGCACAGTGTAAAAAAGTTAAAATAATCTTTTCTAACTCATCCACAGACCAATTATATAGACTTGTTATATATTGTGCTTAAATGAGTGAGGAGCCGCTTTAATAGTTGTGGGCGCGTGACCTGCAATAATTCTCCAAATCTGCATTAAACATTGTACTTAAGCAGCCCTCGCCAGAGGCTGGCTGCTTACTGAATTCCACCCAGTCCGCCGCTGAAGCCGCCGCAGTTATTTGTTTTCAAAATAACTACAAATCTATGAACTTCTGCTTCCTCATACTTCACATAGCCATCACATACCTCTGGAAAATTGTTTTGATGACAAAAATGGAGGTCAACGATTTTCAAATGAAAATGAATCAGGCTTTAGGTCACCTTTGTGCACATATAGGCTAAGCTGGGCCAGGAGAACCTCCTGAGAATGGTGAGATGATTAAGATGACACTGTCCTCCAGACACAGGATTCGAAATTCGAGCCCTGGCGGTCTGAGGCCGAGCACGCTACCTCTCGGTCACGGAGGCTCCCCACAATACTGACTTTCACACGTGGATGGGGAAGAAACATTTTTGTTTCTTTAAAACCGCCGAGACCGGGAACCGAACTCTGATGTGAAAGGCGGCGGTGCTAACCACTACCCTAGGGCCTCAACGATTATCAAATCGTGTTGATTGAAGTCACGTTTTATATTTGCCTTGTTCAAAAGCCGGTATTGTATGTGATAGTACAAATAAAATATATATATATAATGGGGACTGACGGTTAAACGGTTAACCCCATTTCCTGCTAAATTAATTTAATTAATTTTTCAACCACTTGAGATTGTGTCTCGCTGCCGCGATCCACAACCTCAAGTGGTTAAAAATTACTCATATGTGTTTAATTTAAGAACAAACATGTGCATATCTTGATGTTTAAACACACATTTCATTCCCAATATCAGTCATTTGATAGGTTAATCAAACGGATTAAAAACGACAATAGTCGTCTTTAGGCTTTGACAGGCAAAGGGGTAATGTTGGAGCGCGATGTCTGTGACATTTCCCCTATGGTCTTTGACCCTTAACCCTTTAACCGCCGGTGCCGCATATATTCGGGTTTTCACTTTTTCTTAGCACATTAAGTACCACATTTTAAAGATAAAATGTGACATCAACCAGCAAGATTTGAAACGAGTTGATCTCCATTTTGTCAAATCTGAATAATTTTCACTCACTTGACAGCGAGACACAACTTCAAGTGGGTAAAAATTCTAATTGAATAATTTGGCGGTTAAAGGGTTAAAGCGCTGATTTTTTATGGAGACCAAAGGGTTTTTTCTTCTATTTGTAATCACCATAAATGTATTATTCAGGTCATTTAATTTCCGATTCATTTGAATACTTATGTTCTGGGTCTACGGCTATTATAAATAGTTTTACTCTTACAGTGCGGGGATGGAATTTGGTCGTCAGAATCTGACGTCTACAAAGTCTATCCCCGCACTGTAAGGCTAATGTACGTCCCTCAGCCAAACAACATTCCAACAACTGGAACTCACTAATTGGATTTATCCCACCGTCAATCTATCAGGCAGTCGTATTTTCACGCTGGGTGACCTAGATCTCAAGATGACGATTGGTCGAAGTTAATATCTCGCTCAATAGGATGCCTGAGATTTAAGTCGACTGGTTCCTGCTGTTGATTCTTGCTACTAAATGTCACACTCGGTGCTTTTGATATCTTTGCTATATGTGATACCCCATCAAAACCCGGCTCAGAAACATTCATAGAGACATATCAAGAGGCTGGATTGTTTGCCAGACGAAACTAGTTGTTTCTATGTGATACAATAAAAACAAACGTATTGCGCAGTGGTAAAATATTTGCTGTATGTGTGAAATGCTCTATGAAAACAAAAAAAAATACTGGTTTAAAGAATGATAAATGAATTAATGATTCAAAAATGCGTGTATGATTCAATGACGAAATGAATGAATGAACCAATGAATGAATGAATCGACCGATTGATCGATAGATCGATCGATCGACCGACCGCCTGCCACCGAAATTGTGGCAGTGAGTCGTTGTGAGTTAAAATAGTATCGTATTATATTATACTCTTGATGTCATATCGTACCGTATCATAGCATTCCATATGATAGCATATAGTATTTATCGTCATGTATTGTGTTCTAACCACTACCATGATTACCTTTCATATTGTCTCGTTTCGTATTGTACAGTATTTATCGTTTTGTATATGATCGCTTTTATTGGTGTAATGTTTTTTTCTGATCTGCAACCTTGAATTGAACCACTGCTGCTTTAGTCCTAAGTCGTTTATCTATTTTTATGTATTTGTTTACCGTAATTATCGTATTGTATATATCGTTTTGACCTTATTTAATAGTGTAGTGTTTTTTTCCTGATGTGAAATATTGAATAAAACTACTGCTGCTTCAGATCGACCATTTGCTCTTATTGCAGGATTTACATATGAAATATAAAAGTATCGTATCGTATCTGCTGCCTCCTACCTAACTTTTGTATATTTTGTTTGTTTCTGACTTATAACCAGATAACATAAACTATGAAATACTGTGGCCTTAAGTGGTTGCTCTGATTACACCATATATTCCCTCCACTGATAAGCCATGTGATTATTTTTAATTGGAAATATCCAAGGTGGTCTGGAGTTGACAAATATATGTGCTGATAAAGATAAAAACTGCTACAGCCAGAACTTCGTCACAGACTTGGCTACTCACGCAAAGAGAACAACTACCTAAATGTGTTGGATAGCTTATGCAATCTAAGAAAATGCAAGGACTCGTCGTAGCAGGTTGGTATACAATTATGTTAGTGGAAAAATATGTATATATAAACATAAAAGAACAGATAGAAAGCTGCCATAAATAACACATTCATCAATGTTATTCAACTGTTTCAATTTTAAATATTGTGATAAATGGAAATCCCAGCTGAGCGGAATATTGGTCATCGTGGTGGTACATAATCATACAGTGCTTCAAACCTACTTTACAAAGGCATGGAGTGTGATGCTTAGAAGTCACAAAGTCTCGTATAGTACGAACAATATGCTCATATGAATTTTAAGTTCCGTTTAATTTTTAACGTAGACATTCTTACGAAGTTAAGGGTACGAACGCCAGACCAACTATTTCGTAATCATTTCCTGCTGGCTTCGCAAGGCGGTCGTAAGAAAAAAACGTCCGTATTGAGTTGATACGTTCGTAGCCAGGTCTTGTCCAACGTTCTCTTTAGGCTTGACATTTATCCAAAGTCAGGCATAATAGTGTGCATAGAGCAAGGCACATCATTTAATTGTGCACCACATTTAATTGAGAAATAAAACTATTTTTCTTTGATTAAATGCCGTAAACACACTTTTTCTTAATACCTGAGTGTAATACTTGAAAATTAAAGCTTAAATCATGTCATGCTTTGTACTATTTTCTATGTCAGATGATGCAAACATGTGCGACATTAAGCACACTAAGTCAATGAAAATTGAATGATTTATGATATTCCAACGTGTGATATATAAAACAATTATGAAAGAACGTTTTTATTTTGATAGATTATACCATTTTCCTTGATATAAATGTATTAGAAATAATATGCCATCTGGAGCATTTATTTAACAATGGTGTTCAGCAGGTTCGTATCGAGTGGGTTTTATCAACAAACAATGCACAATTTATTTTAAACTATGTAGGTTTTAAAAATATTTATGGGACAATTTAAAATAATCTTTATAAGGCACGCGAATTTTTATCAAACTTTAAGACGAATCTAATTAAGCGATTCGCGACAGTTTTAAATATTCAAGGTAAATCTAGGTCTTAGCCTTCTCCAGTTTCCGGCGGCTATTTTGGATGTTTCGAATCCATCTCCAGTGAATCTCAGACATTAACAATATCGTTATTTAGACTTGACATACCAGCCAATGATGGCGTGCTCTATGTCACATGACCTAACTAATTATATGGCTGCCACGGGTATTCGCTGAGCAAATGTAACATCAGCATGAGATGTTAAGATTGTCGGCGCACATCAGTGGTAAAAGATATAAGGAGAGGGATCCTATGTGATATCAATCTTGTTATCGATGCGATCAATGAATCAGTGTGTGATCAACACGACCTGAGCTGATCTGGTTCGGGCAACGCTTGTACGTGTGCAAGTTGTATCTAGCTGCTTTTTTGAACAAAAATATTTGTCAAATTTGTCAAATGGGCTGATGCAGATTTCAAATCTTTTAAATTGTAAATTATAACAAGTAGGTAATGTACATGTATATGTCAGCCATTTTGTTTTTTCACCACCTGAAAAATAGCAATAGTATTACATGTATTATTGTTGTTTGTTATAGATTTTTTTTATTGTGGTTCTGTCTTTGAAGATGTTGCCTCTCATTCAAGTCGAATAATGCTCCCTCATCTCAAGTAAAACAGTTTTGTGTGTTTTTTTAGTTGTATTCCTGTTGTTCTGTCTGCCTGTAACTCTTTATGCACTATGTTTATGTAGCATTTATCTTGCTACTCTGTTCTAAGCCAAGTCTTTCGGTTTGATGATTTGTGGTTTTGTTCTTCTAATTCTATCTGCCTGTACGCAAACCCTCATTGTGCTTACGTTTCATTTGTTTATAGTCTTGTTCCTGCTACACTGCCTATCGCAAAGCCAAGCCTCTCCGCGCTCACAGAGTGACGAGTCCAGTAGAGATGACACAATATACCTTCTGGAGAGACAACTAATGCTTCAGCAGCTGTTCACAGAGGAGAGAATAAGGTCAGAAGGTCAATCAGGACTTAAGCGCGTGCGTCACGTAACAGATGGTACCAGGCCTTACCACTATGAGGGTCACGCAGCCCCAAACAAGCTGGGATCCATGCATAACCACTGGAACTACCACCGTACCGTGGGCATGGGGGAGTTCATCGCAGTGCTGAATGGAGTGGAGTTCAGGACCCGGCATAATGATTATGGTCTATATATGCCGGATGTGAATGATCCCGATCTCCACGCAGTGGATGAGATACCATTACCAGAGGTACCTCCAGAGGTGTTGAGGCAGCCCACGGTGGAGGACCAGATACTAGAGATGCGTGAATGGTTCAAGGCTTGGAAAGATCAGGATTTCTCTGTACGTGACTACAGACCTTACTTTAAACCTGTGCTATGTTACCTGGAGGGAGCATGGATGATGTCATCTGAGAAAATAGACGAGCCCTTCTTCAGTCAGCGCCACGCAGTGGAGGCCAGTAGTTGGTTTGACCTTCAGGAGAAGATCAGGTTTACGTCATACACCGGAAGTAAGAATGTAAGGGAGAACTTCAGCTTTCTGCCCACTACGATCGTGGATATAGTTAATGGCACTGTACCAGTCTTGGCACAATGGAACTATCGTATCCTGTGTCATCCAATACAGAGAGAGCTGCCCACTAGCAGATTCCGAGCTGTAGATGATCTGGCGGTACGCATGCGCAACAAGATGACGTATGAACAGCTGATTGGCTCCAGAGAGGCCCGTTTCCAGCTCAACCCGAGAGATACGGACACTTGGCGAGATGAGCCGAGTGTGTACAACTTGATGGATCAGATCATGGCAGAAATTCCCGGAAAGGATAATTACCAAGGGCAGCTTTACGATGACGCCTTCGGTGCAGATGCTTACGAGTATGGAACTAATGAGTTCCAATCTGCTAAGAACGTGGCGTACTACCACCGTATGTATAAGACGGACACGAGGGATGCTATGGGAGTACAGGCGCGTCACAGGGGCTTCTCTGATGATAGTCTTTACATGGCAATGACCTCACATGAGGAGGTGGCAGGAATGGGAGTAGAAATATGCAAAGGAAGAGGAAGCAGGAAAAAATGTAGCACATGGCGTCAACGATGGTCATACGCCATTCCTCTGGAAATCATTTACATGACACCTCTGCAAACCTGGAACCCGATGGACATAGAATATAAAGGACATCACAAGTAAGTGTAACACTCAATATACCATGTATACATAACCCGTTTGCAAATCTACATATAACTCCCTTAACATAGAGTATAAAGGTCATCACGAATAAGACCTCTTGATCATGTAATATATATAAGTTAACCCCCCCCCCCTATAAACTTGAAACTCCCACAAGCATACTAGATAATGGCAAGTGATCCTTACACTCAATTAACATAAATAATATGTTTTGTGGTAAGTAGATTCAAACTAGTGTATCTTGACATATCATTTATTTATGTTTAGGCTACTTGAATTCAACGTTACAGAACATTGAGTGAACCCATGCTCTTAATCAAATTGTTTTGATATATAAATGCTACACCTGATAATACCTGCTCATTTCCATACATGTAGGCTAATTCCAGTAAACATGACCTGATTATAATAAATACACAAATATAATTTAAAATTATCAAATTAACAGAGCAAAATAATAACATGTGACAGGGGAGCTTATAAAAGGCTGTAATTTTTTACGTTTTTTTTTGTTAGGACGATTTTAGGGAAGACGGTAAAAGCGAATGGTAGAAATGGTGGATTCACAGAAGACACTGCATTTGACGGAATCAACTTGAAGAACTACAGAGTGACACCTGCCGAGTTCTACGGCGATGAGGAACCGGATGTGATCGTGGATTTTGCGGACACCCCAAAAAACGTGACAGCCGGAGTACTGAACAGGGAGGGGAGACTGTGTTACACGCTGCCCTCTGGGATCCGTGTTATGCTGCCTGAGATCCCTGGCGTAGGTGTCCTAAGGCAGAGGTATCCTGTCATGCCGATCCATGGAGAAGGTGGAACTGTCTGGAAGGAGCTGGAAGCTCTGAAAGACATCGTGTTAAACCCGCAATCACACGGACACTTGTACAGGGAGAGGCCGTAACCGAGATGTAGTGTTAAACCCGCAATCACACGGACACTTCTATACAGTGGCCGTTACCAAGATGTTGTGTGAAACTTGCGAACATAGCCATATAACCAAGACATAAGACATATACATGTAGTGTTAAACAAGCAACTATAAACATGACCCTCGTGACCATAACCAAAGATGAAATATTGGGCGGATCACCGTGACCACGAGGTACCGTGCATGACCTCAGGCCTATAATATAATAACCTTAAGAATGATGTGTATAGAGTGTTGTGTCATCGGATACATCTCATCATCCTCACATTTCGTGTTAGCTAGACAGCAACCAACTGATATTAAATCCTAGAAAAACAAAGGCGTGATAAGTATTGTGAAATACTAACCAATAAAGATATAACACAAAAGCTTATGAACATTTTATATATCATACTTAAAAAAAAAAATTATTTGATGATTTGATGATCAGTTGGTAATTTCTATGCGCAGCCTTAAATTTCATAGGTAATCTCCATATATGTTTACGGCGTTTAAGGCTAGCTAAAGCCTATTGTATGCACACATACATTAGCCAGTTTCCCGAAACATGTCTTTCACTTTACTCTGTTTTATTATTTTATTGTCTGTGGTTTTGAACTCTAAACGGCCGGCCCCGATGGCTCATTCGATGCGGTTGTGGCTCAAAACTACGGTTGGCTACTGAGTTCGATTCCCGGTCGGGTCGGATGTTTGTCATCGAGGTTGTAAATATACAGTGATTCTAACTGTTCAAAGGCCTGGAGTGTGCAGTGCTGTCTATGGTACTGTACACTATGAAGAACCATTAAAGTCATTCGATAAGAGTAGGGCAAAGTCCCAACTTCGGGCTTCCTTCTGTCGTGATATTGCCAGGATTGTGCAGAAAGCGACATAAAGCAACATTCACTCAGTCACTTGAACACCAAACAAAGTGTGTGAGTAAAGTAAGCTTGAAGTGTAAAACAATCGCATTAAAAAGTCAAATCTTCATATCACGAAAATTAACCCAATTCCATTTAGCCTTTTTATATCACTTGGCATCCAACAGAAAAATAAACACGACCCTTCGGAGGAAAAAAAAAAAAAATTAATCTAATCAGCGGTTGCCACTCCCAAAAAATCATGCGTGTTGTGTTATAATCAGCCATTCTAACTCACAAATCAACGTCCACACAGCGCTACTGATCCCGATACTACATGTACGAGGCTACAGACATCCAACAGATTCCACTTCATTTAAACTTATTTTGTAATACTTTATTTTACCTATAATTAATTGCTCTCTGTTAAATTTTGCCCTAGGCCCTACTTTATAATCGACAGTGAATAAAAGTTACCATAATTAGGCTTTATTAAATAATGCCGTGCATCACTTCGTGACCGAGGAGTAGCGTGCTCAGCCTTTAAAATTATCTAAAAATGCACAGTATTTGAGTTACATTGTGCTACATTTTATTCCACCAAAAAAAAAATCAAATTATTAATTATCATCGTCATTCGCTCTGAGGGGGATCTTTCCACAATTTCCAACCACCTCGAGATGAATTAAAGTATAGCTTTTCTAAATTTTCCCGATGTAGGGATATAAACCAGAAAGATAATGATCAGTGATACATTCTGAGATCTAACGTAATTCGATTTTTGTAAATAGGCGGTAATTGAAGACGTTGGGCCGACGTTGTATTAAGCGTGAAACACACCAACGCGATTGCACGCGCGTCGTCCCGCGTCGGTTTTTCAAACACATTATTTGATCATTGGGACAACATACCAGCGCGATTTTTCACGTATGTCGTCGCGTCCCACGTCGCGTGCATAATCGCGCTCGCGTTGGTGTGTGGACAGTCATACGATTGTCCCGTCTGTCGTCGCGCCCACGTCGCGTGCATAATCGCGCTCGCGCTCGCGTTGGTGTGTTTAGCACTTAAATGTTATACAAATGTTTTGTTTTTGCTTGGTTATTTACTTTCAATCATGGTGAGGTTCAGTAGAGAACAAGCTAATAACAAATTTACAATTTATTCTTTTTCATCAGTATGGTAATTAAAAAAAAATGGTTTAAAATAAATTAATTGGTTGACGTCATTGACATAGGTATGTCAGTTGACCTTGGCCTATTCCCGGCCATAAATATAATTATCCGGGCAAGATGGCGAGCTTGATGTTCTAACATATTTAACAGGATAATGGGGAAACATTCTCAAATATTCCACTTGAAATTATCGAGTTAAAATGCCAAAGTAACGCAAGTTACTTTTCTTTAACTTTCCTGTAACATCAGGTCTGCTCACTACATGTCATTGCGAAATAAACGGACACGGTCGGTATGCTCAAAACTATCATCCTTATCTCTTAGGGATATGATTGTTCGTAATGCTCATAATTATTGACCTATCACCAAGAATATTTTTGCTATCACCTAATATCTGGGTAAGTCACGTCTTGAATACTTGTAGCTTGCATGCTGGCCCAGATATATTCAATTTATTTGATAAACCGTGACCGAGTTCTCCCCCAGTGATTCTGACCCAGATATATTTAATAGCAGAGAGTCACAACATAATCAATGTGTTGATCCCGTACTGTATACAGGTATACGCATAATACGTGTACGCAGACTGAATGCACTCATCCATGAGCTGCACTACATGGCGCTGATTTTGTCTCAGTATTTGTCCTGAAAGCACAATCATAATATATATCACTCAGCAGGCTTTGCGAAATCATATCGTACGTATAAACGAAAAACTGGTTAATCAAAACATTTTACAACAAATTGGATTAACCCTGTGCTAATATACTGAATTAGCATACTCGTTACACTTGGATTGAAGTCATCGGTAGGCTACATATGAACCATATTGTAAACTATTGACCTGTAGTAACAGTAATAATAGTTTTAGAATTCAGTTGAATTATTTGAGTTGAGCAGTGTGTTATATTAGCTGAATGTATAACGGAAACAGTTATTATTAAACCATTGTATCTATGTATTAAGTTGGGCCGACGTTGGGTCAGCAATGCCAGAGTTGAGCGCATTGGGCCGGCGTTGTGCCAGCGTTGCCACTAGGACAGGTGCGAACATACCTCATTATAGCAGTGATAGCGAGGATGTTCTGCCAAAAAGACATTTTGTGGATCCAGTGCACGAATGGAAGGCCATGACCAAGGTCTACTAAGTGTCGTCGGAAGCTACAAGTCAGCCCACTGATAATACATATATTATGTAATCCTTATTATTTAATTAGGTATATAGTTGTGAGTAGTAATTAAATTCAAATAAAAGGGTCGATAGTGGTCATGCAAACGTATCTCTGAGACCCCACCTTCAGAGGTAGAAAGGTGGCAGAGATGATTGTGAGCAGCTAGACCAAATAATGCTGTTTTGTGGTTGTTCCACTGTCTAAGACGTCGGACCAACATAGGGCTAGCATTGGCTCAGTGTCTCTTGTTAGCTGAGTTACTTGTGTGAACAAGGCTAGAGGATGGCACAGCTATTCTATGTTGTACTCGGAGAAGTCTGCCAGTGCGCAAGCGCAAAATTTATAACATAGAGACAGCCAGAGACAAAGAGCGAGAGAGCTCTGAGAGAGATGCACGAACCAACGTAGAGTAAGGACTGACTATTGTCTGTGAGCATGTTATGACCATGATGTAATTGCATTAATAAAGAGGTGAGAAGATGATCCTGACCATGACACCCAGCACAAGAGTTTGTTGTCAACAAACCCGTTATAAAATCAAACGATGTTGGTGAATCTGAAATGCGTTAGATTGTTAAATCCGTGGACTTTTAATTGGACTCGCAGTGCAAGTATTTTTCATTGGCTTGGTTGCCAGGATTTTTCAATATGAATGCAGTACAAACACGTATTATTATATACCTGTATATACCTGTACTGTAGGTACATTTTCCATCGTGTTTACTGATACTCTGAACCCTAACAGCTTTTAACGTGTACATTTGTTGAGCTTCGATATCAAGCCAACAAACACATCTTATGTAAACTCATTGCAATATTATATAGTTCAATAAATGTATTTATTTCACTCTAAATACAAAACACACTCACCCATGTACTCCCAAGCAGAACTTTCTTAAGCATAATTAGATTAGGCCGAGTCATGATTTTGTTTGTACAAATAAAATGACATAAAACGTTAATTTTAATACTTTTATCTGAACCAATAGGCAATGACGAACTATGCAAATGTAATAGTAAATGCGTAGGCAATCAACCCTTTAACCGCCAAATTATTCAATTTGAATTTTCACCGACTTGAAGTTGTGTCTCGCTGACGCGATCCACAACTTCAAGTGAGTGAAAATTATTCAGATTTGACAAAATGATGGAGGTTAACTCTTTTCAAATCTTGCTGGTTGATGTCACATTTTTCTTTAACATATTTAAAATGTGGTACTTAATGTGCTAGTAAAACATGAAAACCCGAATATATGCGGCACCGGCGGTTAAAGGGTTAACACGTTTACCGCCGGTGCTGGAATATTCTGGCACTCACGGTAACTTTAATGGGTTCGTGCACATGTATATCATCATTGTCGCTATGGCTGGTTTGACGCTGAAATAACCTTGGCTTGACCTTGGAGCGCTACCCCGGTAAAGACACAGCTTTATTATTTGTCTCTGGTCTGGGATCTTGCTGATGTATTTACACAAATATGACGGTACAAAATAATTTGGATTTAAACATCAATCTCTTGAACTTTGGCTGAAGTGTGTAGGATCATTAAAAAATATATAATTTATCTTATTTTATCAATACCAAATCTATTATATGAAATGAACGCTCAGGAAGTGATTATTTTGATGTATCATACCACTTCTCATACCACTTTTCAATGAATCCCTTTCAAAATAATTATGGCATGTGGTATATAAATGCTAGGTCATACCAGCCACGGAGGGCAATGGAGTTGAAAGAGTTAAACTGACCATCTGGCATACCAAATATTATCAGTCAATCAAATATACGACTGTAGATCTCAACAAAGAATCATTTTAATCTTTTGCCCCTTAAGCACGACCTTAGTCGATTTTAACCTTTGCAAGCCTGAATATACCATGGTCATTTTCATCCACTACAAGCGGCGAATCGCTCTCGTAATTCTCGACTTGTAGTGGATGAAAATGACTTGAAGTGGGTGACAAATGAAAAAACATACTGAGATTTTAAAAACAGTTCTATGAAAATTTTCGTTCTAAAACCACTAGGTTTCAGGAAATTAAGTTCGTTTCAACGGATGTAAAATGATGCTTTAACCCTTTCAACCCTGAATTTACCATTGTCATCTTCATCAACTACAAGCCGCGAATTGCTGTCGCAATTCTCGACTTGTAGTGGATGAAGATGATTTGATGTGGGTGAAAAAGTGAAGAAAAGTGCCATGTATTGCGGAACCAGTTTCATGGATATTTTCATTCTAAAACCCTTGGTTGTAGGAAAATTAAGTCTGTTTTCAGGGATGTAGAATGATGCTTTAATGCATCGTGAGGGCTTAAAGGGTTAACATATTTTAACATGAAGTCGATGAAAATTTTAATAAGATAACGTAACCCTTATCCTGCTAAATTAAACAATGTAAAGTTGTACACACTTGAAGCTGTATCTCTCTACCGCGATCCGCAACTTCAAGTGCCTGAAAATTGCTGATATTTGTTAATTTGGTACCAAACATTTGCAAATATTGATTTCATATCATACTCATTTCATACCCAATAACTGCAATTTGATCAGATTAAAAACAAATTAAAAACGAAAAGTCGTAATCAGCAGGCAAAGGGTTAATTAGGCTATTTTTTATCTTAAAACGAAGAGGTCAATCCCCAGTTTTGAAACTGACAATTGCGTGAGCTTCAATTGAATAAAGATGTCAAGAGTACTGTCGTAACTGAATGTGGTGAAAGTCATGTAATAACTTATAAACTTTTAATCACTTCAAACTTGCAGACATAATGGCGTCAACTGAATATGTATGTACACTTGACGAGGCAGCATTGAAGAAGGCAGCGGCGGAACTCAACGAGAATCCACGTGATCGGATGGAAGCGGTAAATGTGTTCAGAACATGGATAGAGCAGCAACCTCATATAAAAGCTCCAACTGGTGATTATCGAAAGCTCTTCTTTGTATCTCGCACTATAAATGAGCTTATTTAAGCATAGAGTAATGCCGCTTTACAGTTAGATTTTAGGAAGACAAATAAACATTTTTGGCTTCTTAACCTCATTAGGAGAATGAATACATCTGAGCAAATGGAAAATAATCAATTGAGAAAGTATTCAAATTTCAAAATCACATTCCTAGCAATATGGAGAATAATGTAATTTTATCAAGATTTTGCCAAAATTTAAAATTGCTGCCATGGATCAGATTTATGGTTTTTGTGAGCGCAAATAAAACCTTGTAATAACAAAATAATTAAGAGTGTGTCATGATATACACAATTAGAAACGACAACCAGGGCCCGGGTGATGCAAACAGCGAAAGTTATATATTTGAGACTGCAGCTTATCATCACATGTTATTATTTTAGATACGTGGTTTCTCCTGCGCTTCTTACGGGTATGCAAATTTAGTCAACTTGAAGCTCGGAAACGCCTAGAAAATTACCTGGGCATCCGCTCTAAACTGCCCGACTGGTTCACTCCAGTTGACACGAATGGCAAAAAATTGCAAGATTTCTTAAATTCGGGGTAAGTGATAAATAGTTCAGTTATGATTTGTATTTTTTTAAATATAACATTATTTATTGTAGGCATACAATTTAACTGAAAATTTTTACAATAATTTAATTTAATTTAATTATAGAACCATGTTACTTCTCCCGAAACGAGACAAGAATGGAAGTCAAGTGCTGTTAGTTAGGATAGGTAAATATTATTTTGGGGCATTCGCCTTTTTTCTATTCATCAGTTAATTGAGTTTGATTGTGTTTGACTGTTTCAACAATATTTTACAAATTGGAAACTAACGACCCAGATAAAAATAATATTTTCTAAAAAAATTAAGGCTGAAAGTTATTCAGATATAAATCGTGGATGAGCCAAATCATCAAAAATTGACAATAGTAAATCTATTACCTCGGTCAAAGGTACCTTATCTTAACTAATAATTGATACTAACGTATAATAGTACACACACGTCTCAACATCATTATTTGTTGTGATTATATCTGCAGTGGGATAAAATTGCTTTTTGTAGTTAAATTTTATAGATTTGAATTCAGAGTATGTTTCGGCAACCTTTACACTGCATGCAATGGGGAGATACCAAATGAGCTCACATGATCTAAATATAGAAAGAGGACGATACAATAATCCAATCACTCCAATAAACCAGCGAATATGCACAAGGTGTGAATTAAACGAAATTGACGACGAAATACATCTTCTTCTCCACTGTAACGCTATGAATAATGAACGCAAAATCTTGTTTAACTCGGTAACCGCAACTATCAATATACAGCCGACAAATGAAATGTTTCTACAAATTATGACATCTAGAGACATAACAGTGGTGAAGTCACTAGCACAATTTATCTATGGCTGTTTTAAACAAATTAATTGTTAAAAACACCGAGTATAATAAATCAAAGTCACCTATCGCTATATTATCCATATTATCATGCCTTCATGATCTGACTTGGGTATTACCACATATCAGGACGGCTGTTGCTCTCGGATTTATTATTTGGCTTTCTAGGGCCGGTTAGGGACGTTTCCGTCGCCTTTGTTATCAGACGAGGTGGGGCCTTATGGATGATTTCAGAGTTGCTAAGTCAGCTGATTTTATCTATGAGGTCGGGAATGTTTTTCTTCGATTGTAACTCCGAGTATGTGGTACTAACTAGGTCGTGAGGGTAATGGTATGAAATAAACAATATAGTGAATTAAAATAAGCTGTAATGTTGTTTTTTGTGCGAGGGCCATATAGGTAATAAATCACCAGTTAATTAAATAAACTTTAATGTTATTGTGTGAGTGCCATGTCCTGCGTGAATGGCACACATAATTATTATCCGTAATTGTCATTGTTATTACATCACAAGTCTGCAACACTCGATAATATGGATGGTTCTGATGCTATACTTTGTTGGCAGTCGACGAACCACAATGTCCGACTTTTATTAGTATGTATATATTGTGTTACGGTAGTAGTACTGTTATTACGTTGTTAAGTTTACACCACTAGTCATTATCAGGGATTCTCCGAGTTCATAGCGACTGTGCTTGCATGGTCACATGGCTCGGAGCTACCTGTTTCGCGGATTGCCACATTAATTGTACTGCGTTATATTAAATATACATATATATATTTTTTAAATACCATATAATTTTTACCATTGTCTTATTTCATACTCCAGTTACTGTAGCATAATTATGCACCTGTATATATTTTTGGTTTCTACGCTTTCCAGAGTGTCTTTTTTGCTACTATATATAATTAGTATATTAAACATAGTAGCTATATTATCCCTGGTTTTGGTGCGGGAAGCAAAATGATAGACCCCCATGTTATCTTGGCTATGCCTTTTAATTTTATTTTAAGAAGTAGTCATTTGTATTACCGAAATACCCAGTTTTTATTATGGCAATGCCACCTAACATGATTTTAGTTGTTTATCATACTATGTATATTGACTCATATGATTTTAACAAACTAACATTCTTGTATATACATGTACATATATCTCTCTTATTACTATGACAAATAAGTCTGTAATGACTTTTATTTCTGTCAATAAAATATCTGTCTGTCTGTCTGTCTGTCTGTCATGCACAAAACAAACAAATGTTCACTCTTTTCATTATTAATGAATCAGAATGATACTATTTAAAAATATATATTAAATATCGTTCTCATTGCAGCTGATTTTAATAAAACGTACGAACCATATCATTATATGACTTGTTTTTCCACAGGGCAACTTCAATTGGATAACATTACCAAAACCGACTTCTTTGCAAACATGATAACCATACTTGAAACGGCATTATTAGACGAGTCTACACAGGTAAAAAGGAATAAGGCTTAGTCCGAAAAACACGATATGTTTGTCTATTATCCATTTGGCGTTGGGTCAGCGTTAAAAGCGATATACCAGCATCAAATCTAAATTTGTCAATATGTTGTTTGCTGCTCTAATGTTAACATGTTCATGGGCCCAAGTATGGTATTCTAGCCCCCTAATTTAACTAACAACTGAATGATGTAGGTGACTAGCTGATTTTATCATGTGACAGGTTGAGCTACTCTTTCATTGGTCGGGGGGGGGTAGAATACTATAACTGCTCTTATGACTGTATACTGGTGATTTCGTCATTCTGTTGTCAGTCTGTTGTGTATATAACGAATTATCAGTCTGATTCCGCGCAAGCCGGTTAATGATGCCCTTTTATTCCACTTGTATTCGGTGCGGTCACAGTGTTCTTCGTGGTAGGCCCTACCTTAGAAGTGTAGCAGAATACGGCTACCGTGAATATCTTCTTGCTCAAAATAATCATCTCTGGTTGAATATGGTTTAAATTGTTGTAGTTGGACTGATACCCATAGGCACTCGTACCCACCACCAGAAACAATATTACGATCCCAAGAATTTGGAAACATATTTTAAATAATTAATGCATTTCCACGTATTAGTATTTATCTGAAATGTGATTAAAAATAAATGTATTGTAATCTCATTATATGATAACTATAATCACATTTTTAAATTTCACCCCTACGAAAGATAATGTTAATTGACTTGAAACAAATGGATATAAAACTGTCAGAGTTCGACACTGTTTAAAAATATCATATAATATTATACATCATGACTAATAGTAGTTGAATTCCACATGTTACAGGTGAATGGCATGGTCATAGTAATTGACGCTACGGGATACTCCATGAAGCACCAGAGATTTATGACTATAGACGACCGACGGAAAATGTTAAATGTTTGGCAGGTATATAGTTATTAAAAATCTAAGACTATAAATTGTACTATAATTAGTTTGGACAAATAAAATGGTCCAAACTAGAGTTTTTGTAACTCAGTTCCGACGGAAAATGTTAAATGTCCGGCAGGTATGTAGTTATTAAAAATATAAGACTATAAATTGTACTATAATTAGTTTGGACAAATGACTTTTTCCAAACTAGAGTTTTTGTAACTCAGTTATGGGCAAAAAATTGCCACACTATTTTCTCCCTGATTTTTTATCCAATCGACTTGAAAATTGACTTCAATAGTCCTAGGGTATCCGATCATTTTGCCATATCTTTTTTTAAAAGATCTTACCAATAGTGCGCGAGCACCAAATGGGCTAAAGTTAAAAACTCCCTTTGAAATAACATTAGCAAATTGGTTGGATTAAAAACTGCAATAGCTTGAAAATCGTGCGTATGAGTCTAAAAGAGAGTGCAATTTAGGCCCTCTTGGTATAAAACTCACGTATAGGACACCATCTCGGGGCGGTTCCAAATTGAAATTGAACTATCTCGGAAACGGTGCGTCTAAGGCGGAAAAAGAGTCAAATTAAGACCAAAAGAGTTAAATTCCTTGTAAAATGCCACTTTTCAAACAGAATCCAAAATGGCTCTATTCCAACTGTCCAAACTCATTTCATGTTGCCTCAGCAACAGGCAATCTAGTTTGTATTATGCAATTTGTACAGGTCACATGTAGACTACACTCAACGATGTCTGCTGATATTACCAATGTAGGTGTCAATCTTTTTATTATAATTATAATCTCCCGAACATCAGTTCAACTACAAAACTTGGCATCCGCTATTCGACAACAGGGCCTCCGTACTTTACTAGTATTGCAACTATTACACTGGTAAAAATTATGTAGCGATCGATAAAAATATAAAGCTATCGCCTAATGTAAGATAAACCACCATTGGGACTATATGGATACACTACCCAGCAAGGATGAGGTTTGGAATTATTGTCAGGCCACTGTATGTGACTGTATTTAATATCTAATGCTACGGTCCCACGAGGGCCAAAATGTCTGGCGATGCACTGGCGATGAAAATTACGTGTTCTGGTGGCGATGGGTGCCGATGTCGAACGTGTGGTCCCACGAGAAAACTCTTCGGGGAACCTTCAGGGAAGCATCACCGATGCATCGCCGATTATTCGGCGATGCATCGGGGAATATTCGGGGATTAATCTGCGCTACATCGGCTAACAGTTAACGATGTACTTTTAGAATCTGCGACGGTCGGTGATCCTCCGGCGATGCGTCGCCGTGTAATGGTGATGTCTTGACGATATCGTGCCGATGTCTTGACGACGTCATGGCGATGGTATATGGAGCCTTGTTGAGAGCAGGGATGGGGTAATAGTAGGCTAATATATAGTGATAGTAATACATATATAAATGGTCAAGTAATATGTAATAGTATATTACATTTATAATACACTGTTCTATTTTTGCTAGATTATTCACATCAATTTCACCTATACCAGCAATCTCAGAAAAAATATTTGATTATAAATATTGATATTTTGTCAATTATTTATAAGGTCAAATGCATAATAATATTCCATGATGATTTGTATTAGTTCTCTTGACTGGGCTAATATTGCAGAGGGCGTGCCAACATTAAAACAACATCTTTCTCTTCTGGGAGGGGTGTCAGTTGGCGGCGTTAATATGTTTGTTTATCCAGCCTTATGTGCGGAGAACACCATTTAATTACCGTTATTGGTGGTCAATGAGGCAGAACTTAAAATCTTAATGCTTAATCACCGCCCCCCCCCCCCCCCCCCAGAGCCACTCCCAGGAGACGACAGACCTGTACCATACTCTTAGAAGTTGCACAAAAAATATTATATGCATAATTTTTAATAACATGTATCTCTCTATATGACAACATATGCACGTAGGCCCACTTCACTCAAACAATACTGTGGCAATCCTCCATAACAACTTTAAATAGAAAACTGATTTCGTATGAAATATGCAGTTGGTAAATATTTCAACAAAGCCTACATTCGATTATCCTCTTTTATTTGGCACTTTACTTAGAATCAATGCGATAAAATAGTTTTTGCAACTGTTATCTAGATAATGACGCATTATCCTTACGCATACAATTTATTCCACGAAATTAGAATAAATAAAAATAATTTTAAATAATTATATCAGATTCACCTTTGAAATGAAATGAATGGGGTTTTAGTCCACCTTTGTGCACATATAGGCTAAACCGGGCCAGAAGAACCTCCCGAGGAGGATGGTGAGATGAATGAGATGACACTGGACACTGAGATGACACAGGATTCGAAATTCGAGCCCTGGCGGTCTGAGGTCTCTCGGTCACGGAGGCTCCCCACAATATTAAAGATTCACCTTAGGGCCTTACTCAAGGTCATCGAACTTAAACAGCTCGGGGATCATTTCAGAGAAATAAAACTGATTTTGCTTATTCGATTATATATTCTTATTTTGACTTTGGGATGAGGTCATGACACAATTTGATTAAAATTTTTAGAAATAATATTGTTAATAGCTGATTGCAATCACACACAACATACCACGCTTTCACTTTCAATGTGTTATAATACTGCTCATGTGATCATCGGTGACCAATCAGAAGGAAAATTTCTAACGCTTAGCGAATCATCGCCGTAGCACCGCCGATGCTTCGCCGAACAGCTCGGGAACATCGGCGATGGATCGGCAATATTATCACATCGAATATGCATCGCCGATGTTTACACGAGCATCGCCGATGTGTCGCCGATGTGTCGCCAATGTGTCTGGGACATGTTTGGCCTTGGTGTACATCGCCGAATGTTCGCCGACTGCTCGGCGCTGTTCGGCGATATATCGCCGATGGTATTTGGCGTCGAAACATCGGGAGAAAATTTCATTGCATGCATTGAAATTTTTCTCGATGTCCCGATGCCTTGGCGAAGCATGGCGATTACTCGCGTACGTCGCCGATCATTCGCCGAACCACTGGTGCATGGTGGCGCTGCCCTGGCGATGTCCAAAGTGTTCATCGCGAGAGCATCGGGAGGCTTAAAAAGCCTCGTGGGACCGTAGCATAAGATTCACCCGCGAATAATAAATGGGTTTATTACAATCAGCAACACTGCATAAATTATAAATAATAATTTTTGTGAGGGGGAATCATCTAAGCACGACAGTAAAATGTCATCCTGAGCAGGGAAACATCTACATTGTACTTGGTATAAACTATTATAATTATTAGAAATTCGTTATACATCACCTGCTAATATGTTTTATGTCAATATTGCAGAAAAATCTTCCAGCGAGAGTAAAAACTCTTCACGCATACAATATGGGCCAATTCGCTGAGTTTATGCTCGGAATTATGAAAATGTCATTGACTGAAAAGATGCAAAAACGTCTGAATCTTCACGGGCAAATCCTTGAGAATGTGTACAAGTCAGTAGGAATGGAGGTATTTCCTGAGGAATATCTCCCCGATGATTACAACGGACCAAGCTCTGGACCTGTCTCCAAAGCTATTGGTGAGCATATTAAAATATTTAAACCTTCTATAGTCCGTTTTTAGGCCTCAGCTGAAAGTTTGGCGGATGCCTATTGTCGTCATCAGGCGCGTCCGTCCGTCCGTCCGCCCGTCCGTCCGTCTGTCCGCCATTTTTAGCACTATAACTTGTTTCGCGTAAGTGTAATGCACATTAAACTTCACATACAGGTCAATCATGACTCAGGCTTGACTTATTTCACATTTTTGTATGTATCGCCCCACAATATCTACCATATATTCATTTCACTAATAGCTCGGATGCGTTTGAAATTGGGCAAGATTCGGACAGAAACTAGGTCATGCATTATTTTTGTAATATGCGTAATATCTGTAAAACCGGACCACATAGCTAGACCATTACAATAGAACAAAATGTGCAGTTTCAGGTAGGAACATACGATGAAAAATTTTACCTTGATCAAATTCAAAATGGCCGATCTGCGGCCACTTTTGACTTCAATATGCGTAATAATATAATAAGCTAAACTATTACTATTGAAAAAATGTGCGGTTTTTGTACTGCATGCTGCTAAAAACCAGTTCTCGGACAATTTCAATAATAGTGGCGGGCTATTGTGGAGTGTGCTCTTGTTTCAATGATTTTCACTTTCGAAGATTAGAGCCTGAGGCCTATTTCCGTCGCCGACGGGCCTAGTTCAAGGTTACACGCCCTAGTTTTACTGTGCCATTGAATTTATTGGGGCGTTGTGCTTGGGCGGGGGGGGGGCTGCTTGAAATCTCGTTCCCTAAGTAGTAAAGACTTTTTTAAGTGGCAGATACGACTCTTTAATACTTAGGTGACGAGATGTTGGCGAGTACAACGACTAAGTAGGGACAAGTTAACGAAATTCATTTGTCGCATAATCGTCACAATTTCTTATAAGGTCTGGCGGCAAAATACATTCTGATGAGAAGCCAGTTAGTGCAGTGAGATACTGATTCCAATTTTGAAAAGACAAACAGATTATAATATCCATGGTAATAAGTATATCAGAATAAATTATTCAACGAATGACCATTCATTTGAGTGTAATAATTGCTTTTCTGATTGACTAAACTAAGATATAAAAGTCTTCCTATTTCAGATGACATGAAAAAACTGTTAACTGATAAAATCACGACAGATCGTCTGGCGACCATGTACAATGAAAATGTCGGTATGGACGAGACGAAGAAACCGACTGATGTCGTATCGGCGTCCTTTAGGAAGTTAAATGTTGATTAATTATAAAATATGGTGGCAAATATGTCTATATCAACATGATCAATGACAATCAGGCTCATGCAGCATTTGCAGGATTTATGTTATTTTATATTGGATGTATGTTGCATGAGTATAGGTTAATGTACACAAAGGGATGAAAAGACAACAGACAGAAGACGTCGCTTCGTTAATGTTTTTTCTATGTTTTATTACGAACGATTTTGCATTACATGTACATGCATGAATGTACATATTTATTGCATTAGTAGTATCTATTGTGTTTTATTAACCTTCAAGGGGGGATATATACATATAATTGATGTTTTTATCTACATAAAATTGTATATATCCACAACTAGTGCTTAAAATGTACAAATGTATAGGCCTAACTCAAGTATTTTATCAGCAAATTATACATGAGAATAATTATTATGACTGACCTGGCTCGGGTATCACCAATCTGCTCAGCAAAGTCACCCTGGACTTAGTCAGTGTCTAGCGCACTAATTGGTTGATCAGCTAAAACAAAATGTCGACTTAAGTCGGTGCGTGTTTAAATATTGCAGAAAAATCCTTCACATATAATATTATGGGCCAACTTGATGAATTTCTACTCGCAATTATGAAAATGTCACTGATGCAGAAGCGTTTGAATTTTCGTGGGCAAAAAGTTGCGAATCTATACAAGTCTGTGGAAATGGAGATACTATCTGAAGAATATCTTCCCGATGATTATAACGCATCAAGCACTGGACCTGTCGCCAAAGCTATTGGTAAGCATATCAAGTCATTTAAAATTTAGGACTCGTTTAAGTTAGACATGTTATGTCAGATTATCTTGTTGTGAGATAATGTTGTTTATGAAAACATATATATCAATTTCCTGAAAGTGATAATTAAATACTTATTGGCCGACCTAGTGTGGATTGCACAGTTTTAGGCAGGGGTGTTATTTTAATCATGTTATTTGCTTGTTAATATCATATATCAAACTACCATTTATACTTCTTGAAAGAGATCATTCAATTTTCAGATGGACATGATCATTGGATGTACTTTCATCAGACCTTTTAATACATATACATATGCCTTAAGTGATGCGCAATTTACAAATAATATCCTACATAACATGTATTTGACAAGGATAAGGGGGCGTTATTTAAGAGATGTATGTACCCATGTATTTATATTTATTCATCATCTATCAATAGTCAATCATCATTCATATACTTTGAAACATTTCTATTCCAGATTACATGAAAAAACTAACGTCTTGGAACCATGTAGACTACAATGAGAAATTGATATGGACGAGACAAAGAAACCGACCGATGTTCTATCGGAATCTTTTACAAAGTTAAATGGTGATTAATTTTCACCTGCGGATAATTATAATGACCATGAAACTCATACTTGAATATTTGTTGAAATGGAAGTTATTCTGTGTTTGAACATGAGTGACTAGCAAGGCAGTTCTGAACGCGTTGTAAATAACACACTGTTATTGTAATTTCTCAGCAAATCCGTAACAGTTATTATTTTGATCGGAAACTCACCGATGTCTTTATTATATGATACCTTTCATAATATATACACACACTTTGCCTAGAAGTATATGTATATTCTTATAGTGTGGACGTGAAATAAACAGTCTACTATACATTCAGTTTTCGATGCTGATATTTCATCCTTCGTTTTTTCCCTTTCGTCCACGAAATATTCAGGTCTTGAAGCAACTCCAACTCTTTCTTGTATATCCTTCTTCAGAAACAGCTTCTTGTTGAGATCTGAAACAAGGATATAACTATGCGATAGATGTCAGTGATTTAATAGCTCGACAATAATACTAGTAGCGTGTGTTCGGTCGGGATATGTGTTCATTTGAGGGAACCCAGCAAAACATTTATGACATTTGTACAACGTCGGCCCAACGTCTAAGACGTTGAGCCGACGTTGTACAAATGTCATACAAATGTTTCGTGTTTGCTGGGTTGGGGAATATGAGCCCTCCTAGCAAACACGACACGTTGACCCAATGCTGGGCTTATATTGACCCACCGTCTATGCCGTTGGGCCAACATTGGGTCAACGTGTCGTTTTTGCTGGGCTACCGATTTCATTTGATCCTGATAGGGCTCAAATGTCCCAATTCGGGCCTCGAATGAGCACATTGTCCTCCAAACTAATGCCATTGTTTTAATAAAAGGATCTGATCATAATACATTACACATGTATTCTATTATATAATATTCAGATATGGTGAACAAAGGTATTAAAAAAACGCATTTCACACTGTGGAGCGTGACCATAAAATTAAAACTACTTAGATAACATCAAATATCAGTGTCTGTCTCACCTAAATAATACAAGCAAAAAGACCGAAATCAAGTGGTTCCTTGTGGAGTAGCACAGTGAGTATTCGGGAACCACTCTTTCTCGCGTGTGTCAATTACATCAGAGATTATTTAGTATCTCTGATTACATGGAAGCTGATTTTTCTCATATTCTCACGCAAGGCTCGCTGCTCCCGACGTACGGAACAGCGAGCCTTGCGTGGGAAGATGAATTTTCTTGTCAGCTTGTCAGCATGCTGATGAATCTGCTCTGCTTAGTGTCAGATAGGGACAGACGAACAATTAATAAGGACATGCCATATAATGAGCTGGCTTCCTTGAGGTTATGTCCACTCGACATTAATCTCTCCATCCATTCGCATATATCCACTCAGAAACTAATGTCACATGCGATGAGACATAACTAGCAAACAATTTGTGAGACACCCTGGGGTCAATCTGATCTTTGGAAATAATTTGCCACTGTTTGTGATCAGCTTTTGATCTGTACCAGACATAGCGTACTTGTATTGTCGTATATAGAATCATCCGAGGCCAAGCCACCTGTCCGGCAGGAAAAATGGGAATGTTTTTCCAGACCACGACAAAGCAATTTCTAATGTCGCAGCCTTTAAGTGTAGGTTGAAGGGATGTATTTGCATGGAAATGGAAAGAAAGAAAATGTTACGTTTTTTCGTTTTTTCTTATGGTTCTCGTGTTGTTTAATTTAACACTTTCAACCTGAATTTACAATTGCCATCTTCATCCACTACAAGCCGCGAATTGCTGTCGCAATTCTCGATTTGTAGTAGATGAAGATGATTTGTTGTGGTGTGAAAATTACCATGTATTGGTAAACCCGTTACATGGAAATTAGCGTTCTAAAACCCTTGATTGTAGGAAAATTAAGTCTGTTTTCAGGGATGTAAAATGATGCTTTTATGCATCGTGAGGGCAAGTGAGCAGATACTGCCTTTTGGCTTTGCAGATCAGTAGAGTCTGGATGTAAATTTATATTGGCCGGTTACAGAGTGCAGGCCGATATAATAATTATGTAGGCCTACAACGTTTATCATTACGTGATATTACTAAATACCCGAATGTGTAATAATTATGTAATGAAAGCTAAGAAAGGTAATTTTGATACATTATATTACTATTTTTTCATCACACATACTTACATGGTTAACCCTTTAACCGCCAAATTATTCAATTTGAATTTTCACCCACTTGACGTTGTGTCTCGCTGACGCGATCCACAACTTCAAGTGAGTGAAAATTATTCAGATATGGCAAAATGGAAGACGACTGTTTTCAAATATTGCTGGTTGATGTCACATTTTATCTTTGTCACATGTTTAAAAGGTGGTACTTAATGTGCTAATAAAAAATGAAAACCTAATATATGCGACACCGGCGGTTAAAGGGTTAAAGCATAACATACCTATAAAATCACTGTACGATCCAGAGGTTGGACCCCTGTAGTCATCAGGCATAAAGTCCTTCGGTAAAGTATCCTTGTCTACCATTTTGTAAAGACTTTCAAGTCCTTGACTGTGTATTTGAAGTCTACCCTTCATCTTGTCCGTTAAAACCATCTTCAGCAGACCCAGAATAAATTCTCCGAATATCCCCATGTTATATACGTGAAGCGATTTTATTCATTGCCAATGGCATGAGCTGAGAGTGAGGAATTCGTGCAGAATTCAATCTGATCGTTGATCTTGCTCTCAGAAATAAATTCGCGAAACGGATAGACCGGGGGAAAACTTGGTTAAATGTGCAGAATTCTATCTGGTCATTTAACTAGGTTAAAACTGCTGTCCTGATGAGTGACACATGAGACATTCTCTGTAGTAGAAGTTCGGATATCATTTTACTTGGTGCTTATAAATAAACTTATAAGTGTGAGACCAATGAGCCATTTGTGCTTCATAGTTTAGATCTTGGCATCAGGTTGATGCAGGTTTGTGTTGACTGTCAAATAGTGCACTCAGTAATATATGGGACAATAAACTGATTGCAGACTAGCAGGCATAGAACAAACTGGAAAAGACATGTGAATGTGATAATTGGCATTGACATTGGCATTGCAATGATGCCAATATAGTACAAACTGTATATTGTTCAAAAATCTTGAGGTGCAGAATCCTATTTGATTCTAAAATAGAAATGTTCATCATGTCATACAAACAATAACGCGCTACTTTTATGGTTAACCTTATGTGACAATATGTTGGAATGATTATTGTATCATATTTATCTCATTTAATTATTATGATTTTAAAAATGGTGATGGTGGATATGGACGTACCCTAGTGTTATTTGGGGGGGGGCGGTGCCACAAAAAGTGACACCGACATGCCGCAGGTCCCCCAATTAACAAATAAGCTAAAGAAAATTATTCGGTTGTCATAGCAACCAGCTGGGATATAGATTATGCAATGTCACCCCACGTGCGGTGACATTGCATAATTTTATCCATAGTCTGTTTATTGTGCAATGTTGCCCCACATGCGGTAACATTGCATAAGTTAAGATGCAAGAACATTGCATATTATTGCATAATGTTAGAAAGTTTGTGGTCTTGCAATTTTATCTTCAAGTTCAATAATTAAAATGTCGCCAGCCGACCATATCCACCAAACCATGTGTGTTTGTTTTTAATTGTGTGTTATTATTGTTGCGAACATGAATAGTTATTAACACGCATATATCAGCTTACATAATATTTTAGGTTCAATTATTATCACAGACGCCTGACACAGAGTTTGCTTACATCTCTGCATGAATATGTATTTTTTTAAAGTTGATTTAAAACTTCTGTCAACAATAATCTATTATATTGTTAGAGAGTGACTAAATTCTACTCACTTTGAAACTCGTGTAAAACGATTGCGACGTTTCTACCTGCCTTCAGCAGATCGTGATCCCGCAATAATCATGGAGGGTGATTCGGCTCATAATTATACTCTACTATTATATTGGTTTGTAGCATAACTTAATTCTTTAAGATCGCTGCCATTTGACCAGGTTGGAACAAATTGATATAGTAGCAGACCCGCGTTTTTAGGTTTTCCTGACATACCAGTTTTTAATAGACTAATATCAGAATATCAGATGTACGCTTTACAATTTTTCCTTAACGTCCATACTGCACATCGTGTTGTTTCATAATTCATTTTCGTGTAGTCTTACAGATTTAAAAGCTTTAGCAAGTGAGTGTAGTCATCATCTCTGTACACCGGACAAATTATGTGTACTTAATAATTTATATTGAACATCAGTGAAAATGTAGACACTAGTGTCTGGTAATAATCACACATCAACATGGTCAAGTTCTGTTTTTACTGCTCTGCTGACTCACTAGATGTCTCTGGTAGTAGGCTGCATAATGGTTTGACCCTGAAAAAATTGCCACAAAAGGTTTCTCAACGGTTGTTCGTAGCATAAGGTGTGCTTAATAACATATAAAAAGTTTACCAAAATCTGACCATGCAAAAAGTATAATTTTCAAGATGGCGTCCAAAATGGTCGCCAAATCCTTAAAATGCCAATTATTTGCCCATTAATCATCATCTAATATGGTACATAGGGTACTTCTCACACACCACATTCAAAATATAAGTTATAAAATCCAAGATGGCGGACCAAAATGGCCGCCAAATTGCAAATATCAAAGGAAATAATAAGAATCATTCCTTACATCATTTCTTATCTACTATGTTACTGCAGGAGCCAGCTCAGGTTATGTAGGACTGTCGAAATCTATTAGGCTTGACTTTAAAAGTTGATCATATACTGCCTGGACATAAGAAACGGCAGATTGACCTCATTATATAGTCAAAAGTCACAAAAATATATCAAAATTAAATCTTTGTTATATAGTCATATGTATACTCAAATTGTCGGAAATTTGAAACTGATTACTAATATATACCTTATATTGCGAAAAACTGATATAAACAAAATATAACGCAAATATATTGGGTCAAAGGTAAAAAAATGTAAAGGTTTATAATCTGATATCAAGTATTTCATTACATTTTTACCCCCTGATCACTGGACCTGTTCATTCGTGTGCCATCTCAACCCCATGGAGATCATACAGTCCTGCAGCCATTTCAGCGCATTGAACATAACATCGAAACAATGTCACAATATTGAGAGGGGTGAAATATGATATTTCTCTGAAAATCACCAATGCGGGATTTGAAACCGCACGGCAGGCAGCTATAATACATAACTCATTGTTTTTCAATTAAAATAGTGTTATTTTTTGCACATTTGTGATGTTAAAGGGCGATGAATATACTTTAAAGGCGACGAGGAAACTGTAAATGGAAATGGGAAGGTTCAAAGGGCGACACAGGGGCGGTAAACAGAAGGCAAAAAAGTGGTAAAAGGCGACAGATGGCAGTCAAATAAAAGGGTGACACAAATATAAGCTTTAAAAGATGACGGAGAGGCGGTGACTCTTGAGCGACACGTCAAATAGCATAAAAAGGGCCACAGAGGGTGACAAAACAAGAATGAAAGACGTTAAACGGCGACTGGGAAGTCCTAAAGGGCAACAGGGAGACATTAAAAGGCTGAGGGAAGCTTTAAAGGTCGATGGAGCGGCGTTTAAAATAGAAAATATACGCTAGAGGGCGATGGGAAAAGCTTCAAAGGGCGACAGGGAGTACTATTATTTCTAATTGTATATAAATAAATTTGAAAATTGATATTTTCCTATAAATGCCAACATTTAACTTTTGATCTTGTTATTGATCTCCAATTGAAAACAATACCCGCTAAACTGATTGTTCGTGTTAAAGCTATCCAAAAAAGTGGTATTACATAAAAAAATGGTATTACTTAATAAATACATTGCCGGTGGATCTGAGTATAGTTATTGGCACCAATCTCAAAAGCCATTTTGGGGTCCGTCTTTGGTCTTTAAAAATACTCCCTAGATTTTTGTTTTGATATCAGGAATAATGTTGAAGTTCAGGACAGGGCATAAAGTCAAATATCAACTTTGGCAATCTTTTAGACTGCCTGGGCAATGATTTTTACACTGTGTAGTTTGGAATAAAGATAACAAGATAACAAGTATGTGTTGCAAACAATTGTTGTTTTAAAATTTACCATAGCCTTTGGCTTCGATACATGATTTCATGCATATATAAGCTAGACGGACATATCAATATACATAGGAAATAATAATATTCTTAAAAGCGTTTTTTTAGAGATGTTACAATTTGAGTTGTCCCTGCAAAATAGGGGTAAATTACATAGAGACGTGCTGAGAGAATAACCATTTCTGAAGACGGCGAGTGTTACCAGACCAGTCGGTGGTTAAAAATATAACAATAATAATCATTTATTAGTTTTGTTGTTTTTGTGCATAATTTGACGATAAATATGACCTCGGCCTTTGATCGTTACCTCAAATTTTGGTATATGCCTAGTATCTCCATAAATATATAAAAATATACACCAACATTATTAAATGTGCCAAGGGGTTCCAAAGATATTTTAATTTTTAGTTCCCTCCGCTTAATTTAGGCTAAATTAGGATGATCTGAACAGTTAGAGGCAAATGACTTATCGTCCCAGATTTGACATTTAGGTCTACTGGTTTCATATGCCCTAGAATATACTACAAAAGGATACAGGGTCGACAAAGGTATACAATTGTGCAGGTAAACATGATAGTACTCAGAAATCATGCAACATCAATCTTTTTAGGTCTCAGTCGGATTATTGGAAGCCATGACCGCAAAATAAATGCTGTCATAGCGGCCATTTCTATTAATGACGATTTCAATGACGATCTTTTTTAAAGCCGCTTTTTATTCTGGAATTCAATTAGCATATAATTGGTGTGACCATAATGTGGAGAACGTTAAAATGTTGCAGCTCTGAGTCAAATTGGCTGCAAAATTAATTGTCTGGCCGACATTGCTGAAATTTGAAAGGGATGGTTCTGGGTGGTAGTTATAATGTTATGTTTTACTATTTTTTCCGAAATTATTAAATAATCTTTATCCTAACTTATTGGCCCAATTTAAATCTATACATTTGATTGAATATTCCTGGAACCGACTAGCACATGTTTTAGAATCTGTGTATGTATACAATTCACAGTTTTAAAAAACGTGTTAAAACACATATGTAGCCTATATGCTGCCTAACGCACGTTTTTTCGTATATGTCCATTGAACATCATTTCAATTTTAAATGAATAATCGATTATTTTATAATAAGTTTGACTAGTATAATGTAGCCTAGCTATTATATTTGTAATCAGCCCTAAATTGCAGACAATTTGAATATACATATGACAATTATATACATCAAAGTTCTAATTCTGATTGATTTTTGTGACCTTTGACCCCGTGTAGTTGTAGTATATTTTGTTTATATCAGTTTTTTGCAATATAATGTATTATGTATGTGTATAATGTATTATGGTAACCAGTGTAGGGCCTATACTATCTAAATATACTCCTGTATGCCTATGGGCCGTTGAATCATCGACATGTTGACCTGTCGCTGCACACTAACTTAGCTCCAATCACGGCTATAATAATTATTGGTATATAAAATATTTTTGGTGGGATTTGTCACCATGAGGTTGTGTAGCGGTCAAGCGGTTGTCACGGTCAATGTGAGGTCATTATACAGTTAATATAGCGGATACGGTTATATCAAGGAATATAAAAGATCCTTTCTATATTCCTTGGTTATATGCGGTTTAGCTACCGTCAGTGTACGGTTAGCAGGGATCAGACCGACAATCCGACAGGTCACTGTATCCGGATTGTCGGCCTCTGCAGGTCACAATCCGACTGTCGTTCAAGCATGGATACAGTACTTGGATGTAGTACATGTGCTGGTTTCTCCGGCTCCACCAGATGGCATGATGCCGGTAACTTTTCGCAAGGGGGGGGGGGGGGGGTGTCTCAGGGGGAGTGTCTCAGTTGTACATAAATGCGTCCACATAAACGACCAGAGTATTAAAATTAATAAATAAATAGCTCTGCATTTGAATTGTATTACTTTTAGTTGCATGAACAAGTTTATGCTGCTGGTTTAATGTCGCATGTTTTCAAGGTGTTCCGAATATTTAATCTTCAAATAGCTCTACACTTCACCTTAATCTCACTTAACTGCTAAATGATAAAAATGGTCGATATAATTAGATTATCGTCTCACCACACATAATACTCGGCTCATAGACTTAGCCTACATGTATTATGACCCATACGCTCAGGCCTCTCAACAGTCTTAAAGTGGGGAAATGTAAATAACTCTATATATAATTTTAACCATCCATCTGTTCTCTTTCAATATATAAATAAAAAATGGTATGTGAATCTGCTTGCTTTTATGTTATTTTAGCCCAGAATACACTCTTTTCCCATTCTCGCCGGAGCGACGTAGAAAAATAGTGACCTCGTTTTTTAGAAGAGCCTTGTTACATCCAGAGCAAGGCCTTCTTGTTATATTTATCATTCCTAATTTGAATGCTTTTGCTACAACAAAACATCACAGAATTCATTTATAATGGTATCAGAATGATATATCTGTAATATTCACCACCGGAGCTGCTGCAAAGAAACACAATTTTTAAAAAAGGACTATCTTTCTTATTGTTAAACTTTATAATGATATGTGTGAATGAATTTGTGTGGTGAGATCTTTTAAGATCAAAATCAATAATATTACTACTCGCTGAGAGTCAACTGGTCAACTGATCCACATGTTAAGAGGTGTCTACATATCTATGGCTAAAATCAAACTTGACTAACGTACACACGTTATAATAGCATATATCGGCTGGATTACACAGTTGTTCAGGTAAATTTTAAACAGTGAGCTACACATAATATGTTATAAATATGAAATTACACTCAGCGGTTGAACTAATGGCGAAGACTACTTTGTTAAATACTTTATTTTAAGCAAAAATTATATTACATAACCTGCAGCATCCAGGTAATAAGATGTTCCCAGATAATAATACCTGTATAAGTTGGCTCAATGAGCACGATTAAAGCGCTGTACATGTACATGTTGTCTTATGGATGTGGCAATAATGCGAGTTACATTCTACATTTATTCTATCATATATTTTATGATTATTGTAATCAAGCAATTCATTGCCGACGATTCGTGATTTTAGGAATCAGACATACCCAGTTGACTAGAGAATCACGGGGTATGACCCTCCTATAGTATTATATAGATTGGATTGCCGCTAAAGCCATCAAGCTGGGTATACTGCATGGTCAGAAGAAGGAGCTTTCGAATCTGCTCTGTATTTTCCCTTCACGTAAAATTTGACAATCTTGTCTTTTCTACATTGGTGAAATTTTATGTCAGATATGATCTTGAAATAAGCTGGATATTATATCCCGGCCCATACGTAGAAGTAGTGTCTGGACACACTTGCCTCCTGTCAAAACAGCTGTGTAAAAAAAATCACATGGTAAACACACAATGTTGTGAGAAAAAATGCCACCGCCTTTCCTTTTGGCTACGTATAGTATTATTTATTTTTATTTTATTATATTATATAAATTACCTTTTATGTTCGATTATATGTTATTAGAATGGTTGGTGTTATTTTTTTGAAAAAGCTCACCACCTACTGACAGCTGAAATGTAGTGAAAGTGACAATGTATAGTTATTTGTTAAATGGTTCTTAGTTTCAAATGTATATTCCACTAGCAGTCTCAACTCGACGCCGCTGACATGTTTTTACTTTACAAAATGTACATGAGTTTACTTGATAAAAGTACATAATATTACATCAATGTTTAGATGTGGTGAAATTTAGGTTATATATATATATCTTTAAAAATGTTTTAAAATGGTTGCTAGTTTTGAAACAAGTATACTCTGCCATAGGGGTGCGGTAATATTGCATAGTTTAAGACACCAATTTTTTTTTTTTTTATTTTGTCTCGCAAAGTTCAACAATTAAAATGTCACTAAGCCTTGTGTTGTATCATTGTTACGAAAATAAAAATGTGCTTGCATACTAGTACCTCATTGTATTTTAGGCCTTTCTCAGTCCCAGACGTAATTTAAATTTATTTTTTAGAATGCATATAAAATATCTCAAAAAATATTTTTTCTATATTTCCTATACTAGTATTTGACCTCCAGATGACCTTGATATAACTTTAGTTTGACTGTTTGTTCAAATCATTTAGAAAGTGAAAGATACTCAACTATATTCTAATTCGTGTTAACTTAAATAGTAACTTAGTTTAGTATAAAATAATCATTTTAAATATTAGTGAACCCCCCCCCCCTCCTCAGAATTGTATTCTCGTGATCATTTTTTGTACAGATGTTGTAAAGGAAGAGTTAATTTGTATTTATTAAATACATATTTTACCTACTGTTCATAAAAGCATGTAGTTTTTTATCTCTGGTTTTGGTGCGGGAAACATTTTTATATTATGTGTTTTACCTTTTATACATTTGATATTTGTATTATATATTTCATCTGATTTGTATACTATGTAATTGACTGTTTTATTTATATAACAAAATCACTACAGGCCACATATAGCGTGACTGCAGTGGTAGTGTTGAATTGTCACGTTACCTTAGACTGTATATTTCCGGTTTCTAGCCATGTGCTTCAATTTTTAATGGCAAAAGATGGTTATTTTCAAATAAAAAAATAGGTAATAAAATCTACAAAATAATTCTTGACACTTACAAATCTGTTTTATATGTCACTTCTGTGTCGGATTACACCAAGCGTTCGATTTTTAAATAAAATCTGGCTTTTGCTACGAGCATTGAGAGCCCCAAAGATCTCAGTATTTTCAAGTATTAAAAACTGTCTTTCTGACTGTACTCTCGCACCGGTTTTCATGTTTTCTTCCACGCTGCACATTGATAACGACACGAGGATCACGATACAAGAGATAAGTTGATCAGCAGTTGACAACACACAGGTTCGAATGATTATGTACTTTTGTGTTTATCGTCACATTTATTTTAAAAAAATGAGTCAACAGTACAGATGAAAACAAAGTTTTACATTCCCAAACGTCCTACTCTGAGTAAAGGCCCTGGTCTGACTACTGATAGTGCCCACCCTGCATAAATAGGTTTCAATAAATAAATAAATAATAAATCACATTAACAGTTTTAGCGCATATTTAACAGTTCTAGTGTGTATAACATTTAAAACATGTTTAAACCCGGCACAATTTGCTACTGCTGGATATATTTGTCACATATAAAAACGAAAAAATACATGTAAGGCAAGAAAGTGGTAGATGCATTGTTAAGATAGTGGCAGCAGCGATCTTGGTTTAAGAAATTTCAAAGTCACATAGAACTTTGTTATAATCGAAACACGATATGCTTTGCTACTGCTATGAGAATGTTCCGGTGCACCTTGCTAAGAAACACGATATGCTTTGCTACTGCTATGAGAATGTTCCGGTGCACCTTGCTAGAATTTTAAACTAATCTACATTAATTTTTTTAAAAGATGCAGATATTTCGTCGTTTGGCTTTTTGTTTTCGTCAATGAGATATTCAGGTTGAGAAACAAGTCTGACTCTTTCTTGTACGATCTTCTTCAGGAAAAGCTTCTTGCTTTGATCTGCAAAATAAAGAAATTCAATGAGCGGCTGCAGTGGGTGAATTAGGGTTAACACCACTCCGAACAACCAAACCTGGAGTCGTGGTATACAATCATGTGTTCCCTTTTTCCAATTATTTATTCCTGGTATAAAACTGTACTCTCCGACCTGTCGAAATCATTTATCCACTTAAACGCGAGTCAATGAAGCTATTTTCTTCAGCCAATATCTCAGGGTTATTAATTGTCATGGGTAAGGTGAACAATTAATACTGAATCAGTATTGGCTCAGTAATGGGCTGGTGAATTAGGCTATATTTGCCGAGACCAAACGATGGCCACAACATGATCGTTTTTTTATATACTCATGTCTCATTTTATAAGATGATTGTAATTACGGGCATGAAATAAACCCACAAAAATCATTAATCGCCTATATAGTTGTATTTTATATTTTTTCTTTGTCATGCCTTCCCTAAAAAACAAGGCTTGCAAAATGGACCACAGCCTATTCAAATAAGCCAGGCGATGTGGGTATTTTTCATATATTCTAAATGTAACTTAATATTTTCCTTTTCGCTTTCTGAATTTACAGTAAACCGTCAACTTCAAATAAATTCATCTCAAAACCAACTGGAGTTGATCCAGCTGTACATTTAATCTGGCTGATAATATGCGGGTTCCATGGGTATGAAAGGGAGGAAGACTCATGCGCCTCATCGGTTCACTCCTAGTCGGGACTACGTCAAATAAATAGCTTATTTGAATTGGGATATACTTTACAACATAACCTACCTATGATATCACTATATGAGCCAGAGCTCGGACCACTGTAGTCATCCGGCAGATACTCCTCTGGTAAGACTTCCTTGTCTATCACTTTGTATAGACTTTCAAGTCCTTGGCTATGTATATAAAGTCTACTCTTCATCTTTTCAGTTAAAAATAACTTCAGTAGACTCAGGAAGAATTCTCCAAACTGTCCCATGTTATAGACGTGCAATGCTTTCATCCTCACGGGCAGACGTTTCTACCACAGAAGAGCTCCATTATTCATGCAATATTTAATAGTAAAATATATGTTAACATGATCATAAATTGAATCATATAACTTGCAGAAGTTTATGCTAAAATTATTTTAAATTCAAAAGAACCGTAATGAATTTACTTGAAATATCTGGATTAGTTTTCGTCGCTGCTCAAGGGAGAAAAATTGTTGATGTTTCATATTATAACCTGTAAAATCAAAAATAGTCACGAAGCCGTTGACCTGCAAGAAGAAAACAGTAATTATATAAATATAAAATTATATATATTTAATTTATTGAAATGAAGTACCACTTCAGCGCTACGATATTGTATATTTTATAACACACATCAGTTCAATCAGTGTGTGCTTTATAATTGAGTAGTATAAATAGATAGTTTATTGTGATGAGACTTGTTAATATGACCCAGTTGGGGTCAGAGGCCTATTTCACTAAAAATCTTCATTGAGATCATCTCAACTTTATCTAATTTCCATTAGAAAAGTTAAGATTATTATATTATAGTTAGGGATCCTTACTGCATGTTGTTTTCTGATTTTACTTTCATTTATCGTTGCAAATTGCGGGTTATGAGTGTCTTTATCTGGTACCCAATCTTTATAGGCAGCCGAATCAGTGTATGGGTGTTGCTCATACAATAAACCATTGTTTTATTTTGTCACCATTCCTGAGTGTTGACACTCTGTTTATGCAGCGATGACTATACAAAATAAATGTGCTTTGAGATCACGCTATACGCCCTATGATTAATCAGGGTGTGATATTTACTATTACAAATCAAACAGGAGAGGTGAGATCACCACCATTACGGATTTCCATTCAACTTTAAAAACACATCACACTCACAGACGCAATTCATGACACAAAGCATACATAGTGGAGAGGGATTACGTGTGGTGCGATACCATGGACCAAAGATCAATAAAGGCGCGAATACGCCTCACCCTTTCAACCCTTAAAACTTAAAATAGTTTTGTTTAAATACAAGCCCAATTTTATGAAATATTTAGACATTTTTTGTGTGTTTTCATAAAATGCTTCATATCCTTAACAGTGCAATAAATAGATTCAACTTATGAATAAACGGCATAAGAAATAATCCTGGAGATCAAAATGTATTACCAATTAGCGACGGGCTTGACACCCTTAAGACCCGAGTCTTAAATATATCACTAAATTTAATCTAACTTTGGTACTTCTTGTATAAATAGTTAACATTTGCAAAAAGTAAATTAAACTATACATTGAGGCGTATCTATGGTTAAATATCATAACTATGCCTTTATTAGTTTATCTCTATTGTAGAAATTGAAATGTTCAGATGACTGACGTGACAGAAGAATTAATTATGTCATTGTTGTTATATTGTCTTGACTATGGCAGGGAGACAATAGGTGTAACTACCAGAACATTGGCTAAGTGCTGTTTTCATGTCCCCGATGCCGGCCCAGATTTTCACCAGCGTTGGGGAAATATTTTTGTGTAGATACCCAGCGAGACGTTGATCCATTGTTGGATTAAAGTTGGGCCAGCGTTGTAGACGGTGGACCAACAATAAAACAACATAGGGTCGATTTCTCGTGTTTGCTGGGTAGGTTGTGTACTAGCTTTTGTTGGTTAAAAATATATTTCATTGTCCCGAATAGGAGGTGAAATGGCTCTTGGGACCAGAAAAAGTGTCCCGTATACCGATCGAATAGCGAGGTGTCCCGATTGGTGGGACTAATTAAGCATTAAGTCAATGGGGCAAATTCGGGACCGAGAAAAAATGTCCCAATTGGCAAGGTGTCCCTCATTTCGAGGTGTCCCGATCCTGAGGTTCTACTGTACATGTGCACGCGCCTGTTGTATGCTGCTGTTATCCCATAGACCTTACGGGGGAGGGGCGGGGGTCGTCGGTCTACTGGGCTACAATGGGGGCTGCACCTGGCTGAAGAAAAGTGAATTGAGATGTTTAGCAAGGTGGTTAGTTTGCGTAGACATATAAGCCTATCCTGTAGCTTAATTGTAGACAAATAATACATATGTTTTCAAAATTCTGTGGATAAGTGATAATAATAGTAATAACGTGATTTTTTTCGTGCGATAGGCATTTTTATTAGCCCTCCTCAGATGCCAGCAGCGCGCGGCTCCGCCTTGGGCTGCTGGCATCTGCGTCGGGCCAATAAAAATGCATATTGCCTCGAAAAATCATGTTATTGTTATACTATTCTAGTTCTCAAAACTATTGATAACTTTCGCGACCACGCATATGATCGATCTCAATCGCTTGCTGAATACGGGTCCATAGATAATATTCTAAAACCGAAAGAGATGAATCTTCCGTATGTGATTTGTCGAGTTATTGCTAGACCAATATTAATATAGTGCAAAGGAGTTAGGGCAAAGATAACATTCTAACTGAACCATATCTTGATTGCTAGTACTGGTCTAGGCATACATATTTCACGAGAGTGGCTTAGGTACGAGTGAAATCCTTTATACTTTGCAGTGCAGATTATAGTATGTAGCGTTAAAAATATACCTGATTATTTTCATCATTCAACAGAGCTTCCGTCATCATCATCACATATCTCATGACGAGATCCCTTGTTGTTTCCTTGATATTGATAAAACCTGCAATTATTTACTGTTTATCTGATCATAAGTGTAATGTTGCTAACTAATTAAAATATGTATTTATTCTATTTTAAAACAAATTTAAAAATACTATGTAGTTTTAAATATATTTTTCATTATCATAATTATTTGATCAATTGGCATATTTATGTCAATACTTAAAGCAAAAATTATTGTAACACATTTCAACTGTTTTTTATATAAATTATTATATAGTACACATGTATTATAAAATAGCTGGTTTACGTAACAAATAATATTGTGAATGTGACATCAAAATATTATTATATCAAAATTAAGATGGTTTGATGGACCAGCTTGACAGACCATTCATAATATCAAACTCTCCAAACGTAGGTCTATAGGCCTATATGCTATATACACATTGACAGCATATTTTGTTATCCGAACGTTAACTTAACGGAAATGAGGAGAGAGTTACATGTACATTAAAATAGAAAATATTATCAATACCTGGTCGGAATATCAAAAGTTGGTAGCCATCTTTAGACAGTCGTGGTGCCACCAAGCCTGCCCTGGAAATTGAACACAACAACTTCACTCATAAAACGAAAAATATAGCTATATATAATTCTAATATACATATATTTATACTTGTTGATACTGTTTACCTGCGCATAGACGTGTATGCACTTATAAGTGAAAATCGCATGTTTTGGGAGGTGTTTTGAAAAAATAATTCGTATGTACGCTCTTGTTTTCTTGGTACTATATACTACTACTCACCCACTGTTAATGAATTCCAAAAATCTTTCATCTCTCAAATCAAAATTATGAAACCAGGTTGGCAGTTTGGTGTGTGATTGCAGATAATTTTCCAGAAGTTTCCGTGCTTCTAGCTGACTAAACTTTCGTGCACGTAAAAAACGTATGAGAAACCAGGTATCTGAGTAAAAACAAATACAAAGTTATACACCCTGTTGTTTTAGTAGAAATACAACACTCATGCAAAATGTATGCAGGTTTGTTTAAATTCCAAATATTATCGAATAACACCAATCTTATAATAACAAAGAATACATGAATGGTGCTCTAGGCCATGTTTGCGCTCACAGGCTATACGGATCAGGGGAACCTGCTGATGCGAGATGAATCAGACGACACTGTTCTCCATACAGATGATTCGAAATTCAAACACTGGCGGTCAGAGGCCGAAACACTTTATGATTGGGCAGGAAAGAAACATGTTTTCTTTCCAAAATGGTGTCCAGGGTGGATCTATCACAGACGGCGTATCCAGCAAACACGAAGCGTTGACCAGCTGGTGATCCACTATCTGCAGCACTGGCCCAACATCAAAACCGGTTCAACGGTTCGTATTTTCTGGCATTTCACTTTTATGACGCTGATTCCTACTAATGTGGCAAACTCTTTGCAAAGATTAAAATACATCGTAAAAAAAACGAATTCAGCTACCGAGTGAGCAATCTATTTTGGAAATAACGGCGTTTTATCAGGTACATGTTATACCCACTCATATCAGTGATAATTTACAGTGATTCACCAGGTGACGCTTGTCCTGCTATTTCTGTAATCTGTAGTTTCTTCCCTCCTGCTGTGTGTGGGAAATGGTTGCCATTTCTATTCACCAGACCAAATGAACATGTCGATTATAACGTTTAAGGTCGCTAGGTCAGACAGTTTCGTTTTTAAAAAGTGTTAAGAAAAAATAATATTCACGATTACATTTGTGATTAGTGCTTGAAGGGTTTTGGTTTGAATAATATTGGCCCAGCGTCGCAGACGGTGGCCTATCATTACATCAGCATTGGGCCAATGTATCGTGTTATCTTGGAAGTGGCCTTTCTGGCGTCAAAGCCTCCCCCAGCTTGCTAGGCGGTGGTACCCCAGGAAACACGGGACAATCACCCAGTGTTATTTCATGCTATCCACAATGCTGTAGGCCAACATCGTGTGTACGTGTGAAAGACACGCGGCAGATTCACTGGCAATACAAGTATTGAATAGATGTTGGCCATCACCGGCGATGGTGGTGGAAGGAATACACGTTACGTTGAAGATATATTTAAACTTGGCTCCTTGGTTGTTTCCATAAATATATCCTGGACATGATTAAGGATTCCGGCCCATGAGGAAGACCAATACAGTTTAAAAAAAAATACAAAATATTGATTCGAATTTTTGTCTATAGCACTCAAACAGACTAAAGCCGGGCATCGGAATTCGGGAACTCTTGTTCTAGTGCTTATATTATATTAGTTTTTTAAGCGACTCAGTTTACTATCAGGATTATTTTAATATCTAGCATTTTTCTGTCGCGGCCGCTGCCGCCAACCGGGTCCCGCTGCCGCCGTGGCCATATCAAGCTCTCACTAAACTGCTAAATGAACTTTTGAATTTGAATTTTGAATTTGAATTTTGTTTATTTTTTGACAGATATGACCTCTGTCCCGTGGAAATTCTTCCCATATACATATTTTTTTTTTGGGGGGGGGGCGTGCCACAAACAGCCATCTTTTAAGATGGCCGCCCAAAATCTTGTGGGACTGAATGAATGTGCACATATAAGCTAAACTGGCTAGGAGATGACACTGCCCTCCATACACAGGATTCGAAATTCAAACCCTGGCGGTCTGAGGCAGAGCTCGCTACCTTTCGGTCACAGAGGCTCCCCACAATATTAAATCTTTACGAGTGAGCAGGGAAGAAACATATTGTTTCTTTGAAACTTGAATGGCAGAGGGGGTTTGAACCCGTGATCTCCGACTTTCCAAGCAGGCAGCTTTAACAACTGCACCAGGGCCCCCGCCTAAAAAAAGCTTGTATGCACGATATCCTATGAACCTTTGAAATCCAATTCAAGAGCAAGAGGACCGACATCTATCACTTATTCATATGATTATACATTAGGCGTTGGACAAGGCGATAGCTTTTCACTTTCTTATCACAATGTATATAATTATATGAATGATTGATTTTACTCGCATTCAAATTTGATATGTTCTATAGGTAGTTATAACGATCTGATTAAATTTTGGAAAGATCCCATTAAAAACGAAATGGATGACTGCAGACCTCTTTAAAAAAATGATATTTCGGTGGTGGGGGGGGGAAGGGGGCATTTTTAAAATAGTCTCTCGAACTTAAGAAAAAATGGCTGACGGCAGACTTAAAAAAGTCGAATTTTTAACAAATCATATCAAGAAGCATTTCTGGAATAAAACTTACATCAGTCAGAGTAGAATTGTAATTCAAGCAAGGCGACTGTAAATATATCTGCCCAGCAAATACAAAACATTTGTATAGCATTTGTACAATGTTGGACCAATGTCGCTGGGCCAACGTTGTACAAATGTTATACAAATGTTTGTGTTTGCTGAGTATAGTAGTAGTGGTTAGTGGTAAATCATTGCTTCACTTCACTTTTCGGCACAAAAGATCTTTTAAGTGACATTGTAATACGATGAAAACGTTGTAGTCAATTGATGAGATGAGTGATGTACAGATGATGATGTGAGGGTGGGGGTAATAGGGCATGGTGGGTTATTGAGAGCGTTTTCCTTCGCTCGCCCGATAAGGGGTTCTGGGCATTTCTAGGCGATCCCCAGACATGCCTAGACGGCCAAAGACTTTTGTTTCGCTGTACAATTTAATGCTGAAACTCGCAAAGCTCCGCTATCCTCGGGTCCCCAGAGTAACGATAGGAAGGGCTACTCCATTTATTCCCCGTGAGAGACCTAATGTCATCAACACGCTATTACCGTTTTTAAGGCTACCACGGCCTACACCAGCGCCAGCACTGATGCGAGAGCTGCATTGGCACCGCAGTTGAGCGGAGAAACCAGGGTACACCACTGGCAATCCGCCTGAAGATTATGGGTATAGTAGGCTAAAATACTTAAATTAAACTCGTTCATGCATTTATTTAAGGTACACTTGGGCTTATCATCTATATATTGACATTGACCGCATGCCACATTGGACATGTTGGACCTTGCAAAGTGACTCTTATTAAAAAATATTCATATGAAAAGCATCACATGTAGAGGAGCAGGAATGCTGCCACACATAAAAAAGCTAAAAAATAAAAAAATCATATGTAACAGTAGTTTCAATATTGTATTATGCTTTGTGTCGAATGCAAATCAAGAAATATATTGTATTTCGTAACATGGGGAAAATAAAATGCATCCTCTGCCCAAAACGATCACAAACGACAACAAACGCGTGATTGGAGATATGCAAATGTTTCGAAGATAGATGACCCCATCCTTATTGTTGTTCAAAGCAACACAGTGCTGAAGATGAAACAACAATCATCTCAAAATCAAAGGTGTTTTCCTGATAAATGCTCAACATTTTTAAAGCGCGACATGGGCATCAAATATCAACGGAACTTCGTTACAATCAAAATGTATCTTTCTTGTCTTTTTTGTATTAGTCTCCATTGAGCTATGTATCATTTTTTTAGTAATGAATGTTTTTTGAGTTCATCGAGTAATGATTATTTGACAAAACTTTGCTGTTTTATTTTCAGCCACTTGAAGTTGTGGATCGCGGTAGCGAGACACAACTTCAATTGGCTGAAAATTTAGACCAGCTGAGCCCAAAACGCACAGGGATGGCTTTCAAGGCATCTAACTTGTTCAAACCAGCTACACTGTGCCTAAAACGCCCAGCCACCTCTTTCTCTGGGACAAATACTGACTGGCTGCATCATGGGCGTTTTGTGATCTATACAAATAACGGTGATGCGGGCCATGCATGGGCGTTTAAGAACAACGTTCCGAAAACGATCACTTTGGTCATATATTTCTACAAAAAAAAGTATAAACATGAAAACATCACTGAGCATTGCATAGTGGCGTGCTCTGCTTTATGGTTTAATTGATATGGCATCTAACTTAGCATGTTGGCTAAAATGGTTTCATTCCTTAAGGGTGTGCGTTTTAGGCATGTTCCCCTTATATTATTGTATGTGCTGTTGTTTTTACCTGTTGGTGCCTTTAAATGTGGTTGTTGCTCCACCCATGTTCGCAGCACATCTACAGCTTCCAGGCGATCTTTTGGATCTTCGTGTAACTCCTCAAGAGCTTTAATCTCGCTGGCCTTGTTAAGCTCGCAGATATACTCTGATGACGTCATCTTGTCCTTTACTGTGATGTTTGAATTCGAAACTGTAATGCCCTCTCTCTGATGTAGAAGTTGAGTAGGCCTATATCAGCTACATGTAGGTAAACCAAACGCTTTTGTTATTTGTATCAAGCTACTCGTGTTGTATAAATCGTCCAGCAGACATAATGACGTTATATTGAAAGCAATGAGGTATAAGCTGGTGTCAAAATGAGGCTTAGGCACTGTAAGAAGTCTGTTCGTATGGCCGATTTCTGATGACAGTCAGTGTAGCCCGACATGCATCGTAGAATTATATACGGTCACTATAGTGTACTAAATACGGTATTGGCACACCTGTGAGCCATATCCCAGTAAATTCAAAACATTTGTATACCATTTTGGACAATGTTGGACTAACGTTGAAGACGTTGGGCCGACGTTGTACAAATATTATACAAATGTTTCGTGTTTGCTGGGGTGTCAGTGGGTCGTTACATAATCGACATGCTCACCTGTTGCTGATCCCTAACCGGTCATGCTCTATTGAGATTGATTTGCCTGAATTATTTTGGATTGGCCATTGGTCGGTTTCCGTCGTCGTTTTAATAAAGTTTGACGCGATATTTTTCGTCATTCTTTATTTGTGTTCTGTGCATGCAGTCGAGACGTTAGTTCTCTACTGTGTTATTTGTAATTGTTGCACTCGTCAATCCGACGTCTGATATGTTTCAGTGACAGAATAAAGAGAGAAGGCGTTTTAAGAGAATGGTTGGTTTTATTAGTAGGCACCCTGTAGAGACTTCAGTTGTATTCGTTCTCACTCTACCCCTGAATGCGATGAGGCCTTTTCCACCTATTTGAGCACCCCTCTCCACTCGACTCCCAACTGTCCCAACCTCCCCTAAATTTCAAACTCCGCCCAAAATAATGAAAGTGGTACATGTAGAACAAATATAGCTTTTATTGCAATAAATATGTTACCCATACATTTCTAATTCAATTATGTCATAGCGTACATATTTTACCATAAATATAGACACATATAACGTTCTGAATTATTTTCTTGACTTTATATGAGCACATTTAATCTCGAAATTACGTATTATTTTTCAAAATGAAACCACATATTTTGGTTGCGTTTTCGTTCATAAGTAGATAATTAGGGGGATTATATCGACACAAAATCACAAGATTAAGAGATCAGCCACTGTTAAAACTGTTTTTGATGTATTAGCTGATGTAATCCCCCGTTTTAGGCTCTAATTATTCAATTTGTAATCAGAGGTGGCAATATTTGACTGTATAATCCAGTTGTACACACTCTATAATTGTGTGATAGGCTGTACAAATAACATTTTGCAGATGGCAAGGACACAGTGCTGCCTCAACGTTGGGCCATTATCATCGACCCTGTCACAACGTTGGAGCAGCGTTGGCCAAGCTCTCGCATCGCTTCGCGTATACTGTCACTTAGCTTGATGTTCCCAGGTCAAACAGTGCCGCCTTATTGCCGGCACTTTGCGATTAGCTTTGATGGGTGTAGTGGGAAGTACACCCTGCACGCAGGATGTTAGTAGGGGGCCTACAGTGTTGTTTGCGTCCTTTTTGTTCCGGTGAACCAGTAAATATATTTGGTCAAAAGCGGATATGAATGCAGGATAAATAAAATGACACCTTACAAGTTCCGATGGCCAGATTTTTATCTCAAATTAAAAAAAAATGTGATATTTGTGAAATGTGTATTGAATCAGAAATACTTGCTTACGCTCGAACCGAAGTTAAACCACAGGTGGCGCAACTCGCAGCAAGTAACATAGAAAGTCTTCCTATATGCCTTGCTCGCATGAATTTTAATTGAGTATACCATGATTGCCTACTGTTTACATGTATCATAATTATAGACTAAATGATCATATTACAAATAATTGTTTTCTCGAACACATTTTTGGGGCAATTCAAACAATTATAATAATTGAAGTAAAACAAGGTTTCTGCGTAATTAATATCTGGGTATAGTGGGAGTCGGAAACAAAATATACCAGAGTATGAAATCCATAATTTGTTTACAAATTTGGCCGAAAAAAATAGTTTGCTCTCAGGCCTGGGGCTGTTCCCAAAAAAATAGAAATTTGCTGCACCCCCCCCCCCTGCGACATAGGTGTCATGGTTTTTTTCTTATTCTTGGACATATAAGCTTTAAATTTCAGAGCAGTAACCAAAAATTAAAGTGTCCAAAATATGTCATTTTAACCCTTTTAACACCAGAGCATCAAAAATAACTTGTGACAATTAATATGCAAAAATCGTCTCGCAAAAAAATTCAGGATACAAAAATCGTTTGAAAAATCGACCAATATATCTACGACAGCTGTGTAGATGATGCAAAATCGGAACAAAAATAAACAGAAAATTTGAAATTTACAAATAAAGCATTTTAATAAAATTTCAATTGAAAAAATGACAAATTTTAAACTTTGATCTCCCTTTAGTTATACTGAACTTTAAAAGGAGTTATGTAGATCGTATTAATTTTTTTATTCTTCGCAAATATATAAATTTATCTTTTAGAACGATAAACCAAACATTGGGGTATATAGTGTACTCAATTTACAGTATTTTATGCAGTACCGGAATGATTTTTATGATTTTTTTTGTCTATTTTCTTTTCTTCGCCATATCATATTTTAATATAAAACTTTTATATTTAAATGAAAGATAAATAACAATTAAAAGTATTTATACCCAGATAGCGAATTATAAAATAAAAATAAACATTTATAACACTTTTTTTCGTAGTAACATGACATATTATCCTTGTGAGCCAACTGGCTTCTATTCAAAGTCTGAATAGTCATCAGAATACTGGATCACATTTGTTGCATCAACTTCTATCGCGTTATCACATAGATATTTACATCCACAGATACTGGTACAGTTCAGGCTATTACGACAGCATGTACATCTTTTATCTTTGCAACTTTTGCACTTACAGCTAAGACACTCCATAACTTGAGGGCAGGTGTGTTACTCATCTAGTCTATGGAAATGCTTTTTACTTTCACCCTCCAACCATGTCCATATGAGGTCAAGTAAACTCCTGCGCCATATCGCAGCTTGATAGCTAGAGCGCATAATATGTTTATCAGACGTGATGGGTTGGTTGTGAGCGATCCATATGGATAATTTCTCAAATAAATGACATTATGCTGTTGTTTATGCTCATATACATGATATATGGCAGCTATAGTTCCTCTTAGCAGTTCGTTGGAAATGTTGAATGTTGTGCCAAGCTGCTGCATTGTGTTTCAAAATGAAGAAATATTGCAGGTTAGTTTGAATGCGATATGTTATTATTACTTAATGAATTTAAGAAGAGTTTTATAAATCGACTTTTTGTTCTCAGAACCATGAATAAACACAGTTCAAATGGTTGAACAATTACTTAGCAGATCTTGAACCCTCGTTTCCTGGCCCGCATCTTGTAGGCTTTGCAATGCTATGTAGATATCCCATCTGATGTTTATTCTAGTAATATAATCAAGCTGCCGATCAAAGTAAAATTTATTGAATTTTTCCAGGGACTTTGTCTTTTAAAACCGGTTGTATATTTAAGGAACAGGTTTTGATTGACTTGAGAATATTACAAATTCGCCCAGCAAGTAGGCCTGTATTTGTGCGAAATCCCGTATATATTCGCATGCATTGTTTGTTTTTTTTCGTTGATACAACCCCGGAAGTTTTCATCTAACTTGATAATATGGTTAACTTGAATAAAATTAAGATGCAGAACTATGACTGCTCTTCATGTACTTATGTGATTGCTGAGGATGTATTGTAGTTATTCTTATCCATACATAATATTGCTAGAAGCTGGGACGGAAATCCATGCCTCATATGTTAATAATATATATGAGCCAAGGTGAATAAAAAATGGTACAACCATCATTGATACTTTAATGCAAGACTGTATTTGGGGAATATTCAAAATTCTTGTAATCTATGTGTGGCATTGCTTCGTCATTTTGTTCATCTACTTCTCGTCTTCAGTTAACGCCAAGAACAGTACCACAATTATCAGGTAAATGTGTTTGGTGACAGTTTGTTCAAAACAAATCTTGTTTCACCAGATAATAATATTATGTGTACTTAGTAAGTACTAATTATGAATGGGTACCCAGCAAACACGAGGCGTTGGGCCAATGTTGGGCTGACGTTGGCCTATCGTCTACGACGCTAGCCCAACATCAGCCCAACATTGGGCCAACGCCTCGTGTTTGCTGGGTAGCTTATTGTTGTGCTTTAAAAATAATGGCTGGGGATAGTTGATCATGAATTGCCATCCATAGTGAATATACCTAAGACATGCTGATGCTACAACATCATCTGCTTTAAAACGCAAATAAGTATACCTGTAATTAGCCAGAGCCACTTCTACTTCTAGAAATATATTAATAAAGCTACGACAATGCCTAAATCGTGGAATTGTTGAATAGGATTATTGAAACTCCAGTCGTTCATGAGTCAGAGTTGATGAAGCTCATGATGTTTGACTTGTTGCTTTTTCTCAAACGAGTAAATACAGCTGTCTTCCTTGTGTCAAACATAATAATTAATATTCCTGCTGTGATGCAAGCTTGGTGTTAAATTTGTTGCGTTATATCTTAACATTTACAGAATCATAATCACTGAAATTATGTACTTTAAACAAATTATGATAAACACCAACTGAGTAAGTAAACCCCAAAAAATACATACTTGCAAATTATTTATGTGGCTTTTCCTGGAGGAGTGCATCTTCAGGTTTTATGACATATATCAGGCCTTTCAGACAATGTGCTAACTTTACATTTTGCTGTTTATTTTACCTTTGTGTAAATTACACCTTCTGTCTTTGTGATAAAGATAGCAGCTTCAAATTTAAATTTAAAAAAATATATATATAACATTATGTTTGTATAATAACATATAAAAAAAATATTTAAAACTTTAATGCACATAACGGAGCTCGGAGGTGCGGTAATTCGTATGAGTGTCAGAAGAAGTGTTCATGTCAGTGTTTATGGTATTATAGCTAAGAGTCCAATCCGAAGGCATCATCATATTTCAATATATTTCAGGGGTTTTGATAAATGTTATTTTATTTTCATATCTAAATTGTAATAACTTTATTATTATTTTGTATTATTATTAGGTCCTTATTATTACAAAAAATAAATGTAAGATGCTTCACGGCTCACGTTATGACAAAAGTAATTGCAATTTTATTGTCAGAAAGTGATAGGACATGCTGAAATGAACGACAGCCAATTTTGAGCTCACATTAATTAAATAAACAGTGTGTTTTTACGTTTTATGTGGTCCTTTTCTTTCAAATAACTAACAGCAGTAAATGATATGTCTTAGGAAAATTTCTTAGGGTTATATGGAGGTACATTATGAAGAAAATAATGTTCATTTACAGGGAAATGCGACGAAAAATATTTTCGCTTTGGCGGCCATTTTGGATTTTCTGGAAAAGCAGAGCCCAAATTAGAAGGCCTAACGAGTAAATTCCATCATTTGCCCCTAGAGAAACTGTGTACCAAATTTGGTGCTTTTGTCCGCCCGATAAATATGATGCTAAAAAAGGACGCTAATAAATATCCATTCGGGTATGGTCACAACACACTTAATATGACATATGTCGAGATTTTTTATTTTGTGTAATGCTATCAATTTTACTAAGTAATCATATATGTTTTATACATATTCGTATAAAACTGTACCATTAGCGGGAATTCAGCGAAATCAAACTTACAAAAAAATAAAATTAAAATAACAAACAAACAAAATTATCAAAACGAAGTTTTTACAGCTTTTACAAATGTTTTATTTTTATTTTATTTATGGTTGCACATGGATACATTTGTTCAACGTATTTTAGCTGACTATTTAATGAAATGGTATAATTCGGATAAAAAATGATGACTGAATAATATTATTTTTAGTTTTATGATTTTTCTTAGGGTATGGTGATTAAAGTGTCTCAATTATGATTTTTGGACACCAGAATTGTTGGTTACTGTTTCGAATATTAAAGTTGATTTATTTTACTACAATAACAAACGAAGAACTTATGTCGCAAGGGGGGGGGGGGGGGTGCAGCGAAATCGTGCTTTTAGCAGGTTTCGCAAATCAGCCCCAGGCCTATCTATAAAGTGTGGAAAAAAATAGTTGGCTCAGGTATGTGTGAGAGAATACAGATTGTTGACAGCCAGCAGATTTTTCTATATCTGCCGAAAAATTCCAAAGAAAGACAAAAAAATCCCTTGCTCCGCTTGGCCAATTGTTTAATACATATAGGTATTATACCGGCTTTTATCTAACTTCTGTGCAACAGGAATTTTTGCGATTAAAACTGTTTAAAAAGTTTGTCTGGCGCATCTCAAGATTTCTTTTTTTTGGTCGGAGAGGAAAAAAAAAGTTTGGTTAGGAACAAAAACCATAAAAACGCCCCCCTCTCGGTATTAAATGGTCGGCCCCTAAGCCAATACAACGTGAGAACACAATAAAAGGAAGAACATAAAAGTGAATTACTGGAACTGCCAATCTTGGGCAATCACAATCCTTGACACAATATACGGTATACAGGTATACGTCGGCATTGATATACTTAGCTGGCGCCTGTGAGCATCCATGATTAAATATAACCTGTTCATTCAAGTCATAATATTAATCAAATTTTCAGATTCTGTAAAAAACAAGTATGTTGTCGTGTTCAGATGTCATTGTGATGATATTGATCCCCAGACATTTAAAATAACGGAGGTTAAAACCAACCATGATAATAGGCGATTTTCTCAACCTTTTTATTAGTTCTTAAATAAGTAGGATATTTTAAAGGTGGAACTTTTATCGACAGCGTGATTAAACAAAAGCTTGGCCTCCTCCACATTGAAATATCTGAATAATTTTTATTCACTTGTAGATGTGCTGATTGTTCATTAAATTTAAGTTACATAGATGGTCTACAAAGCGTTAAGGATATTATAACTACAATAATTACGACGCCATACCTAATTCAAAGCTAATCTTTTCTATAGGGGGTGGCCGCAATTATTGTATTTCGAATATAATTAATTATTGTCACCCACTGAAATGACCACCTGTGGATATTAGGGGTCACTACATTTAAAACAAATAATAATAACTGTAGGTCAGATATCGTATTGTGCACGATAAGTTCCTGGCGCCAATTGGTTGCAGGGCGGCGGTACGTATGCTCCCCGGGGAATCGACATTATAGATGAAAGTCCAGTGATGAGGTTTAGGCACTAATCTGATGCAAGGCGGCAAAAGCAGCCCTAGGCTGGATATGTGCCCAATAGAAATAAACATTTATTTTATTATCTTCTTATTCACCAGGTGGTCGCCAATACACTCACCAGGGGCTCCTTCACATCCTTCACATCTGTTTTCTAATTGCTACTGATGGTTTCACTGAACATCCCAGTAGTCGGGTCAGTTAGGGGGGATTTAGGGTGGAATTGTGCACATTTGACTACAATCATGAAAATTTGCACACTTATAGTTTTGAACCTGCTGAATTCAAATCTGCCGGGAGCCAAAGCCAATTCTCAAAGGGGACGCCGTATTTGACAATTCAAAATGGCCGCCACAGAATTACAATCATAAAAACAAATTCTATGTTTAGTTTTACAGAAAGTGATTCCAAATCAGTTGCCCACTTGGCAGTAACATTGACTGACATCACTGTAATAAAAAATCCAAGATGGCCGCCACCGAGAAACTTTTTTTTCATCTCTACATAGCCAGATGTCATAAAATTAGAAATAACTACTTTTTTCTTTGGTTTTTAAAACCCCTGATTTCAAATTGAATGATAATTCAACAGTAAGATTGATTGTGACTCCAAATTACTAGAAAATCCAAGATGGCCGCCAGTTGATTATCCTATTACTAACAAAACAAAGTCACATAATTGCCAGCAAAAAGGACCTTTCTATCTTTTTGACTTCCCTGATTGCAAATATGATACCTATTTATCAGTAACCTTCACCATAGCATAAAATTCAAGATGGTGGGCAACAAGTTTATTATTATCAGCAAGCCAAGCATAACATAATAACAAGTAAACTACTTCCAGAGTCTTTGATTTAATACATTTAGCTCTCTTATAGTTGCAATGCAATTTTTTAAATTACAACAGTTGAGATTCAAGATTGTGAACATGAAACTGCTTCTTATATTCATAAATTATCTGTCGACCTGCTGTCCATTTTTGCTCCATTTTATAGCATAATTATATTTGTTGTAATGTACCGGTGGTGGTATAGAGTAGAGTGCATGTAATGACTACTTGCAGAAAAAATAGCTGCTATCAACTGGGAGCTATGTTGCCTTTGCCAAGACGAAATGAATGAACGGCCTTGCTTCATTTGAGAGAAGTCATGGGGAGAGATTTGGTTTAAAGGTGTCAAGGACTCAACTCGATGAAGGTCGGGGTATTGCTGAGACAATGCAAGCACACAATGCTAAATATCATAAAGTGTATAAAACATACTGTAGCAACTCTCGGCTGAAAAGCTTCACGGACAAATATGATTCTGCTGACCCAAAACTCAAAAAAAAAGTTCAGTCCTACAGTATCTGCTCTACAGAAGTATCCTTGTTGCATATGATAAGATGGACAGGACAGAAAGAATCTACTTAAAATCGAAACAGATCATGTAGACACAAACGTAAAAGCATGGACTGAGAGAACTAACAACTCATGGCTTCTCGGCAAATCGATTTCCAAAGCAGCTGATGCCTATGCTGGTGACACTTATTATCATCTACAATGGTATTTGCAGTTGAAAGACTTAGCTCGTGCTGAAGATAGCAGAGTATCTGCTGGTCCTTCTCTCCCCACCTTCACTTCAGTTGCTATTGCCCAAATTGTTGCTTTAACCGCCAAATTATTCAATCTGAATTTTCACCCACTTGAAGTTGTGTCTCGCTGACGCGATCCACAACTTATTATTCATATTTGACAAAATGGAGATCAACTGTTTTCAAATATTGCTGATTGATGTCACATTTTATATTTAGCTTGTTTAAAAGATGGCACTTAATGTGCTAATAAAAAATGAAAACCCAAATATATGCGGCACCAGCGGTTAAAGGGTTAATTGACGCGTCTGACTCAGTCTTCAAACTATCAGCGTTGTGACATTTATAAAAAACGCTTTTTGCAGAGAAACAGACACTTCGCGCCTCGAGGAATATCTTCTGAAGATCCTTCCTAAGTGGACATAATTTTCCCAGGCAAGGGAGGCTTTATCTCTAAAAACCAGAATGTTGGACACCTGCTTTCTGAAGCCCAGAGGTTGTTCTTGATGCGTGCAGCAGACACTATTCAGAAAATGATGTCTCTTTTACCTCCGATTCCCTAGCTCATCCAATCACTGGATAATTGCGTCATCACCACCATACTCCAGGGTGCCTCAACGACGAGTTACAGGCAGAGCTACAACTTAGAGCAAAAGTGGGAATCACAATTTCTCAGCAGACTATTTTTAATACACGCAGTGGTACATACCATGCAGCAAACTCTACAAACATCCGTCATAATAAAGACATTAGACCCCTTTGCTTCGGACCATCATGCTGTATGGTTAGGGTAAGAGGAAGAAAATCATCAATAATGTCAATACCTTTGGGGTTTCTGTATCTCACTGTCGTGTAAAATGGTTTGTCCAGGATGCAGTTGTGCTACCCACAAATATACGAAATTGCTAAAACAAAGGAGTACAACGGCCCCATATCCAGCTGGATTTTACAGACACTTGAATCTTCTGTACCACAACTTCCTGAAGCATACGCAGTGATCCAACCAGTTGAATATCTAAGCAGTGGTTTTCATGTAACATGTATCTCAATTGAATTCATGACCATCTCATAATCTCTTATATAGATCCATAGTCAAAGATAAGTCTTGGATGCCACAATGAGGCAAGGCTTTGACTTCTCACAAGTGAGAAGAAGACATTTGAAGCCTTACCACTAGCACATGCTCTCTAAGAACTGTCAACACATCCGTAGGGAAATACTAAAGGGCAGCTTTTTTTTAAATCAGGCAACGTCTGTCCACCAGGATATCCCAGACTTCCATGATTGGGGTGACACTTTAACAACAGTCGTTGGTTGCCTTTCTGAACAAATCTTGGTGACAGCAGCAAGGCATGCTCACTTCTTCTGCATTGTGGCTGTGCAAAATAATGCAGAGGTAACTGCAAGTGCAGCAGACCTGGGGTAGGATGGTCTTGAATTTAATTTGGTTGATCAAAATTTTGATTGGTCAAGATTAGAAGCAGCTTTTGTGTCAGAGTAAAATAATGAATTTTCAAGTGTAAGTCGTCCCCTTAGATATGAAAGGGTGTATCTGCCACTTGACAAAGTGGCAGATACACCTTTTCATATCTAAGGGGACGAAGTGTTCATGAATCAGTCACACATGTTCACAGAAGGTGAGCATTCTTGTTATATCAGCGTTTGGATGCTTATGTCATTGATTGTTTGTATGTAGTTTTTGCTTTGGTAGTTACAAGCCTGATTGTGTTGATCAATAATCTAGGATAACTAGCCCATTTTGACGAATAAAAAAGAAGGTTATTTTTAAATATAAATATTCATGAATCAGCGTGATTCCAGTTATAGCATGTGATATTATTGCATTGCTTATGGATGTATTGCCTTTTTGTTTAGATGGTCATCAGCCATTTTTTATCATTAATCATTATTGCTCTCGACTTAAGAGATTGAAAACAACTTATTTTTCAAAAGCAAAATATTCCTGAATCAGTGTGATTACAGTCAAAACATGTGATATTATAAATGTAGCATTTATTGGTCTATTGCTATGTTGCTATAGTTTTTTTTTTTTTGTCATCAGCCTCATCTCATTGATCAATAAATCTTGATTTCAAATTATAAGCTTGGAAACAAGTATTTTCTTAAAGAATAATATAAATATACTTACCCTTAAGTGTAAAATTTAATGAGTAGAGGTACAACAGGTGGTATTATTAATATATAGTGTTCATTTTGTTTATTTTAATGTTTTGATGGCTTTAAGTCGGCTTTTGTTGAGCACTAAATCTTGATTTTAAGAGGAAAGTTTAAATCTAAACCATGTAAAAGAGTTGAAAAGACACTTTTAAGTTTAAATTTATTATTCTCATTATATTAACAAGTAGCCATAATTATTTGATTTTGCGTAATGACAATCCCATTCGACACTACTAAACAAATAAGCAGCAAAATGAGAATCGCTGGTGTCGAAATCTTCAGAAAAATGCTTCGCTTGTAAATAGGCCTACAAGGCGTTCGGTTTGCTACTTATGTTATTGAATGGCGGCCATCTTGTATTTTCCACTATGTCAGTCTTAGTTGTGGTTACTATTAAATATGCACCTGTAATGTCTAAAACCTCAGAATTTTTTGGTAATTATGCGAATTTTACTTGACCAGTAAAGTGAAAATATGTTTTTTTGGGTGGCGGCCTTTTTGAAATGTCAAATACGGCAACCATATTGAGAATCGGCCTCGACTCCCGGCAAATTTGAACTCATCAGGTCAAAAACTATAAGTGTGCAAAATTTCATGCTTGTAGTCGAATGTGCACAATTTTTCCCTAACAGACCCGACTACAGCAAACACAAAACATTTGTATAACATTTATACAATGTTGGGCCATTCTAGAGTGAAAATCAGAAATCATGTCCACCAAAGTAAAGTTTTTTTGTTTGTATGATAGCAAAAAATATGAAAACAAGTTTGTAGCCACAAAAGTCTGAAAAAAAGTTTTTTGAAAATGTTGGCAGAACAAAAAAAGTTTGTTGTCGTAATTGACCTGAAAAAACAACCAACAATGGTAACGTACATAATAGGGAAGGCATACGACATAATCAGCTCTTCAACTAAACATAAAAAACAAGTTTGTGGGACGGTCATCTCCTCCCCCCGCCCGAAAAAAAAATTGTTTTCTTTCCAAGGTGAAAAAAAGTTTGCAACCGACAAAAACCCTAGCTCCCCCTCCAAGATATCTAATGGTGCGTCCCTAACACAACGAGCACATAGCCTAGGCCTACATGTTTTTTTACCAGTGTTTTTAGGTTCCCGCACAGAAAACAAACGACTTTACAAGTTAGTTGGGTAGTACCATTCCTCTGTCGCAGTGATGTAGAAATCAGACTAGAGTTGTCGTCAAATTAAGCCTATCACCATTTTAGTCCAGGCACAATATCCTGATAACACACTAGACTTTCTATAGGGTGGAAAAGATTCGTAACAAGGGATTTTTTTCAGAATCCACTCCGTAAATAGTCCTGAAAAAACATATTGAAAGTCCCCAAGAATCCCAGTTCGGGAAAGTACTAAAATTCAAGATGGTCTCCAAAATTCAGTTTTGAATGAGCAGAACTTGTTAAAAACATGCATATTTTTATGTGCATGGTCTTATTGCTGGAACAAAGTATGTTGTTTAACGTATATTTTCAGTGTGGATGAAGAAGAGATTAAAATCATCTTTTGTTTGCTTTAGGTAGGTTCAAATAGTGTAAAATTGTCAATTTTTGTTGACAAACACCAGAATATTTGATAATTTTTAATTTCTGTAGAACTTACAACAATATTTTTTTATAAATCAACCGGGTTTGGAGGGTCACTGTTGTACAGAGACATGCTAAACTAGGTTCGAGTAAATTCTTGTGAGTGTTTACCAAATCTGAAGTGAAATAGAACGGTACTGATCATTATGCACATAATACACATCCCATTGATAACAAAATATCTAAAAGGGAAGTACACTGTATAATATATCACTTCAACATATATACATTAAAACATTTACAAATAATTTACCCATTATTAACAGCAGATTATATTTGAAGCAGTAATTATTTTCATCTTCTTATTGATTTAACAATATATATAATATCAGGCTATTCACACACCAGGAAAACAAACTTTAGTTGCAGATGGGCTTCTACGCATGGGATGAAATTTGATCTGAAGCTCTGCGCTTCACCTGCTATTCCTGATTAAATCTACCTATATTGTAGCTAGCACCATATAGATCGATGTGCTAATCTAAATCTTTAATACTTTTTAAAAGAAGATATGTAAATATTTCAAAAAGTATAGACAATCAATAATGTTTTATTTCGTATTTTTCCTTATTTCAACAAAAATGTAAGCCCATTATTACTACTTTTTTTAGGGATTGTTCTGAAAAAACCCAATACAGTAGAACCTACTATGAACAGCCACCCTTGGGCCACAGAAAAATGACAAGACAGGTAGGTGGCTGTTCATATGAGGTTCATTCAGTGGCGAATCCAGAGCCCCCCCCCCCCCCCGTTTACGGTTCCACGCACAATATATGCTTTAGATTGCATCATTTGAAGCCTTGGATGTTTCTGGAGTATTTGAGGGATTCTATAATTTTAGGCACCAGCACTGTCCGCACCTTGTAATATTTATTATTGAATATTTCAATTTTATTTTATTACATAAATGCAATGAATGACCCTCATTTTACAATATAGCAATATTACAACTCAAAAAATTCTAACATTAATGTGTTTTTTGAAAGAAATATTATGTAAATTTAGCCAATTTTACCCAAAAAGCCTTGTCCCACATTCTAAATTCCACATAAACAGGCGATTTATTCTAGACTTCCTGTATTATATATTATATTTGCTTCTGATATAATGTTAGTGCAAAACACTATCTTTAAGATTATATACAAGTTTTTAATTTTTATTTTTTTATTTTATCACTTTTTATGCAATTTATGTCTGTCCCACGTTGCAGTCACTCTCCGTAACGCTTATAGTTTTCAGGTAATTGCTATACTTTTTTTGACCAAAATATCGCTTGTATGGTGCAAAACTGTAGCGCAAGACCTTCATCCAGTGAATCGTGAAAAAAAAGTATAATAAATGTGTTTTTGCTTAGAAATAATGTAAGGTTTGTGCAAGACTTTGGGTGAGTATTTTAATTCAACGTCTCTCCATAACGCGATTTTTTACACACAAATACTGCAATTAAACTTTTAAGCACCCTACAACCTCCAAGCCTACTACAACCTCATACATGTGAAAAAAAAACAAAAATAATCATAATATAGCATAATACATCTATAGATGCTATGCACGATTTAGTGAAAAAAACGTCACTCCATAACGCGTATTTTCTGTCTCTCCATAACAGAAATAAAAACGTTATGGAGAGAAAAAGTAGTCACAAATTACCATTTTACTCTTTTAAAAATAGCTATAAACCTTTATGAATTTGGTATTTTAACCAACAAGTGACACTAGTTGAAATAGTAACTTTTCTTTTTGTCTTTTAATTTGTGTTAGCATCGATATTTAGTATTTGTTTATTGTCACTCCATAACAGAAATAATTGTCGTTATGGAGAGACAGTGTTCGTTATTATTACTTTCCATAAGGACAATAATCGTAAAGGAGAGAATTCTTATTTCATAATTTAAGGGTTATTGTCATAAAGTGATTCTTTCTAAATTAAGTGATGACCATTATGACATCCAAGTTCAACTACTTGTTAAATATGGTATACTTTTGTAGAAGGGTCACTGAAAAATTTAAGTTTGAAGATTACTCCGTAACATAAATTGGTCTCTCCATAACGGCAAATTATTCTCTCCATAACGGTAAGAAAAATTTAAATTGATAAAAATAAGCATTTAAAATTGAAATTAAGCTCTGCTGACAACGCCATGTCAATGAACAAAGCTAAATTGACATATGTTTAAATTTTTGACAATATTCTGACAATCTCATATTTCAAGGAAAATATCATCACTGGTGCCTAAAATTATAGAATCCCTCATTTAAGAAGGTAGCTGTGCCCTGTACCAGCTGTGGTGTGTATACATTTTTTTAAAAAAATCGCCCCCCCCCCCCGTTTGTCAATTCCTGGACTCGCCACTGTCATTCGTATACAGAATGTCATGGAGTGGTCGAGCGGGTTGGCCCCCCATAAGAGTGGCTGTTTTTTACTACATAGGCTTATGCAGAGAATGATACGAAATGCATGTGTTTTTCTACGTATTTAAATATGAGTTGTTAACCTCTCACCAGTATATTTCTCATTATCATTTGTAAAGACACCATATACGATAAACTTACAGGAACAAGTTTAATACACATCTGATTAATGCACATCTGAGGATTATTTGTGGAAAGTAAAGGAGGCATCGGATTCAATATATTATTATTATTTTATCTTGCGCTTTGGTTAACTAGTATTATAGCTGGAGACACGTACCTATGAACTGGCACCCGTAGTGCTGCTAATGAATGGGAAGCTATATTTTTGTTGCGAGATGATACGGCTCAGCCTGATAAAGTATAGATATAGGCTATACTGACCATACAAATATCAGGCTGAACAGCACCATATCGCAACAAGAATAGCTTTCCATAAGCAGCGCTACGGGTGCCAGTGTACCTATGTAAATCTCATTTATTCAGTAGGTTAATCACAATTTTTAAACCATTATTTACAAAAATAAAACGATTTAGGCAGTATGGGGATAGTTCAAAAAATCCAAAAAATCCGAGAAAAACTCGGATTAGCCAGATGCCACCCATCCACCCATCTACCCAATTAAAAAAAAAATTGGAAACAAGTACAACAAAAAAACAACAGAAAAAAACACAACATTTAAAAAAAAGAATCCGAGTTGCGGCTTGACCCACAAACCCACTTCCGAGTTTTTCTCGGCTTTTTGTATTTGTTTTAACTTGACAAAACCCTTTAGTGTCGCTACTCCTCTCGTGCTCAGTCGTATACTGATAATGATGATATGAATAGCCCTCTGTGCAGTATTGCATAGATCTATGCAATACTATATATATCTATATAGATATATCTATATCTAGCCTAACTGGTGAGTGCGCTGCACAAAAATTATAAAAATTTGCAGCTCTAGTCTATGTACATGCTTACATCATATGGTCATATAAAGAACCCGAAATAAAATCACCGATTTTTTGATGATTTTAGCCTGGGCCAGTCCCTTTAAATATAGACCCACTAAATATGATTGATGACCATCTCACATCAATTTCTTATAGATAGTATTGCTTTAAAATAAAAAAGTAATACATTTATATTTAAATTATGTTGAGCACATTTTATTACATGTACATCGATATCATATAATCAATGTAAACATGTTTGCGAAATGTGTGGGCATTTATCGTCACATCATACTCAGATCTATATAAAATAACGTTATTGATCATCCTAGGTGATGGAACCGTGCTATTGTTAAAAACACACACATTACTACACAGACACATTAATCTACAGTTAATGAATTAACTTTATTCAGAATGGCAATATTTACAGGGTTATGATAGTAGTTTATAAACTGTTAAGTCTTAAAAGCTGCTGTTACAATGTTCATGTTTAGGTTCAAATTCACATCGCCACATTCAAAAGTGACAACGTCGGTTTGAAGTTAATTATGTGTTGAAAATCCTATATATAGCCTATATATGAACACATTTGAACTACACAAAAGTCAGCTAATAAGAGCATGCCCCTCTTGCCTAGCTATTCTTAAAAGCTGACTTTTGTGTGATTAACACCTTTGACTTTGGAGATGGTTCTGCCTCTTTGCCATCGATATGGGTAAATGTTTTTAAATAGGCTTTTGAATAGCCGCTTGCTTGTGGGTCTATATATTATTATTAATTTAACGATTAAATTTATTTAAATAATTGAGTTTTTTATTCATATTGTCTATTAAACGAAGCAACTGTTTATTTTATAGTTACATTTTTGTTTTGCAGTAGTTTACATTTTCAATTCATCATCCGCTTGTTCATCGTGTCTATGACGTCCCAAATAACATAACGAACATGGTTTAATTGTTGTTATTGTCACAAGTTACGTACGACACGAGTCCTTCGTCCATTGCATTTTATTCATTGCTGTCAAAGTTTGTGTGTGCCATCATTACTTGAACATAATCTTATTTGACTGCTGTCTGTCCAGTGGTATGTCCGACATGACTGTTGTCTGTCCAGTTGTACGTCCGACACAACTGTTGTCTGTCCAAAGTATGTCCGACATATTTCATGTAATTAAAAGTTCCAATTTTGCATACATATAGACGTAATATTGTTGTGAGCTTATTTGTATAGGTACAGTTCCAGGCTATGTTTTACATAATAAAATCAATTCGTACATGTTTGTCCTATTGTAGAAGATACAGAGCATGTTGTCTGTCATTTTTTTATAGAGAACATCCAACATTTTATCATAAAATGTTGATTTTAATTAAAAAGGGTGTAATATCCATGGTATAATTTGGCATGTGATGTTGTATCAAGGTTATGTATCCAGTTTAAAATGATAATGCGTAAGTATTTAAGCGGCAGCCTTATTTATGAGCAAAATCATCTGTCAGAGAACGTCCGACAAATGACCAGGACCTTGCTGAATCAATTTGTGTTTTTTCCTCTTTATCCTTGTGTAACTATCTTCTCCTTCCAAAACTATGCCGCAGACATGTATGTCATCAATTGCAAATGGCTATTGTTGAAATTATGGGTATTCTAAATTTTGATGATGATGTCCAATTTTGGTATACCATAGGCCTAACCGTATTATTGCCCAGATGTAAACGAGGAACCTCCCCATGGCCGCTGAACATCGCAGGTTCGAGCTTCGATCCCTTTTCAGTTGCGTTTAGGCAATACAAATATATTTCGGTAAACGTTAGGCTTTTAAGCTATTAACTTTGCAGATATAGTAATATTATTGTTGTTACTACATCCATTATTTTGTCAATAATTTACAATACATTGTGAAAGAAAACTCAACTACAATGATGAAAATGTTATACTATTTAAAATATTTGCCTATACAGTAGTTAGTTTTACTATCTAAACATTCTATTAGGCCTATTTTACTTAAAATATTATAGGTTCTAAAGCCTTTTGAGATATTTTGGATCAGTCATCACATAAATTGTCGGGGATTTACTTACGGTAGAAAACTGAAAAAAAAACATTTGTTGTTCTGTAAAATCAAGCTCTTTTGTGTAAATGGGTTCAGTGTTGTACGATATATCTCATTGACCCATATATTTCAATGTAATATTTTATTTTAATTATTGTTTGTGCCAAAGAAAATACTTCGATTACACAATTAAAAATTGGTGAGAGAAAAATACTAGCTGTGACAGCCATCTAACGTCTCAACTCTGTTATAACTGTTTGTTCGCCCCCGTTTGTAGGCCTATTCGGATTTTATGTATTTTGCAAATACCACAGGTTGTATTCACGGCTATTTTTATTATGTTAATAATGCTGGCAATAGTAATAATTGTCAAATTTAAGGTCTGCTATATTTTTTTTCAACAAAAAATGGGTCATTTATTGACATATTTTGCCATTAAAACAAAATGGCCGAGGCGGGGGTGGGGTGTGGGAGTAGAGGAGAAACCCGGTTTTAATCATAATAGCGCAACCAATCATTTTGTTGTTTGAACAAAGTGGCAGGGCGGACCATATCGCCTTATCTTGTCAACGTAGGCCTAATTGTGTTTAGCTTAATCAATAGTCTACCCTACAAAACAAAGCTGTCCGAATGTTGGCCCAGCGTCTAATAAAATGAACCAGCATAATTTATTCAATAGGCCGAGGCGTGACTACTGGTGCGTTTTTGTTTAAACCTTTGGGCTCTCACGACCTCTGAATAATGACTAATTCCCTACACCTAGGGGTTTGGAGCGAATATTTTCATGGAAATGTTTAAAAAATAACAGTATCATTTTTTCATATTTCACTGACTTCAAGTCTGTCATCTCCACCCACTAATTATGGGAGAATTGCGACAGCATAAATATGCGGCTTGTATTGGATGAAGGTTAGGCCTACAATGCTAAATTCAGGTTTGAAAGGGTTAGTAATCTCTTGTTGAGAACCCGCATCATTGTCAGTGCTGGCACCAGCATCCCCCTCCTCCCGCCGGTCACCTGATCACTGAGAACCAGTCAGAACCAGTCAGAACCAGTTTTAACTAGGTGAAGCAGGCGTAGACTAGACACGTAGACCTATACACTGAACAGTTTCTCAAACACTGAATAATTTGTGCTGCCACATCTTTGAGCTTCTGAAAAATGTGTCCTGTGATCCACAAAATAGAACCTGATAACGGTCGAAAAAAGAATGGAATAGGTAATATTAGGATCTTCTATGCATTTAGGCACATAGATCTTATTTACTTAGGCCCAGCCCCTCTGTTAGCAGGTTAGGCCGTATGGCCTATAGATCTGAACATCCAGTCCGCTGTTCGCAGAGATGCTTATCGACTTCTCACAGTCCCAGCCTCCCATTTTTTTATTGATGCGGCGACTATAGTAGGCCCTAGGCTATTGCCCTACCCTGAAAATGTTATTGAAAAATATAGCTTGAAAATAGTAGTAGGCCTACGTTATATATAGACTATAGGGGGTAGGGGCCTATGTATAGCCTACATGTCGCCCCTCTATCACTATCACAGACAATTAATAGTCAGATTCACATTAAATTAATAAGTAACAGTTAGACCTAGGCCCAATGTAGATCACAAGTTAGACAATTCGATAGAGCTATGGACTATGGAATGAAATTCTGAGAGGAAGAGAGGTTATGCCTAAGAGAGGGCGACATTTTTTCACTATGATTCGAGTATGAAGGCCTATGGTAAATAGACTAACTTTTAAAGTAGGCCTACCTGTAGTCTATAGGGCCTATAATAGTGTTCAATTCAATTTTCAGGTTAGTCGCCCCAGGGCCAGGACTAGAAAATAGTGCTTGAGAAATCAGCCTAGTCTATGCCTACCTGGATTCAAATTAACCAGGGTGAATGCATTTCACTGATTTCTCAATCAATAATTCTCAACCAAATATTAGGCCTATGAATTTTGTCACATATTTGATATCAAATCATGCGGCGACTTATCCTAAGTCAGATTGACCCCATGGAAAATTGTGGGACATTTCTTTGGACGGACATATCTATTAAGACTTGCCTCGAATAATCAGGTCGAAAATAGATTTTTTGGAATCACTTAACATTTCACCTACGATGTCGCATGCGCGGCTCATTTTCCGTCAGTCATTAAAACGTTATGGACACTCTTCGAACCTTGGAGTCGAGATCGTGGTATTATGAATACAGCAATCCACGGCCTCGCAGAGGACTTCATGGCTAGCGGCTAGTGTAGCCTACTTTGAAAATTTTGTTTTACAGGTTGCCGCGCAATCTTAAAAATTGGTTTGCTCAAATTTAGGGCCTCAAAATGTCTTCAAAACAAAGGTTTCTTAATTTTTGAGCAGATAACTTTTCTGTTGAAATGTGTTAGGTTGTTAAAAGACTGCCATGAATAAGTATCTGCTAGTATTTAACGCATCTAGTCCTAACGGTACATGTATAATTTTAAGCGCCAGCACTGTCCGCACCTTGTAATATTTATTATTGATTTTTTAAATTTAATTTTATTACATTAATGCAATGAATTACCTTCATTTTACAATATAGCAATATTAAAACTCAAAAAATTCTAACATAAATGTGTTTTTTTGAAAGAAATATTTAGCCAAAAATTTAGCCAATTTTAGCCAAAAGCCTTGTCCCACACTCTAAATCTCACATAAACAGGTGACTTATTCTACACTTCCTGTATTATATTTGTTTCTGATATAAAGTTAGTGTAAAACACTATCTATAAGATTATATACGAGTTTTTTTTTAATAATTTTATTATTTTACCACTTTTTATGCAATTTATGTCTGTCCCACGTTGCAGCGACTCTCCGTAACGCTTATAGTTTTCAGATAGGCTAATGTCTATACTTTTTCTGACCAAAATATCACTTGTCTGGTACAAGACAGTTGCGCGAGACCTTCATGCAGTGAATCGTGAAAAAAAGTGGGCCTATAATAAATGTGTTTTGTTTAGAAATAATATGTAAGGTTTGTGCAAATCTTTGGGTGAATATTTTATTTCAACGTCTCTCCATAACGCGATTTTTTCCACATAAATACAGCAATAAAACTTTTAAGCACCCTACAATCTCCAAGTCCACTACAACCTCATTTGAAAAAACACAAAAATAATCATAATCATACCTGTTAAATAACTGTTAAATACGGTATACTTTTGTAGAAGGGTCACTGAGAAATTTAGGTTTCAAGATTACTCCGTAACATAAATTGCTCTCTCCATAACGGTAAATTAGTCTCTCAATAACGGTAAGAAAAAATTAAATTGATAAAAATAAGCATTTAAAATTAAAATTAACTTCTGCTGACAACGCTATGTCAGTAAAAAAAGCTAAGTTGAGATATGTTAAATTTTTTGACAATATTCAGACAATCTCATATATCAAGGAAAATATCATCACTGGTGCCTAAAATGATAAAATCCCTCGTATTTATAAGCCTACCACATGGGTCCAAGCAAACACATGGCGTTGAGCCGGCACTGGTGGCCAGGGGGTCAGCTCGCTATTCCGACAGGTCTATATTCCGACAGGTTTTTATTCCGACAGGTCTATATTCCGACAAGTCTATATTCCGACAGGTCTATATTCCGACAGGTCTTTATTCCGACATGTCGATATTCCGACAGGTCGATATTCCGAGAGGTCGTTAATCCGACAGGTCGATATTCCGACAGGTCGATAATCCGACAGGTCTTTATTCCGACAGGTCGATATTCCGACAGGTCGTTATTCCGACAGGTCGATATTCCGACAGGTCGTTATTCCGACCTAATGAGGATTAACCGCTTTATACTATATCAGTCTTCACTTTAACAAAACTAATATGTTATGAGCTTATATTACTATCATTTTTTATTGTTTTATAGCGATGTAACGTTTTTGGGAACGCACAAGGCCTAATCCCAGAGAAACTATATCAGTCTTCACTTTAACAAAACTAATATGATATGAGCTTATATTACTATCATTTTTATTGTTTTATAACGAGATTCGTGATGTAACGTTTTTGGAAACGCACTAGGCCTAATCCCAGAGAAACATTATTAGTTAGCTGCCGTTTATAATGAGATCGTCCGTTAACCACGTTAACCAGCCACGTTTTTCACCCCAAGAAACAACAATTATTCTGCGCGGGGCATTAACCAAAACATTTCTTAACTAACATAAAATAACACAAATAAATGCACTTCTTATTTGTTGAAATTGCTAAATTTTAGCCAGCAATATGTATTTTGGACGGCATTATGATAGTAGCGAGGTCGCTCAATACGATTTTGTTCAATTTAATTGATAGTTGATAAATGTATCATTTTTCGATCTGGAAATTTCTGAACAGTTAGGGAAAAAACAGTGACATTTGTGGGAAACTTTCAAATTAATGCATGTTTTTATTTATTTATCTTACTACGTTTGATATCCAGAATACAATTTATGTTCATTATAATTACACTTCAAATTAAGTTAAAAGGGCAAATGATAATAAACAAAACAAGGGATCAAATAGCTACATAAATAAAAACTATCATTAATTTTGCGTTACAATTGCGAAGACTTTAAGGGGCGACCATTAAAATAGCAGGGGGCCTGAAGTTTTTGCTCACATTTTTTATTACAATCAACTACAATATTTTTTCCACGCTGGCTATATGTAAAATATGTTTTGCCCAAAAAGTCTGTATGTACTTTTTTCATGTGCCGCATTTGACGGTGTTATCAGCCTGATTCCTACACGGGTTAATCCCAGAGAAAATGGCAATTGCTTGAAATAGATGATTCAGCGAGGTTGTTTTTTGCAGAAAGTGTGATTGAATTATTTATTATTTCTACATTCTTTCGAAAAGGATTTTTTCAAAAAGTATGATCCAATTATTTGTTTAAACACAATTTGGAAGGTGATTATTTATTTCCAGGCTGTCCACAGATATTTTTTATTTCGGCCTTTCAAAAGACGAAATTATTTATTCCTAAAAAAACTCCAGGTCCTCCTGCAATTTTAGTGGTCGCCCCCTTACAATATCATCAAGTATTCGATGCATTTCATAAAGATTTTGTTACACGGATCATCAAGTACTCTTGCTGTTACCAAGTTACATGGAGGGCTATTAGTATAAACAGAATAGTAGCAAATAAAACAGCTATAAAAGCTATGAAATAAATACAAGTATAGTTAAAAGTATATTAAAAAATCTAATATATGTAGGGGCCTATGGAACATCAAAGCCTACAGAATAGAAAACTCCTGTTAGCCTTCTAGACCCAGATGCGCACTGCGTGGCAGTCATTTTGAGTTGACAAAAGGTCCAACAACTGGTCTGAACGTATCCATAGTATCATAGTATGGGTTTAAAAATGTGGGTTAAGTCCCCTCCATGGGGCTTATAAGGTCTACTAGTCTAAACAATACGCCAAATGGCTCCCAGAAAATACGGTTGGAGAAGGTTATAACCCTTTCGGTGAGGGCAAATGGGTTTAGATCTCAAATAAAGCACCGATTGTAAATGATTAGGCTTATATCAAGAATTTATAACAGTTATAAATTCTTGCTTATATCAGGTGAAGTTTCTAAACGTGGGGGTATTTCCATTCATTTGAAGCTGACATTTGCGTCACCAATGCCAGTTTCAAATGAATAATAAATGTAAAATGAATGATGTAGAGTTGGAACAACATTATTTATATTAAAACAACATTATTTATATATATAGCCTGGTCTCGTGAACTCTCTTGTCTTCATAGTTATTCATCACGACTGCAACTGTTAATCCTCTAAATCGCTATTATTTTTATGTCGGAATAACGACCTGTCGGACTATCGACCTGTCGGAATATAGACCTGTCGGAATATCGACCTGTTTATCGGACTATCGACCTGTCGGACTAACGACCTGTCGGACTATCGACCTGTCGGAATATCGACCTGTTTGTCAGAATATCGACCTGTCGGATTAACGACCTGTCGGAATATATAGACCTGTCGGAATAACGACCTGTCGGAATAACGACCTGGACCCGTCGCCAGCAGGGGAGCGATTCCGGCCCAACATTGACACATTAGATTGGATTGCATTGCATTGAAAAACACATTTGTTTCTCTGAATAGATCTTAAATTTGTTAATTTGTTAGTCTTAAACAACTGTTCAATAGTCGTCTTAAATTTGCTTATCCAAAAGCTACAGAAACCTTGTTTTAGTAGGTAGGCCTAGATCTATTTCAGAAGCTAGACCATGACCTAGGCCTCCTTGACGAATTTAAAAGGTTTATAGAAGGACGACATTTAAGCCAACTATTTGGCCTACGCTACGTATAGTAGGCCCTAGGCTTAGGGGGCCACCATTAGATTCCCAGGAGGGGGGGGGGGGGCGGGGGTTGGCAGGAGTATTTTTGAAATAAATAATTTCTGTCGGACTCTGCGTGAAATAAATAATTTACTTCAAGAACTGTTCCATATAAACATGTAACAAAATGTGAAATTTTCAGCGCGCCGCCGAGCCCGGTTGAAATAAATAATTTGCCCGCGACAAATACCTGCCCAACCCCCCTGGGAATCTAATGGTGGCCCCCTTAGGCTACGTTTCCATAGGTAAGGTTTTTTTAGCGCGGGTCTTGTGCGTGTACCCGCGCGGGTCGTCTGTTTCCATAGGTAGGCCCTACGGTTACCATATAAATCCACATGTGACACCCGCGCGGAAAATAGTAATTTCCTTGGTGTTGGACCAGGTGGTGATGATGATAATGATGGTTGTAGTGATGGTGTTGGTGGTGTTGGTAGTGTTGGTGGTGATGGTGGTGATGGTGGTGGTGGTTGTGTAGTAGGCCTAGTGATGGTGGTGGTTACGGTGATTGTGTTGTTGGTGGTGGTTGTGTTGGTGGTGTGGTAGTAGTGATGGTGGTGGTGGTGGTGGTTGTGATGGTTGTGGTAGTGGTGATGATGGTGGTGGTGGTTGTGTTTCCTAGTGATGGTGGCGGTGATGGTGGTTGTGTTGGTGGTGGTGGTTGTGTTGGTGGTGTGGTAGTGGACTTGTGATGATGGTGGTGGTGGTTGTGATGGTAGTGGTAGTGGTGATGATGGTGGTGGTGGTTGTGTATGTGGTGTGGTAGTGGTGATGATTGTGGTTGTGTTTGTGGTGTAGTAGTGGTGATGGTGGTGGTGTTGATGGTGGTAGTGTTGTTGGTGATGATGGTGGTGGTGGTGTTGTTGGTGTTTATGGTGGTGGTGATGATGCAGGTTGTGTTGGTGGTGGAGGTGATGACGATGATGATGGTGGTGATGATTATGGTGATGATAGTGGTGATGATGGTGGTGGTGATGTTGGTTGTATTGGTGGTGATGATGATGGTGGTGTGGTGATGATGGTGTTGATGATGGTGGTGGTGTTGATGGTGGTGGTGGTTGTGATGATGGTGTTGGCGGTGGTGATGATGATGGTGGTGGTGGTGGTGATGACGATGTTGGTGCTGCTGGTGGTGATGATGATGGTGGTGGTGGTGGTGATTACGATGTTGGCGGTATGTTGGCGGTAGTTGTGGTGATGATGATGATCGTGGCCGATGCGCCCTTAACTGGGGCACGTGGGAGTGTCTGACAGTGCGGGTGCACGCTCCTTTATTTCTACAAATTTCCACTAAATTTGCCCAAATCAACACTAGATCAACACTAGATCAGCCCCTGTCTGGATACTGTGTGAGATTATCTGCAACTAGGCGATGGGCTATATATGGCTACCATGCACCCCCCCCCCCCCACATCTCAACGAAACTAAGTTTTTTGGGAGCCCTGGGATATACTTAACACAAAATCGAATGTTATATAGGGAATGAAAATATAGGGATGCAAACCCTATCTTGACAACTTATATAGAGGTAGCCTAAATATATTATTACCAACGTCGCGCAGTTTTAAATGAGGGGTAAGGTTACTTGAATGTATAGTATTTCTGTTCTGGTAAACCGATCTGCAACTGCTATATACCATATTAACGGTATTTGAAATCCGCTTCTTATGGTATATAAATCATTGCAAATATTTGTGGCTCCATATATGCTTAAACATAATTTAAATTGAAAAATCAGCGAAATCCACGACAAAAAACCCTGCTGGGAAACACCATTTCATCAAGCGTTTTTTATATGTATCCACATTTGAGCCACGGTTTTTTAATCCAGATGAGCGTATAAATAAGCCTGGATGTTATGTGTGTTTTTAAATTTCACACAATTTTGATGAGAGACATATACAAAATGGCCGCCATCTGTTTTTTTACGAATATGTAATCTTGTGCATTTGCCTGTAACAACTGATTTTTTTTACTTGACTTTGCATCGAAATAATGGACATCAATCAAGATTAGAGCTATATTAACAAAAAACTTATATCATATGAAAAATGACTAAATAAAAATTGGCCGCCATCTAAAAAATAGGTAATTTTGTGAATTTTGCCTGTAAAAATTGATTTTTTTCACTTTTTTTATAAACATGATTTATTTCACAAAATGATTACAAACAGCAATTGCCACAAGTTGCTCTCCTTGACATAGTACTAAGTGCCACAAAAAATGAGAAAAAAACGTGGAAAAAAAATACATGATAAAAGATGATACAATGAGAAACTAAAATATATGAGTTGCTACTATGAAGAGTTGTGATGATGATAGAATATTAAAGATGGTTATAAAAATCTGCCACAAGAATATATAAAAAATGCATGTTGTAAATATGTTGTAATTAGTACATCGATCATTAAAGTCGCCCAACAGCACAGTAATTACATTTTTATTGTGAGACACATCCGCAGCTTGACTAAGAAAATTATCTAACGCATTTAAAAAGTAGCTATTTCGGCTATTAAATGGTTTGGTTGTCTGTAGCACACACATATAATAATATTATGATTTTTGAACATTATTTTTGCCCACAACATTTCAATATTTGATTGTTCTAAGTCAACTCTTTTCAATACAGTAATACTATTGTGAACAGATAAGGCTACGTCAAATTCATGGATATTACATAATTCGAGATACATGTCGTCAATACGACCTTCCTTAGTTAAACTTCTGGCATTTATTTGACACATAACATTAACATAAAGATCAACATTATAACAAGTATATACAGTAAGTCACCTGTGTTAGTACCCCACATTTTATGTGGATTTAGAGACATATTACTACAATGAGTGTGGTTGTACCAACAGCCTACGACTGCCCTCCATTGTTGAATACCAATCATGGTGGGTTATATAACCTCACCCACAAACACAGTGACCCATAGAAGACCATCAAACCAGAAATCATCATGACATTGTAAATACATTTCAACATCAACGACAACATTATAGTAGCAAAATGGGATGAGGATGGCATGGATTGGATGTTTACATGGAATATATTTTTTACTTGACTCTGCATCGAAATAATGGACATCAAGCAAACTTAGAGCTATATTTAATAAAAGTTTTATATTATGTTGAAAATGACAAAAATACAAAATGGCCGCCGTCTGTTTAAAAAAGTGTATATATCGAAAAAAAACGGCAAAACCCATAATAAAAACATATACCAACATCTTTGAAAGTCACTATCAAGGGCTTTAACATAGATTCATAAAATTGTATTTCTGCTAAATACGAAATGTACAACAACACACTTGTTTGTATTTTATCTCTCCGTTTGAACAATTTCCAACGTTTTTTTAGTAAATACAAGCAGGACTTCTTGCTCATGTTAACTTTAACTGGTATAGATCTTTGTTATTACCGAAGAAATGATCACAGCCATTTTAAAATGATCTCAGCCACTACAAAAGTGATCTTGGTCACTGAAGATGTGACCACAGCCACTTTCAAAGTAATCTCAGCCACTACAGTAGTGATCTTGGCCGCTGAAGAAGTGATCACAGCAACTGTAAAGGTTATCTCAGCCACTAAAAAAGTGATCTTGTCCTGATGTGAACACAGCCACTTTCAAAGTTATCTCAGCCACTACAAAAGTGATCTTGACCACTGAAAAAATGATCACAGAAACTGTAAAGGTTATCTTAGCGACTACAAAAGTGAACTTGTCCACTGAAGAAATGACCACAGCCTCTTTCAAATTTATCTCAGCCACTACAAAAGTGATCTTGGCCACTAAAGAAGTGATCACAGCCACATTGAGTGTTATCTCAGCAACTTCAAAAGGGATCTTAGCCACTTAACAATCCTTTATCAACCCCTAAAAAGTGATCTCGGCCACTACAAAAGTGATCTTGTTCACTGAAGAAATAATCACAGCCACTTTCAAAGTTATCTCAGCCCCTACAAAAGTGATCTTGACCATTGAAAAAGTGATCACAGGCACTTTGAAAGTTATCTCAGCAACTTCGAAAGTTATCTTGGCCACTAACAATCCTTTATCAAAACCTTAAAAAGTGACCTCGATCACTACAAACGTGATCTTGACCCCTCGAGAAAGCACCACAGCCACAATAATACTGGTCCCACACTATGGAACAAGCTATCCACTCATATCACATTAAGTCTCACACTAATATCTTTCCAACAAAACCCAAAAATCCATATTTTTACACATACTTAGGGGGGCCTATTCAAATACTATACTATATATTTTATATACATGCCTTGCTTAATTTTAAAACTTTTCATTCTGTAAAACGCAATGAGCAGACCCACGGACTGGTACTGCGCTATTATATATATATATAGGTGAATAAATATTTCAAGAATAGCTGATGAGTGCAGAAAAGACATTTAACAAATATTTTGTAGTTCTTTTTTTAATTAATCACGAAATATTCCTACAGCAAAAACATTATTGACTGCATGTTTTTGAAAAGGCATGCATAATCAGATAATGAGTCACTGCTCCTAACTACACCATGGACACTCAAGCTTAATATTATTATTTAAGACAAAGGGAAAGATGTTTTTTGTAAGAAAAATCCTCGTCCTAACCAGTTTTAACGAGCAGACCGCAGGTGTGAAAGGTAACATGCAAACACAATACGTTTCTACTACTTTCTGCTTATTCTACACGGTCCCTTAAAACTAACTGTTTCAATATTAGAGCAACAGGGCTGCCTCGGCAGGGCTGGGTCAAATAGACGTGTTATCTATTTGTGATGCAGTAGTTTGCACTTAGATAGGACAAGATCCAGAACAAACGGTTGGGCAGTCAGGCGGGATCATTTAGATCTGTCTGTGACAGGTCCAATCTTATCTGAAGCCCAGTCCAGACAGTCAACATAGCCAATCTTACCATCTACTTTCCTGTCACCCATTACACAACCACGTCTTCGATGCTGGAACATCATTGGTCCCACACTGCTGCTGTGCAAATCACACATACATGCATACTTTCTGTATATTGTATGCAACAGTTACACCACCACACAGAACTATTATGTGCCAGACCTTAGCAAACTTTATATATTTCTGGTGTAGGCTAAATATATTTCTCATTATGAAGAACTTGAAATGGATGAAATATTGATTTCGCTATCATAATGACAGATACATATATTTGACATTCAAACTATTCGGTGCGGTCGACCCTTGCAGCACTGATGTTTTTAAAGCAGCCCCTTGGGGTGACATCAATTTTCGTTTTTAAGTCCGTACTGAAGTAGTGTATACCACGGATCATGTTTTTATTTTTTTCAGAATTTTCATATTTTTACAAATATTTTTAATCAACATTTCTATGAAACCAGAAGTAACCCAAACAAACTATTTGTATACCTGATGGACGATTGAGTGTTTTCACAGCATTGGGCCACATGCTGATGGCATCGGGCCAGCGTTGTGTAGACAATCAGTGCTGCAGGTGTGTCCTCCCGTGTCCTGACTAATAGACACCAATTAGCGGCGAATGCTCTGATCTTACCGTCTGATACGTGGGAATATGTGATGGAAAGTGCTGAATATCGCTGACTTGTTTTGTTTACATGGCAATATAAAACCTGGAAATACAACTATTTCACTCTTTTTCGGTGCTTTAAAATTGTTTTTTGACTTTTTCGTATTTTCAGATAGGATCAGTAGGCTATATAGCTTTATATAAATTAAATTTTCAAAATTGACAACATTGAAAATGTCTCATCCCAAGGGGACCCTTTAAGTATTTAATTGACGCTTGGCTGCGTATATATATAGTTAAACTTAAATTAAAGCTGTGTCATTGATATATGTTGTGACCTACGTTTCACACTTTTAAGTATTCATTTGACACTTGACTACATGTAGTTAAACCTAAATTAATGAAAAATGTAGATGTAAATTTCATATAATCGCAGGGCTAGTTTTTAAACGAAATGATGTTGACCTTTGATGTTGCCTATTACAATGTGTCAAAACTTGAAATATTATATCAATACTGTTGTTGAATAACAAATCAAAACAACTTTGGGGCCGCGTATTGTATATTTGCTCATATATTGTGATCATCCCAGCAACGCGCTTTATTTATTGATTCTAGCATAGACCCATCCCCTGTTTTGGCTGCATGGCTTCCTGTTGCATTTTTGTATTCTGGGGCCGCGCTCACCAAACAATCCCAAGTGTCAGTCGCATAATGTCAACGACTGACGTGGTGAGTTCTAGTCAGGGGGCATTCTGGCTAAGCTCGCATATTTAATTTTAGGGCTGAATCCGCCACCCTATGCTATACTTCTCATGACCCAAGATATTGATCAGCTGTTGATCGGTATATGAAAGTGATTGTCAATTTCATTTTTTTTGCCAAAAATGATGGCGCTGTTTCCATGACAACCAATTTCTGCAATGTGCAAAAAAATTAGGCCAAACAATCTGACTATAGATAGTTTGTTTGGGTGGAAGCCAAGTGCAATGTTTTCACATTTACTTAGTATAAAAGTAATAATAATGTGTTGTATATAATTAGTTCAGTTACTAGTACTCCATAATCAACGTTTTTATAGTTTGCCAAGTTATCTACTTTACCATGGATACTGATATATTTCCTTTTGACTTAATGCATTTATCACACTAAAAATTATATAAGACAGTTTGAATTCACTAGTGTCAACCTTTCCGAATTGGTAAATGATGCAAACACTACATATGATGAATTTGTTTCTACATCATATTACATTTAATAAAGTATGACGTCATAACTAAAAGCGTTTTAGCAATAATGTAACGTTACATAACGTCATTTATTCCAACGTTTGCAAGTGCCGCAATTACTGTAATTTCGATCTTCTAAAATATCGTAAATACTACGGGCCGTATCGAATGCCGTATCGAATACAGTAATATATATAATCCAATATTTCCGTGGTCAAGGATTCCTATAAAACTGGTCTCAGAGCTTTGAAAATATTGAAATACAACGTTTTTTATATTAAAATAATACAACTTGTTCCCGTACACACTGGTCAAAGTGTAATCAGCATCAGTTTGTATGGGAGCTGATCTATGCATTTCTAAAACATGGGCTGAAAGTCGAAACCCCCCCTCCCCCCCCCCTGGGTATTTTTGTGGACCATATTTTCTTTGAACCTTTCTATGTACCAAGTTACTTTCATTGCTGTGTCACCGATATTAGAGGCGGTAAAACACGGAGCAAAATTAACACGTCCGTGCACTCTCAGCACTCTCAGTAGTCATGCTACCTACCTACCTACTACCACCTACCTACCTACCTACCTACCTACCTACTACCACCTACCTACCTACCTACCTACCTACCTACCTACCTACCTACCTACCTACCTACCTACCTACCTACCTACCTACCTACCTACCTACCTGCCTGCCTGCCTGCCTGCCTGCCTGCCTGCCTGCCTGCCTGCCTGCCTGCCTGCCTGCCTGCCTGCCTGCCTGCCTGCCTGCCTGCCTGCCTGCCTGCATGCCTGCCTACCTACCTACCTACCTACCTACCTACCTACCTACCTACCTACCTACCTACCTACCTACCTACCTACCTAGGTAACTGCCTACCCATTTACCTATTCCTACTATTCTACAATCCTGCCTAGTTGTGTGGCGATAGACACAGACCTAATCACTGACTGTGAAGCACGTGTAGGGCCTACGTCTTCCGTCTCAAGAGATGTACTTCAAATTATTTCCTCTGCCAAAGGATGTTATGTATTTTGCCGTGCTGGTTGTTTGTTTGTTAGTCTGTCCGTCCGCCTGATTAATTTCAAAGTAATGAACGGAGGTGTGCCTCGGGCCAAGGAACAATCCATCACATTTTGGGAATGATCCGGAATGGATTACGATCCGGATCGCTCGGATTTACATGAATCTTTTAACAGAGGTGCGCCTCCAGCCAAAGAACAATCCAATAATTTCAGCGAAAGTTTACCGTCTTTGATTGAATGTCTACATGTACTTTACTTATAGAATGTATTTGATCCTAGGTCCGTTTTACGGTTCGGATCGCACTGATTTGCATGAAACTTTTACCAGAGGTGACTCTCGGGCCAAGAAACAATACGGATCCGCCGTGTAAACCGTTTTTTGTTCACACATTGTTTCATGAGGACGTGCATCCAAGAACGTTCGGTAGACGGTGTTAAATCGCATGTCAGCATTTCAGGTCACATAAGCTTTTAACTGGAATTTGAGGTGCAGAAATGGGTTCATTTAGTAGTTTTTCATTTAGTATTTTTGCTGTCATTAATATTTTCAGACCGCTTAGTTTATTGTGTTGCTTGTGGATTATATCCACTGATTTGTGTTCATAATGTATACATTTGGCTGTTTAAATAACCCTCTCTCAGTGCATTGTGTCAGGTTATTTGAGCCGCCATGATTGGTATAACTCATTGACGGGCGGTAATTGGCTGCTGGTATAATAGGCTGTGTCCGGCATGTCTCTCTCTATTCATTCATGTAATATATCACGTCTGATCTCACTGTTTATATATATCTGCTTGTTGTCATCACATGCCCTTTGTATTATTCTACTGTTGTTGTTATGTGGAGATGTTCACACTAACCCTGGTCCTGATGATGTAATAAAAGCACTGCGGTTTTGTCATGTTAATGCCAGAAGTATTCTTAACTCTGGAAGACTGGAATATTTGTATTTAGAATTATGTTCTTCATATAAATTTGATGTGATTGGTATTAGCGAATCCCATTTAGACAGTAAAATTCCGGATGTAGATGTGGAATTTAATAATTATTCGGTTTTTAGATTAGATAGAAACAGACAAGGTGGTGGTGTACTGGTGTAGCGTTATATGTCCGTTCATCACTTGCGTGTGCCAGACGTCTCGATTTAGAAACACCAGATACTGAGATGTTATGGGCTGAGCATCTAGCCATATAATAAGCGGATATTAGTCGGGGTGTGTTATAGAAGTCCTAGTCAATCTTCCATTCAAATTGATAACTTTATTAGTTCCCTTGAGGATTCTCTGTCTGTAGCCACCACTGGTCTAAACTCCTCTGTCATTTTACTTGGATATTTTAATGATAGATGTACATGGTTGTCCGACCACAAAGATAGTCAACTCGGTTTAAAACTTGTTAATTTAGTGGACACTTTCAATGTGCATCATTAATAGACACACCCACAAGAAATAACAATTTGATCTGATTTTTACAGACTCGCCTGGCTATTTTTTTGATCCCACCTATAGACAACCTCGATCATGGCGTTGTGTATGGTTCATTTAATTTTTTATATCCAAAGATATATCATATTAGGAGGAAAGTGTGGTTATTTGACGAAGGAAATTATGAGCTTTTAAATAATATGTTGTTATTCATTGAATGGAATACCTTTTTTCTATAAACAGACAATATTGACGTTCTTTCAGATAATTTAGCAGATATGTTACACCATTTTACAGAGCTGTGTATACCGTCAAAGGTTGTAACGGTTCGACCGGGCGACAAACCTGGACCAGTGAAGTACGTAAATTATTTCGTCAGGCTAAACATAAACGCGCCAAACGTACTGGTTTGCCTAAACATTATACACATTTTAGCGATAAGCGGCTTGAAGCTAAAAAAGCAGCATTTCGTGAAGCTAGTAATACATTTTATACCAACATATCACATAAATTAATCAATCCAAATAATGCGCAGAAATCATATTGGAAATTAACTAAAATGGTTTATGGTAACAAAGTGTCTAATGGAATCCATAATATTATGTGTGGGGATAGACTAATTGACGACAGCACCGAAATGGCTAAGAGTTTTAACACCTATTTTGCAGAGCAGTGTAGCATGTCAGCGCATTCAGTGTCTGATCCGCTACCGGCTTTTAATTATATAACAGACATGTCACTTGACCTTTTCAGTACCACTCCGGAAGAAGTTTTTTCAGCGCTGTCTATTTCAGATTCAAATAAAGCTGTGGGTGCTGATTTCATCAGTAACAAAGTGTTAAAATAGTGTGCCAAGTCCCTATGTGAACCATTATCTCGTCTTTTTAATATGTCTTTTACGCAATGTATATGTCCAGCTACTTGGAAAGGTGCAAATGTTGTACCGCTTTTCAAAAAAGAAAATCGTCATTTAGTATCTAACTATAGACCTGTGTCACTTGTATCTAATTTATCCAAGGTTATAGAGAAGGTTGTTTATAAGAAAATATACAAATATTTAGGTGACAATAATTTGTTGGCAGACAAGAATTCTGGATTTAAGCACTCCGATTTCACTGTGAATTAGCTTTTATTTATTACCCTGGCAGAAAAGTGCAAATGCTTTAGGTGATAAACATGATGCATATATTGTTTTTCTTGGTGTTTCCAAGGCCTTCGATAAAGTATGGCATAAAGGTCTCTTACTTAAACTTAATCAAAGGGGCATCACGGGTAATGTACTCTTATTTGCAGACGACACATCTTTACTTAATTGTTTTGATGACTGTGCAGAATCAAACGGTAATATTTGTAGAGATTTGGAAACAATTGAAAGATGGAGTGTATTATGGAAAGTACCTTTTAATGCCAACAAAACCAGGTACTTGATAATCACTAGAAAGAATAATTACCTTAATTATCCACCTATTTATTTGCATAACACGTCAATAGAAAGAACCGATCAATATACTCACCTTGGTCTTGTGTCTACTATAATTTTAAATGGAATAAGCATATTGAAAAATGTATTTGTAAAGCATCAAAGCGAATTGCTCTATTGAATCGTGTAAGAGTAAAATTGCCCCGTGGTACCCTTTGTTCACTTTATAAAAGTATGGTACTACCCATTATTGAATATTGTGATATTATTTATGACAATTGTACAGTACGAGACTCAATAGCAATTGAACAAGTACAGAGGAGGGCTGCTCTGGTCTGCACTGAAGCATATCGTCACACTAGCTCTGATAGGTTGCTAGCCGAGCTTGGCTGGCAATCTCTCAGAACGAGGCGACTAAACCACAAACGTATACAGCTGTTTGAAATGATACACCAGATCAGTCCTCCATATCTACAGGCTATTCTATCAGCGGCAGTTGAAAATAGGTATAATACCAGAAACTCTTCTAACAATAGTTTACCAGTAATATATGCCAAACTATCAAGCACCCGAAATTCATTCGTACTTTCATCTATTAAAGCCTGGAATAATTTGCCTGTTGGTATTCGTAGTGCAACTTCATTTTATACTTGTTAAAGTTGCATTGTGAATATGAATAAAAAATTGACATGTTTCACCCTAACTTGTACCGTTTTGTATATTTCTCGTGCGTCTGTTCATCACTGTAGGTTGAGATTGGGGCTGAGCGCTCTAAACAGTCAACGATTTCAATATGAGTTTATCAGCAATATGTCATGTGACTCTTGCGGCAATAATAGAGAAGATGTAAGACACTATATTTTTTTCTGCCCAGCATTTGCGCCCAAAGACAAGCACTAATAAGATGGTCTGACTGCATTACTTCCTACGGCTGTAATGCAGAATAAACAGTCATTGTTGAATACTTTGTTGTACGATTCAGATAATTTTCATGAAGACACAAATTTTAATATATTTTCTCTTTTACAAGCGTACATAAGTGGCTCGAAACGCCTTTCCACCTAAATTATCATAGTAATAATTTTGTTTTTGCTTTTCATTGTATCGTTATTCTTACTTATCATATTGTGTATCATATTCTGTATTTTTTTCTGCGGTTTAATATTGTATTTGCTATTATTAATAATATTTTTCTATATGTATCATGTGTATCTATGACCATGTATGTATGTATGTATGTATGTATGTATGTATGCCTGTATGTAGGAAAACAACTTATGGCAATATTGCTGTTTGCAATCCTTTAAAAATAAAATATGTTTACAGAAAAAAAATGATCTGACATTAAATGTGCGACTGCACAGACCAGTTAAAAATTATACAATAGGTTTTATTGTATCAATTCAAGTCTGGAATGAGTTAAGTTTTGTGAATGATCCAATCCATTGATCTCGGCTGAGATTTTGCCGTCTCTGACTGACTGTCTAGTACACTTAAAGTTACTAAAATTAATGTTCCGACCGCGAAGTGACCACACACACACACCAACCTACCTACATGTACTTACCCACCTATTTATTGGACAAGGTATGTCTTTGAAGAGCTTTGAATATAAATCTAACTGCTTGTTGGCGATCTTTTAGTTTTTTTACAGGGAACGAGTTTCAATTTATTTAAGGTGACACATCTAGGCCCACATCTTATGTCAGTTAGCCACGTAGATTAATCTGCTATTTAATAATTGCCCTCATAGTAAAGACGTTATAATTATTTACTATTGCCACAATGTTCTCTTTTCTCACAAATTAATTTTAAGTTGAAGTCCTAGGTAATAATATTAATATTTAGGTCCTGGTACTATCGGGATTCTTATAGTGTTTAGCATTCTTTCGGTCTCCTTCGTGCCGAAAACAGTCTCATCTAGTTTATTCACTTTAACGCTAAAAATACATTTCGTCCACTTGGGCTTACAGCCGATAGATGTCGTGAATTTCTTTACCCCCCCCCCCCCTCTTAAACTGCCCTTTCCTCCATCGAACATATATCTGGAAATGCATGGTGTGTCTATTGACCTCCTTCCAGTGATCGAATATTTTTGTTTTACGCTTAAAAAACATTCACACTGGGAAAAATCTGATGATAAAAACAGAAATTTAATTTTGTATTTTAAAAACAGTTGTGGTGTTTTAAAAAATAAAATTCTAGGTCTGCAATTTTTAGTGCTTAATTGCTCAAATCTATCACTTTTTGGATACGAATTAAAAAGTATGACAATGTTTTCCTTTTCAATTTATTTTTTGTGGGATCATCCAATAGCGAAGAATTCCCATTGGTCCCGGTTATCATGCTTATTGAGAAAGCATTATATATTTTTTTTTACAAAATAATGTATTTAAAAAAACTTGTTCGTGTTACCTAACATTATCCGACTGCTAAATGTTCATATATAATACATGTGTAAAAATACCTCAGAATTATCATAGTTTTTCTTTTATCTCAATGAATCAAGTATCTGTGTCGTTATGATTCGCTGCATGGTCGACGTCCACAGGAGTGGGGTCCGCTATTCAATGTAAATATTATGATTCAGTGAAGCATAACGACCCATCTGCTTTAATACAATGTAACTTTCTTTTTTTCAACTGTTATTTTTAAGACAAATAATAAAGAGGCTTACTACCAACATCACATTTATTAACATATCAGGCAACAGTAAATTGTGTAATTAATATATTTAATACATTTTGTATAATTTAAAATATACGCTGGCGACATTTACAAAAATTGTACACGTAATAGCAGCAAACACAATTACAGATTGAATTATATACATTGTTCTAAAACTGTAGAAACATCCCAGTGTAGTGCATTGTTATTGAAAGAACACAAAGATGGCAAGATATTTACTGTAATAAGCAAAAACATTTTCCCCTTTCTACTCTCATAACTAAATCCATTTAGGATTTAAAAGATTAACCAAACTTTGGGTAAATATTCACCCTCAGTCACACCCCACAACGCCAGTTGGGTGAAAATGATATTCGAGCTGACGGTCACAGTATTTAAGTGTTATGGCCAACAAAATGAATATTATCAGATTATGATTCGGTTGGAGTTATGTCCTACTAACGCTATTGATCCTAATTCAACATCATAAATACAATAATGAGGTGTTTTAAGACATGTATCTACATAGAAGTCACAAGGTTATTAACCATAATATACTATTTTGTCGAACCCTTGCAGCCAAAGTGTCGTATCTACCAATCAAGTAGTAACATACGACACTCTTTTTGCTTGGGAACGATCTGACCATCATCAAGCATACAGTACTATTATCATTTTGACACAATGCAGTTAGATATAGTTTCAAGTGATAGTGATTTGCTGTGCAATGAGTCAGCATAAAATTGTCTAGCTAGAACACTAATTGTGTCTCTTTCAATACTGGTCGGTTGAAAAACCATATTTCATATCCACACATTATTATTTATATACGCCTGGATCCAGCCAGTATGTTCTGTTCCCCAGAATACCACGGGTCATCTATAATGATGACAATAATATTAAGAGAAATATTTATAACAAAAATAGTGATATATCGGACCAAATACAGCGGTCCACCTCTGATCAAAAAATTATTATTAGATAGTCAGTCAATATTTTACTCAATATGTTGAGGTCAGCTATCACTGTCATTTATTTGGTATTTACATAAGGGGTAGAATACCATATTCGTGCCGATATATCTAATATTCACATTTCTATCGCACTCCAGACTAAATTTAATGAGAGCAGAACAATTTATTTAACTTATGTGTTATACCATACACATCATTTATATTACATCATCGCATACCTTTTCCATACTAAAGTGTTGATTTTAATTTAACTGAGATATGTATAATCGTTCTTTTTTTATTCTATGAAACGCAGTGACTCACTCGCTGAAAACAAGGTTATAGAAGAACCATCACCCATACTTCATTGTATTAGCCAGCTCGGTGAAAACAAAGGAGGTCGAGGTCATTGAGTTTCACAGAATAATGTTATATTATTATGGTTATAAGGTATATGATCTAAACAAATCACTGGTGTCATTTGTACTGTTTGAATGGAATAGCATGTCATGGTGGAAAATTATATTATGCTTTAAAAATAATTCCCTTAATACATATCGTCATGTGATTATAATCCTGTTAAGATGTAAACTGTAATTTCGACATAATCGTTTATAATTTTCCATGGTAGGGTGTGTACCTTTTTCACTTTAAAATGTACTTGGTATATATAAATATACAATGTCATCCTTATAAGAGTTTAAACACGTTTGCATACATCAAAATTACATCTTTCCCAACATTTGCATCACTCTGTTTTGTGGGCCTTTTGAGAAGTTATTTATTTCTAGTGACGATTAATATGACTAAAGATGCTTTTTATCTTTGTATTCGTTTTGCTATAAGTGTATACTCTTCGCGTGTTAATCACGAGTATCATTTCAGATGAGTCACAAGATCTGTGATGTAGTTAAAATGTATCTATTGTTTATAAATCTTTGATGACATTCGTACAAACTATTCTAAAATAACATGACTTGAACCATGTCATACATTCGTCGTTATTAGTTTATTTTAAAACTCCAGTTGGCATCGATGTTATCCATGTATACTGAATGAATTATCAGCCTCAATAGTGTATCATAACATAATTTACAGAGAAAAATGCACATTCAATAATATTCTTCCCATTGTAGATGAAGGAGTGTATCTGCACCTTGTAAAGTCGTAGAAGATACACACGTGGGATGAATAATGTATCCAAGAATGCAAATACTACGATTTCTATCAAATATGAGATCCTTAAAAACAATAATAATAATAATAAAATATTCTCAAGCCCTGTGTTTTGGCAGAACCGTTCGTCTGTACATGCTTTGTTATAATATATTTTCCTAACTTGGTATCTAGCTTTTATCATAACGTAATAACGTTTTGTTCTCATGAAAAATATGACACATTTACGCCATAGCAACGATTTACAGCAGATATATTATTATGATATGAACACTAAACATAATATCGCAACATATTTAAATACTGAAATACACTTTCACATGTTGGTAATATATAGAAAGGTGATTCTTCCATTCACCCCTGACATCTGAGGTAAATACAACAAATGTATCAACATAACTTCTAAGTTTCAGGTGAAAAAAGGTGAAAAATCATTGAATTAGAATATATTAAAATAATGTTATTGATCCTAAATCAACATCATAAATATAGGCATGTAGTGAATGATATATACGAAAATGTCATATTTATCACACATTTTTTTTTCGTAGTCACGGCTTGTATCACGAAAATGCAGATCAGCCAGAACAGATCGACTAGGCTGATGATACCAAGAAGAAAGTCTACATCCACGGAGGCATTTTAGGGGTATGTATTATGGACATCATTTAATAAAATAGCAATACGTCACAGCGTATATTCTGTACATGCAGCAATGTAGCGATACCAGTACAAATGTAGTAATTAATTTCAATAAGTACATGCATTCTTACTACACATTCGGCGTTTGAACCACAACACTGTACAGAGCGACGTCCTCGTGGTCTCCGGAAAATCAGCAAGTAATCGTGTTTTAACAATTTGGGTGTCTATCGCGACGTTAGTCGTTTTTCGCCAGTACAACTTAGGTATCAATCAGCGATAGTTAATAAACGATTGACCTTCATTTTGAAAAATCCGAATTATTTTCACTCATTTGAAGTCGTGGATTGGGTCAGCAAGACACAAGTGCAAGTGGGTGAATATTCAAGTTAAATTAATTTGGGTTTAAGCATGCTTAGGGTTATTATATCCCAAAAAGTAATGTTTTGATAGAGCATCACGTATTTATTATGGTTTAAAAAAAAGAGTGATGTTTAAAAATTGAAACCAGTCGTGCAGCCGAAGTCCACTCTCAGGTCTGTTTATGTTCGTATTTGTCCACCAGATGGCGGTTATCCTGACTATTCTGCAAACGGCGCGGTGTTTCTGGGTATACTACCCATATAGCCTGATGTTGGTGCATAGTGGATTATTACAGTTAATTTAAGTCGTGTTTTCTAAAATGTTTTTTTCAACCAGATTTACTCGCCGTTTCTTTTCAGTTTACACGAGAAACTGCCACTGTCCTACTACCACTTCACAACCTTACCACTCTATCACAGTTCATTACAACCTGTTGTTCCACAGGTGTTTGTTCTATACTGCAGCTGAAACTACAGGGCGTGCGACACGGAGCGACGCGGATCGGCTGGCGGGATCATGTTTTGCAACTAAATGGTTGTACTTACACTTGTCAGCTCAATTCCGACAGCCCGATACTGCAATTAATATACAAAGCCAAAAGACGGTAGCTGCTTATTTGAAAAGTAAGCCGTTACCGCCTGCTGGTTTTGCAGAATATTTGGATCCAGCAATGACCGGATGAAACGTAAATATTGCATGTCATGCAACCTTTTCATGGGTATACCTATCTTGGATTCTCCATCAAAATAAAACCAGATTCACCTTTCATTTAACCACTTAAATGAAAGGGTTTGTAGATCGTGCCACCGAGCTTGGTGAATAGGCAGGTACATGGCTTGTCATGGAGTATTTATTCAGTTTGCATGTCATCTTCGTCTGTGTAGATTTGCCAGATGTTTTTGAAGTGGAGGGACTCCACTGGGTGTCAGAGCAGAGCGATCCCTCCCATCGGAAAGTCTCCATTCATCCACCAAGGCATGACCCTGCAACGACTTAGCATCCGCCGGAAGCGCGCCGTGGCACGTGACTAGAAACAGTAGTGATACAGCTGCAGCAACGTTTCGCAGAAATTCACCTGTTACTCTGGCACCAGTCGGAAAGGCGCAACGCGAACTCTGCAACGGCCGTGGAATCCTTTGCAGAGACTCGTAGATGCACCGTAGGTGCAGGTCCAGCAATTGCCAGGTGCTGATTCAACATTTTCTCAGTGCCGGGCCACCGTCACAAACGGCAGTCCGGCACTGAGAAATCTTGGAAGGCCAATTGTGGCGCTTTCTGGCTGGCCACCAACCCAGGTCTAGTGTAATCTCTCTTCTCTAACAAGCTTCCGCTGTTTTCGCCCTTGTCTGTCGATAAGAAAGTGTCTCGCCGGCGTCTGAGCGCACGTATACGTCAAACGCGTAGAGAGTGCCCCTCTCTAAGTTTCTCACAGTCTCTGTCACGACAGTCTGAGTCTCGTGGCCGCCCTCGCCCTGGAAGTCCCAGCAGCCGACTTTGTCTCTTTTCTTTCGGATCCTCGGATTCGAACACGCGTTGTGGGAGGAGAGCCTCCACGATGTGCTCTCGCCGTGTCTCACCCTGCTCCTGTAAAGACAGTAGTGCTGTTTTTCTGGAAGAATTAACCACGCTAACGTGACGGCATTGCACTGGCTCAAATTATCAAACACTCTGATACTTTTGTCTTCGGGAAGATGCGGATATGGGGAGCGATCCGACCTGGTGCTAACAAAAACGCGCACCCGCGTGCTTACTCTGGCGTTCGGCGTTATTTCGATCGTGTAGCGTCCTGGTCGTGCCTTTCGTATGGTGTATTGACTCAGTCCTGTCACAGTTTCGTCCTTAATGACGCGTCTTCCTCTCGTCACCTTCATCCGGACTGCACCGTTACAAGACTGCAGAGATAAAATCAGATGCTTTGCTTTCTTTTTTAAATCGTACCTCAGATACTTCTTATCCCCGTTTTTCTTGACGTGGATCGCCTTGGTTTTTCCGTCTTTGATGGGCATAGATTTCAGGGTATTCCGCGTTTTCACGTGGGTACCTGCATAGGCCGTGCTGGTGTTAGTCCTTGGGTTCACAGCGAAGATGTCAAAGTAGTAGTCCTTACCAGACTTGGTGCCGGAAAAGGTGTATGAGGTCTTACCACCGAGACACTCATAGTGAGCGTCATGGTGGATTGGAACCATGGATCGAGACCTCCACCTCTCCGCCTCCTCCTCCCTCACCTGTTTCTCCCAGGAAAATCCAAATCCAGCGTTAGGAGGTGCAGTTGGAGGTACATCTCCAAATATATAAGCCTTGGCGGCACACATTGTTAGCAGGTTGTGTTTTCTATTGACTGCCACACAGTAATGTACTGGCTGATGGTACAACGTGGATGTTGGACTTGGTTTCCACATCAGTGTGATCGTATGACCTTTCACACTTACCACTCCAACACTAGGTTGTGTAGGGAGTATAGGATGAAGCTGGTCAGAATGTGGTGTGGTGGTGGCGTACAGGAGTACAGTGCTATCTGCCTCCATTGCTCTCACCTCCAGCACATAGAGTCCTGCAGGACTCGTCTCCTGGACAAACAACTCCACCTTGCTACCATTGTACGTCTTGAGGATTGTTCCAGAGGCTCTCGTGGGCTGAGCAACCGTCATCTGCTGTATCAGCTCGTCCTCGGGATCTTCAACAAGATAATAACAGTAAATAACTTTTAAAAACACATAAAATAATATAAGGGCGTTTTTTTACATAGATTACAGACATGAATCACAAAAATGAGTATTTAAAAATTTAATTACAGAGATTACAGGGGTGATGGGCGCTTATAAGAGTAGTTTGTTAATGACCATATACAGATACAGTGTACATGATCGTGGGTTTACTGGAATATGGGTGTTTATTAGAATAAATACGGTACATCATTAAATCTATTCTTCCTGCACGAAAATAAGTGGTAAATGTATTCACTATAAAGTATTGTATGCATGTATTGTCATTACTGAATCTGGATTGACAATGTCATTATGCCCAAAAGTAACCTTTAGACAATTGGTTGTATCGAACGCATAAAATATTAGATTTAACGATAAGTCCAGGAATGATACATTCTCAAACACAAGAAGAAAAAATGATTAAATGATAAATAATCATCAGATCATGGCACCGTCAGTTTTTCTTGTTTGACCCATCATGTTCTTATTGACAATGTGTTGCCATACTCCAATAAACAATAGTAGCTACCACCTTTCCCTTTGTCAAGGTTCCCGCGGGTCATTAAGAGTCATTAAAAAGTCATTAAATTTGATTATTAGTCATTATAAGTCATTGAAAATGAGGCAGTCAGCCATTATATGGAATCGATGTACGATCGTCAGCCAGAGAGACAGTCCTAGCAAAAACCACTGGTTTTCTGCTAGTGTTGAAGTCAGTGTCATCTAGCATTATTGTCGAAAGGTGCAGACAGTATGTTTCCAGGACTAGTTGTTATTTTACACTTGAAATACGATAAAAATGTATAATAATTATTAATTTGTTTATTTTCGTCAGTAAAAAGTCATTAAAATTCAAGTGAAAAAGTCATTAAAAGTCATTATTTTTAGGAAGAGTAGACCTGCAGGAACCTTCCCAGATAATATTGGAGATTTACCTCATTCTGGTTTAATGTTGGTCCACCGTCTACGACGCTGGCCCAACAATAAACCAGCATTGATTCAATGTATTGTGTTTGCTGGGTTGTGAAATGACCAAGGCAAACATATAAATAGAAATATAAACTTAATCACGTCATGAATAAAGATAATAACCTGATATTACAGGCAGTGATTCATTGTCAAAACAACGGGTCTGCTCAAATACAAAAAAAATTGGTAGACATCTTGCTCTTTATGTACACTCTTTTTACTAACTTACTACAAGGCTGACTGTAATCTCAGTTTTCCACCATAATGTTTTACTCCATGCCATTTTCGAACTACTGTCCTGGTGTGCTAGCTCTTGCTGTCAGTTTGTAATTCATTTCAGAAACATGAAACGTGTTTTGGTGTTGGGTGAGAGATACACCGTACAGGCATTTTAATAGATGAACGCGCAAGATATGTACACGTGTATGGTTTGAGCATACTTTACCAAGTCGTGTGGGAAGGGGTGGAAGGGGATGGCGGATGATTCGGCATCTAATCGCTTGAATATCAAGCAAGCAGTGTTTCGATGGAATAAACATGATAAATGGCCCTATGCACTGATGTGGGTGTACGAGACTGTGAACCGAGCTGATCTCTAGGCCCTCTGGGCTCATGCGCAAGAACCTAAAATAGGCTTCTGTGAATAATGAAACCATTAATCAAAATATCATTCCATTTCGGCTCAGAAGCCAAAGTGTTGTATGTACCCTTTTGAGTGACGCGCACATCACTTTTCTGTGGGATATACAATGTACAGGGTGTATCGGGCAATAATAATTTGTGTGCCCCTTGGAGAGGGAGCTTTCAGCATGCCGTTTTGAAATGCGTGCCACCATGCAGTTGCAACGTCAGTGATGCAGACGATGTCTGTCATTCAGCAAAAGTAATGATAACAAACAACCATACGTGTGGTTAAATTTGACCCACTATACTACATGCCGTGGCTTTTAAATCCAGATGATGTAACAGCCCCTGTTGTATATAAATATTCTAAGTTTTAAAATGTGTGGAAATAAATAAATGTGTTTTATGACAGCAAATAATTTCAGTATTTCTAGATTTCGTTTAATCAAATAAAAATTTAAAGTTTATCAACTGACCCGGTCCATTTGCACTGCCTTCCCCAGGTAGATCATGGATGGACACTCTCCATTCAAGCCTTGAACCACATGGTGTGATGGTTATGGACAGTGGTGTATTATCTTCTTCCACCATAAAATGAAACCTGTAAAAAGTCCATTTCACTTATAAATAATATAAGAGTATAGTCACGTAATCATGATTCACATCAATAATTTATCGTACCATAATATATTAAAACGATTGTGACTGACCTGGCTTAGCTTGAAAGTTGAGTATGCTCTAACTACAATGTTCTTAAAAGTAAAAACTCACACAACTCAAACTCAATATTATAACAGTTTGTGAATTAAATGAGCCTAGTTATTCTGTTACAATAAATGTATACTGTAGATTTGGTAATTTTTGCGTCTTTAAATATTCGCGAATTGCTGATTTTGGGACTTTTCACGAAGTTTAGAATTTGCGAATTTTCATTTTTCTTTAGTAGCGCTATAATAAAAATAAGTTTCGCGCGATTCTTGATTGGCACGAGCAAATGACAAAATCACCTCACAAATATTTTAGTGATGGAGGTTTTATTGGCAGTTGATATATCCGTTTATTTGACATAACTAGAAGGGGCACAGTCTCTTGTAAACAAAAACCTGGAGATGTCTGCCATCCAGCAGCATAACCATAAATGTTGATAGCTTATAGATGTAGTGTCAATGGCTTTTGTGATTAATGTTAATAAATGGCTCCTGTGGACAGTAGAGACTATGTAGGCCTATTAACTCATAGCAGTCTGACCGTTTTGACATTGGACGTCTGTGTGGTCTGGCCATTTTTGTGATTTTGAGACATATTCTGATACCCCAAATAGAAATTTAGAATGATGGCATATGTATTTCCCATACACCACAGGAACAGACATACAATATATAACCAGAATACCCTTCATTTAATTGGTCATGTAATGTTGTCATGGTAACCGACCGCCATTTCGAATATGCTAATTAGGTACTTAAATTTTCGGAAATTTTGTTTAAAAATGGTATTTTTGAGATCCACGGAGATTCAGGAGTACAACCTTATATCAATTCACATAAAATATAACAAAATACATCACAGACGGTTCGAAGAAGCATTCAATAGGTCTATGCACACAAATCAATAGGGTAAATAAGCTATTACCATGGGATATAGTAATCTTTCTGAATTCCCTGAGGGGCATATCATATTTCATATTTTGAGATGACATTCCCATCTCATCTGTAAAATACCGAAAGCCTCGTATTCAGCTGAGCCTGGAGTTTAATTTTTAGTTCGGAAACGGTTGTGACACAGATAAATCAACCCTTTAAGTTCTAGGTTCCCGATGCTTTGTTTATAGTTGCGCAGGTGATGTCATCTAGTGAAAGGCTAAGCATTATTGCTAGACTTAGACTGCAGCGTCATAAATTACAGGTACGAGCTGGGCTCGGACTTAGACTGCTATGAGTTAACATGATTAAGCGGTATTTATTATTCCGTTTTGGTGCGAAACATAATGTGGCTTGTCAACACTCCCAGCAAACACAAGATGCTGACTTAATGCTGGTCCAGTGCTGGCCCACCGTCTGCAACACTGGCCCAGCATTAAACCAGCACTGTTTCAGTGACTCGTGTTTGCTGGGCTGCGCTGCGTGTTGGTTTGCTAGTGGTTACTACTGGCGGCCAGTACAAACCGACACCGACCCGATGTCTGTTAAATGTTGGGCCAACAACGCCGGTGCTGGGCAGTAACCATTCAACCCTAGTCAGTACCTCATACTGGCGGTACCGGCATGATGCTTTGAACCAAAGCTGAGTTAATGTTGACCCACCATGTGTGACGCTGGCCCCACATTCAGCATGGCGCCAAGCAAGACACCGTAACTCAATGTTGGGTTAGCGTCATAGACGGTGGGCCAACATTAGCCCAGCATTGGGTCAACGTCTCGATGTTTGACCGCCTGCACTATAGAAAGCGCTGGACCGAAATAAATGGGACGCTCACAGACAGAGATTTACAAACAGCACTTAGTGGACACAGGTAAAGCAACATGTCTCCTCCTCTGTGTACAGAGGGGAGACATAATTATGTGACCCGCTTACCCATCATTAACCAGTTAATACAAAACTTGTCATTGTATCGTGCTAGTTGCAATGTTTGGTACATATGCAACGTATTGTTGTTTAATTGTTCTATTTTATTAAATAGTTGAATAAGAGCGTGAAGCAGTTTAATTTAGTTCACATCTTCCTGAAATGGGGTTTACCTAAAATAACCAATCTTCTTACCTGTTATCCGTTCCCTGGAAGATATAACTGGACACCTCTGCCCCGTCCGGCAGTAGCTTTGTATCGTAAAATATTTCCGTGCTGCTGATGTGAAAGTGAAAGTGGTCCTCGTCTCTTGTGGGCAATTTCTGACAGCTCCCTCTCTCTCTTCCTAGAAGTAGCAGAGCTAAGAACACCGGAAGAAAACATCCTGCTTCTGATTTTATCCCCATTTTCTCAGGATGTTATCTGTAAGAAAGTGATATTGCACATTATTATCTTGTGATGGAGTGTAATTAGGAAATGTATGATGTATGTAGAATGATATAGTTGCCTTGTGTCACAAAATAGTCTACATTAAGTTGGAACAAGTTGTGCAGCATGGTTACTTGAAAAACACCATATACAGCACGCAGCTATTTTTTAAGCTTTTTTTAAAGCTAGGGATGTGATTTATCGAGATGGCAATCTTGCCCAATGACATTCCTGAAATCAGAGTCAGTCTATTAGATAATACCTGCCTGGACCCGCCAAACTATATTGATTTAATGTTGGGCCATGTCGTCGACACAATAAGTTTGTATGTTTAGCATCAGAGAAATGTACCAAAGAGTGACATTTACAAAATGTTGCAAATCTCAAATAATTAATTTAATATTTATTTATTTAAAACCCCACATTATAACAGAGCACTCGGCGTACAGGTATTTTTCATTTATTTGAAGCTGGCAATTGCGGCAGAAAAGCCAGCTTAAAATGAATGATTAATGTCAAAGCTCTCACATGTGGAGCTGGCTAAATGACTGAGGCATGACATCATCCGCACAACATAATCAAACACTTTCGTTTCTCATTTAGGTAGATGTGACCCTTGATATAAGAACGAGGACAACAAACTGATCATCAACGGCTGTAAAATCGGAAGACTATCCTGATCTTATGTGATTACCTGCAACAATGCAGAGCCAACGTCCGTTATCTGTCAAGTGAAGATCCCTAAAATAATCAAATTGAATTCTTTGAAGTTTCGGCTTTAATCAGAATATCGTACACGCTGCTTGTCGTCTGTTGCTCTGCCTGAATTCTCAAGCTGTCACACCTTATATGTTTTACCGGGATTTGCCTTATCAGGATCTAGCATCCACCCCCGCACTCCGACCTCACAGCACGGCTGTGAATTAGCCGACAAATTCCCACGGCGACCCCACCAAACGTGCGAAGTCATGAATGAACAGAGAGCGGGGGACCCGGGGTTGGTGGGCCATATTCACTCAGCATCGTAGATTGGACTGTCCCGGCAGTTTCGTCTCCACGTCTGAAAATCGTTAATCATTTGCCATGTCTCTCATGGGACCATTCACCTTTTGGATATGTGTCACCCTAAGTGGAACATTGTTCTCTCGCAGACATATATATAGCGCTTTAAAATTACAGTATACAGGTATATCCCAAAACTGATAAGAACAGAAGGCATTGATAGCTAGCGATCAGAGTGTAGCTCGTTAAGACGGTGATTGTTCAGCCAATCAACGCGCTGCTGAGGTCCTGGGTTTTTTACACTAGTAGGCGTCTGTTTCCTGCCTTGGTTACTATGCTACCAGGTGAGCGAAGGCAAACAGCAGAAGCTGCTTCCTTTTGAGAAAGCATTTACTGCTGTTTGCATTTAGAATGTACAATATAACGAGCACATCGACTTCCACATTTTCTAGCTACTCAGTGATCCATCAAAGAAAGCTATTTTCAACTGATTTATCAATTTATTTAAATTTATGAAACATTCTAAAACTGTTAAATAAACAAACAGTATGGTACTAAGGCTAGGTTTGCTTAAAGCCGACATCGTTTATATAACGTCCATATCATTGACCAGGCTTATTATTTCACATAAACAGTTGCCATCACTATGGTATTCTAAGTGTCGTCGCCGGTTCTTAACAATGTGGCAGATATGACCGTTCAATACAAAGACGACAATGCATTATCCCTTATATAACAACAGGGATCTTCACTTGACAGATAACATACGTTGGCTCTGCATTATTGCAGAGTATTGTTCATATTCCTCTTTCAGAGAAAGGATGAACAAAACATGGTGTGGCGACGTTATCGTCAAGTAAACGGAAATATCACAGGCATGTGATGTATGATGCATGTATTAAAGTAATAAAGTTGCAATATCACGACAGAAAGAATACCAGTCCTATTATTTTCGAATGGTTTCTATAGTTCTTCATATGCACATTACCATCATGATCACAGGCTCTTGGAGCAATGTGTAGTGTGGTGTAGGCACAGTATACGGTTTCTAGCCAGGTATCTCTTGATTACTATCCCACCCCCGAACGGAATGAGCCGCGGAAGGTCTTTCGTAGTAAAACAAGATATTGTGTGATCAATATAAGTTCATTGAGGAACTATTAAGTGTAACTAGAAGATGTTCGAGAGCTCAGTGTCGACACCTCGCCACACAGCAATCGATGGCAGACGACTCGAGGCAACAATCAAGGCATTTATACGCGGACGTCCGTGTAAAGACAAACAGAAGTAACTGCTCACTTTTCAAGTGAGCAGTTACTGCTGCTGGCCTTTGCAGTGCAGTGTTCTCCTTTTGTTTGATATTCCTATTTATAGCTGGGGATCAGTCCCGTCCCTCTTGTTGGGGCGCACTTTGATTTCCAAAGTAAATATTGGGACATGAATAATAACATAGAATATAACAATTCAATCACGGTCCGCTTTTCTCAGAGCTATTGGGGTAGATCTTAGGCTTTGTGATGGTGATTTCGACCAATCAAAAGTCTAGCATCTAGGTTAGTCGCTTTCAGAACACGGGCCGAACGCTTTATCCTCAATACATCAAGACACATGATTCGAAACTCGAGTCATGGCGGTCTGAGGTCGACCATGCTACTGCTTGATCACGGAGGTTCCCACCACACTGAATCTACGAGTGAGCGAGGAATAAACAGTGTGTTTCTTTAACCTTTTCAAGCCTGGATTTACCATTGTCATCTTCATGCACTACAAGCCGCGAATTGCTGTCGCAATTCTCGACTTGTAATGGATGAAGATGATTTGAAGTGGGTGAAAAAAAAATAATGAAAATTGCCATGTATTGGTAAACCAGTTTCATGGAGATTTTCATTCTAAAACCCCTAGTTGTAGGAAAATTAAGTATGATTTCAGGGATGTAAAATGATGCTTTAATTCATCGTGAGGGCTGTAAGGGTTGAAACCTGAATACCAGAGCGCGGGACATACCGTCGAGCTCCCACGTGACAGGCACGTAGCTGTAACGACTACACTAGGGCCCCGCCCTGAGAATGAATTAAAAAGCGATAGCGGCGGAGAAATAACGTAATTAGGTGTTTGTTCTCAATCCCTAATTATATCACAATAATTAGACAAGTTTTTTTGATAGAGAATTATCCCTCCAGACAAGTGTCCTTGATGAGACTGTAACCATTTCATGAAAACTCAACGTTGTAATATAAAGATACATTCCGTTTTAGTGATCAATTAATAAACATATTATAAATCTGGACATGCATGACATTAATCGGTTCTTGCAAGAAACGAATGATTACGAATTATAATGGTATATGCCTTATCATTTAATGATGGTGAACTGTATTGGCTATTTAATCAAATAAGAGGATGTAATTTGGACATCAGGAATTGTTTGGCCTGTCCCATCCCTTCCTAGAAAAATATTAGGTATACTATTATAAAGTGATACTCACGACCGTGCTATCTTTAGATGACGATATCGTGTAGGGCTTCAATGCTTCCGATATTTTTTATTTACATCTTTTGTGGCGAGCATAGAAAGAATATCATTGAAAACACGGCTGATCGGGCACGTTTAGCATCAGGCTGTGATGCTTTACCAAACACATCAACAATTTATAGGCCTACAATAAGTACCTGACGGCTGAAGTGACACCAGACAAGACTGCGTCGCTCAACCTCCACGTAGGAGATATCAAGATAAAATATAGGAAAGATGAACGGAACTATCATTGCAGTATTATCAAAATGTCGGTTCCACATGGGACTCGTGTGTGAGGTGGCAGTCATCACTGTATAAATAAAGTTGATGTGCATAGTTAGATTAAGCCAAGAAAACACGCGACGTTAGCGCAGTTCCACTGATATGCTGTGTTCAAGTCTGTCGTGCAAAATCAAAAAGCAGTAGCTACTTACTTCTTAATTAAGCAGTGGTTGCCTTTTCGTTTTACAGAGCAGCACTGATATGCAGTGTCAGCAGAATGCACGTCGACACACTGACGACTGTGTAATCCATGATTCACAGTGAGTCAGTGGTCATTGCACAATCCCCGTCTAGCTTACGTGTCTTTAAAATGTAAGCTCCCAGCAAACACAAAACATTTGTATAACATTTATACAATGTTGGACCAACGTTGAGCCGACGTTGTATAGATGTTATACAGATGTTTTGTGTTTGCTGGGTTGTACTTGTTGTAGTGATATTAGAGCAATTAGAAACCATTAGAAAAAAAGACATTTGCAGTGCGCCATCATTTATGGCTTGATTCATGGGCGCGAAAGTGTACATGGGGTATCTAGTAGACCACCATAAGTTCTTCTAATCAAATTCTGTCATGCCTCTTAATTCTGGAGCGGCAAAGAATTTCCAGCATCTTTGGTTCAACGTATCGTGTTCGCTGAATTGAACTACAAGCTCTGTGAAGATTGTCTTTATACAGTACAACCTAAACACCGTTGGCGGTATGCGAAATACTCTTCCTCTTGTTGCTGTCATCGCTTATTTGGCGATGTATTCTGGTACAGGAGTACGTTGTACACCCTCTATATGAAATCACTTGATGAAAATTGTCCGCAGACGATTGCGTAGGACAGGAAACATTTCGATTACGAAAACTAATATATAAATGTTGGGGCCGCTACACAAAAAATATGAGGGAGATCAGTTAACATGTCACTGAAATATCAGCAACGATTCCTTCCAGAAATCTGCTTGGTGTCCGCCATTGTTGCATTGTTGACATTGGTGTCAGTGTCAAAGAAACACACAAACTCATCAAAGAGTACTAATTTTTATCGGAAAATGTTCAGCACTATAACCCTAATCACATCGCCACTATAATACACGCCACCTCTCGTAATGGTCGAGTGTTGTCATGCCGTGGTTAGTTGTGGCGGTGCGACACAGACTTTACACTCTTCATCATCCCGTCTCATCACGATGACGTAGCACACACACAATGTGCTACAAACTATCGCTGTCCTGGTATCGAGTTTGAATATCCTGGCCTTTATTGCCTCCCGCCGAAGTCAAACTATCTGGCGCCACTGCTCGTCAGCACCCCGGATTTCCAATAGTCTGGTTCTTCACAAAACTACATCAAATAAATAACGTCGCTCCCGATTTCTTTCACCGACACCCAATAATTTGATAGGAGTTTTATAAATATTTACCGTCTATGTTTATATAGGCTGCCTTTAGTTATTGCTCTGCCTCGATGGTATCTATTATACTACCATATGTCACGTAAAATATCTTGGTAAAATATTAGCTATTTCACTGTCGGTCATTTGGAGATTATATGCCAAGGTTGAGACTTCTTAAAATACCACTCTCGTGGCCAAAATATGATGTGCCACTCCAATGAGAGGTCGAAATAATACTACGAGGTTTTAAGTATGATTCATGGTTTTGTGAATTGCCTTTGTATACATACAACCTATTTTAAGGTTATGTATGCATATAGGGTCAATTGACTTCCAATAAAATGTGTTTTTTAACTGCCCATGCACAGCATGCACAAATATTGCACGAAATACATGTGCATCAAATGGGTAGACATAAATCTCAATTCTACTTTTAAAACGATGGGGGGTGTCCTCATACTTTAACTTGAAGCTGGCAATTGTATATAAGAAATGCAATGCAGCTTCAAATGTCACGGATTAAAACAGCATTTCACAGTGGACTTTAAAATCGGCACATCATCTTTATTTACTTGTGTAATGATATCTATTTGACATATCCGGGTTACAATATCACTAAATATATATTTACAATTGTACTTTAACATTCTCAAGCTACATTTACCATAGTGCGTCTTTGTGGGGAGGGGGGGGGGGGGGGGGAGCGGGGGAGGGGGCGTAGCTATTTTCAAGTATAAGATGGCTATTGCTAATAAGCTTTCTGTACGTCCTCTAAACATACAAAAGGTGGCGAAAGTATATTTGTGTTGATCAAACAACGACGCAGATCCTAAACGATTGTTATTGTTATTTTTCTTAAATTACTAAAAATACGAGCGATATAACCATTCACTGTATAGGTGGTCTATACTGCACGAGCTTTTTAAAACTCTCATTTTTATATGAGCCATGACTACACAAATAGCTGTTAATCGTTCACAGTTCTTACAGACTAAGTTATTTAACAGTAGGGTTTAATGATCCTCTTAGCAGCATTGGTCGTAACTGTTTTACTTGCCGTAAACAGAGTAATTTAGGCACAGACAGACACGATTGTTAAACGATGGGCAGAGCAGTTTAACAGTACGTCATAAAAAATATTACCGTACGTTCTAATTTTACAAAATTCATGTAATAACATAATTGCGTAAGTCTGTATCATTCATAATGATTCATGGTTTTGTGAATTGAAAACATTCCAATCCAGCAAACACGTGCTATTATTTTAATATCGGGCCACTGTGTGCCACGCTAACCCAACATTAAAACAAGATTGGATCGACATATCGTATCTGCTAGCTCACCTTTGTACTGATTAATCAGTAGACATAGCCTCCTACACACTCTTCCATATCCCACAGAGTGATTTACTAGCAATTCAGTCATTCGTTAGGAAGACCAACATACTGATTATGTAAATGTGTTCGAATAGCTACAAAAGCTGGAGGAGTCAACACTGCTGTTCAGATGAACCCATTAACGTAATCATTCCTTAGGAGAGCACCATTAGATGTTTGGTAGGGGGGGGGGGGGTAGAGTTATTCTTGATTTTGTTTGGCAGTGAACTTCTGACCGCTCCATCTTACTGAAAACTCAGAAGAAACAGGTCGAATACATTAACAAACGTCACAGTCGTCCATTGGTATAGCCAACTTAAACATTTCCAATTTTACCCCCTGGGAGTTGTGACAAAACCTTCGCTGAGTAAGCACACATTTCACTATTACGAACCGTTACTTTATACCACAAAAACAAATTATATAAAAATATATTGAATCCGTGGTCGGCACTTATAGGGTTTTCAAATTAGGTGGTCATTGATGTGACCTCTGACCTTCTTCTGGTTCTCTGAATGTCTGGCCCCCGAAATAGCCCGGACTATATAAAGATAATTGCAATACAATCCTGCCTAATCGGAATGTAAGTTACAAAAACCACCTCTGACGTCACTTGTGACCGAGTTGAGGACTGGCATCGAGTGGTTGTGCAGATCGATGACACATCAAATGGCCCGCTCCGCATTGTCAGCCCCGCCGTCTGTTATCCACAAATCGCTATCTTTTGTTGGATAAACTTTGAAGCGGCGTCTGTCTTTAAAGTCGCGTGGCAATTTGTTTAAGTCTTTCCACTGGAGATCGAACTCAGTTTGGCGTGAATAAAAAACTTTATTATAACCGGACAAACCGACAGACGTTCGTCCGAATTGTGTTAATGTTTGTCAACGTCGCAGACGTGGGCCAACATTAATACAATACTGGGTAAATATATCGGGCAGAAAACTGGACGTTGACCCTGTATTATATTATTGTCGGGCCAACGTCGTAAATGGTGGCTCAACATTAAAACAACATTGGCTCAACGTCTAGTGTTAGATTGGTACATTCATGATGATCCAATGCTGCTTGAACGTTGATAACTCAATGAATTAACCTTAATTCAACGCATTGTGTCGACTAGGAAATGACCATGCAGGCAAGCAAGATGGCGTGGGCGGCAGCCCTGCTAAAGTTGCACTCCAGATTAAATTAGGTCCAGAAATTAACCTAACGCAAACAAATGATGGACCAACAGTTTGATATATATTTGATATAACTTTACGTTACACATTTTACAAGTACTGTGAAATATGGAATCTGATAATAAGCATTGCTAAAACAAAAATAGTGATTTACAACCGAATATATGCTAAACATTCATTTTCTTTCACACTGGCCGAAAATACGCTTGAAATCGTGGAAAAATATAAATATTTAGGTCTTTGATGTAGTAATAATAAAAATATATTTGTAAAAAACCACTCGTATCTGGCTGAACAAGCTCGCAAAGCAATATTCACAATTAGAAATTATAGTCACAACTTAGGACATCTAACGCCAAAATTGTCTTTAAAAGTATTCCAAGCCAAAATAGAGCCACTACTGATGTATGGTAGCGAGGTACTATTTATTGGTAAAGAAATATTGGACTTTGAGACAGTCCATTTATCATTCTTGAAAAATATGCTTGGAGTCAACAAACCACATCAGTTACTATTTACGGGGATACAGGAAGGTATCCTCTATTTTTAAAACAACAAATTCTAGCTTTGAAATACTGGATTCGCTTGACCTCCTTGCCTAGAAGCTGTTATTTGAGAATCGTGTACAACTCACTGGCGTCTCTTGACTTTATTGGTGAAACAAATTGGTGCTCTCACATCAGGTCATTATTATTCCGAACAAACCACCGCGACGTTTGGGAAAATCATAGGGTAGAAAATGCCAATCGTCTCATCAAACAAGTTAAATCATGTTTGGTTTATACATATAAAGTTGATTGGTCCATCAAAGCCCGAAACTCCATAAAATTACGAACGTACATAAAGTTCAAATTTGAACACTCGCTAGAAGAATATCTGTTTTACATCCCCGACACAAGGTGGATGAAGGCACTATCAAGATTAAGAATGAGCTCACATATGCTAGAAATTGAACGAGGAAGGCATGTCAAGCCGCAAAAACTACCACTAGAATAGCGCATATGTCAAAGATGTACATCAAACTCTGTTGATGACGAAATTCATTTTTTAATTACTTGCTCTTACTTCGCTACGCAGCGAACTAGTTTAATTGCCGAAAGCAAACTACTCAATAGTGAATTTGACTCACTCTCAAACGACGACAAATTTATATATATTAAGTCATCTACACATCGACCATTAGTAATATGCTTAGAAAAATACACCTATAGCTGTTTTCAAATCTTAAGCGTGTCGCGTACCCCCACTTTATAAAACGAGTGGGGCGTGGAAATCATCCATGCTGTCGGGGGATCACTACTGTGGTATCAGCGACTGGTGCGGCTGGTGATTCCTCTAATCATCCACTTATGAAATCATCCATGCTGTCGGGGGATCACCACTGTGGTATCAGTGACTGGTGCGGCTGGTGATTCCTCTAATCATCCACTAATGAAATCATCCATGATGTCGGGGGAACACCACTGTGGTATCAGCGACTGGTGCGGCTGGTGATTCCTCTAATCATCTTGGTGTTTCGAGCTGACGTCAGTCAATGCATTTTTTAGATTGTTTTTTTAACATGTTCAATGTAACTAATATTATTATTTTCTTCTCTATACATACTCTCACTCATTATGTAATTACTCGTTTTCTACGCTTTCCAGAGGGTTTTTTTGCTATATGCAGTAGCTATTTTATCTCTGGTTTTGGTGCGGGAAACTTAAAAATATCATGCCAATGCTGTTTAACTGTAGGTTATTTTAAATAGTTCTCATGCATATTTTATTTAACCTGTGCTTGTTTTAGTATATAATGTCGTTTGATTTTAACATGTTTAAGTTAACTTAGCATGCATATTTTACCGAATTAATCCTGTTGTATATAGTCTTGTACATATGTTCATTTTAATGACGCATAAGTCTGCATGGACTTGCCGTCGTCAATAAATATCTATCTATCACATTGTATTTCATGAATATGATGGATAATAGTTCCAACTACAAAGATTATTATAGCTCAGGCTATAGTGACAGAGTTGCGATGAGTGAACGATAATAGGGGATTGAGTGTACGATCATGTGAAGAGAATGCGCTATGGAGTTGTTCGGTTACCCCACAAGGCTGACATTTTTAGCCTCAGATGCACAGTTTTCTATAAGTATCGCAGTTTAAAATTGTAGATGTGAGCGATACTCTGATTTGATTGTACCATCATGCAAAAGGCCTAGGCCCTATAGAGTTGCTAAGTTACTCCGGGTCGTCAGAACACGTTCGCTATTGGTCCAATTGCTAGGAAATGATGTAACATACTACCTCTCCACCTATGTCGGTCAGATGTGAAGTCGATCGATTCAAACTTCAGTGAGTTATAAGTGAGAAAGGAAAGGCCGTAGAATAATAAAAATAGCTGGAGAGTTTGGACGACACATACGTACATTTATGCCCTCTCCTTTTCTATTGGAGATACAACTTGTTTCACGTTTGAACGACAAACTTCAGACAACAAACTTCCAGACGATCTATTCTTTGGCTGCCATTTTTAATGTGTGTCTTCATTTTGAAATTTTAAAACAAATTTTCAGCTATTTTGATTGTAGACGATATTTCGATTTTTTTATTTTTAGCGGCCATTTTGAATTTTTGTCAGCTATTTTGAATTGTGCATTTCCATATATAGTACCAACCATATGGAACCGAAGTCATTTTTAGCCTTAGACGCGCCATTTCCAAGATATCAGCCATTTTATCAGCCTTTTAATACTTACAAGTATTATCGCCCACACGCTAGAGGCCACAGGCCTATCAGGGACCATTCTAATCCACTAATCATATTTATCTATGGAAATTTTATAATATGTGAATTCAAAAAAAAAATTAAAATGGGTGTTTACCGCCTTTTTCTTATTTGCAGCCGAAGTCAAATATTACCTTTAAAAGGTGAGAAATGGTCATTGTCAGTGACTCTCATGGTTTAGAGAGAGGTTGTGATTTGATCCCCAATATTAACATGATTAAGACACCACTTTGTATTTCTTTGCGTTTTCTGTGAATTCCAAACCCAAAATCAACCCTTGTGAGGAAACAAGCCACATAATAAATTTTTCATGAATAATTGTCACCTTCCTAACCATGAGAACTATAGGAATCTGGCAAAAAGTATATCAAAAAAGTCCAGATTAGTAATTAGTAGGGTGAGACCTGTGTAGTATTATAAACCTGGGGCCAAAATTCAGTCCTTTTTGGCATAAAAAATAAATTCCAGTCCTTTTTTGCCTTAAGGTGCGCTGGTGTAGGGTGTGGTAGCCTTACATAACCGGCAATAGCGTGTTTGACATTAGGTCTCTCACGTGGGATGAATGTTACCTAGAGGGAGTTATCCTTCCTATTGTTACTCTGTGGACTATCCGACCCGAGGATAACGGAGCTGCGCCACGGAGTTTCAGCATTAAATTTCACAGCGAAACCCAAGTCTCCGGCCGTCTGGGCATCTCTGGGGGTAAACCCCCTAGACATGCCCAGAACCCTTTATCGGGCGAACAGAGGAAAACGCTCTCAATAACCCACTATGCCCTATCACCACCACCCTCACATCATCATCTGTACACCATTTCATCTCATCAGATGACTACAACGTTTTTATCGTATTACAATGTCACTTAAAAGACCTTTTGTGCCGAAAAGTGACGTAAAGCTATGATTTACTACTACTACTACGTTACGGCGCAGCGTTTTTCGGCGTTGCTCTGTGGCCAATCACAGTAGCAAGAATAGTCACGTGTCGCAAAAAAAACCCTCCATGCATAATCAGCTCCAGAAAAACAGGATTTTCATGCGCCGCGCTGCTCTTGGTGGGGCCACGTTTGCTGAATTTTGCGGCGCCGCGCAGCGCGGCGTTTGGTGGGGCCGTAGCTGACGCGCCATTCACAATATATCAACCTTTTTTTATTTTTTGGTGGCCATTTTGAAATTGGGCGGCTATTTTGGACCTGGCAATTTTTCAAAATCTTAACATGAATTAGTATAGTACTATAACCCTTTGTGGCCAGATGTCCTTTTTTAACTTCACACACCCCCTTTCCGAGAAATAAGCTATTTTTTTTTTTTGGCCATTTTGAAATGTTGGCGGCTATTTTGAATTTTGGCAATTTATTTAAATGGATTTCATTACTATGGGCACTGTTTCTAATGTATTCCTCTTTGTCCAGAAAAAAGTCCAGATTAGTAATTAGTAGGGTGAGACCTGTATAGTATTATAACCTGGGGCCAAAATTCAGTCCTTTTTGGCATAAAAAATAAATTCCAGTCCTTTTTTGCCTTAAGGTGCGCGGTGTAGGGTGTGGTAGCCTTACATAACCGGCAATAGCGTGTTTGACATTAGGTCTCTCACGTGGGATGAATGTTACCTAGAGGGAGTTATCCTTCCTATTGTTACTCTGTGGACTATCCGACCCGAGGATAGCGGAGCTGCGCCACGGAGTTTCAGCATTAAATTTCACAGCGAAACTCAAGTCTTCGGCCGTCTGGGCATGTCTGGGGGTAAATCCCCTAGACATGCCCAGAACCCCTTATCGGGCGAACAGAGGAAAACGCTCTCAATAACCCACCATGCCCTATCACCACCACCCTCACGTCATCATCTGTACACCATTTCATCTCATCAGATGACTACAACGTTTTTATCGTATTACAATGTCACTTAAAAGACCTTTTGTGCCGAAAAGTGACGTAAAGCAATGATTTACTACTACTACTACGTTACGGCGCAGCGTTTTTCGGCGTTGCTCTGTGGCCAATCACAGTAGCAAGAAAAGTCACGTGTCGCAAAAAAAACCCTCCATGCATAATCAGCTCCAAAAAAACATGATTTTCATGCGCCGCGCTGCTCTTGGTGGGGCCACGTTTGTTGAATTTTGCGGCGCCGCGCAGCGCGGCGTTTGGTGGGGCCGTAGCTGACGCGCCATTCCCAATATATCAACCTTTTTTATTTTTTGGTGGCCATTTTGAAATTGGGCGGCCATTTTGGACTTGGCAATTTTTCAAAATCTTAACATGAATTAGTATAGTACTATAACCCTTTGTGGCCAGATGTCCTTTTTTAACTTCACACACCCCCTTTTCGAGAAATAAGCTATTTTTTTTTTTTTTGCCATTTTGAAATGTTGGCGGCTGTTTTGAATTTTGGCAATTTATTTAAATGGTTTTCATTACTATGGGCACTGTTTCTGATGTATTCCTCTTTGAAGATTTCTAATGCATTTTCAAGAGCAAATTCTTGAACTTTGACCCCCCCCGTACTGGCCCTCTATTGGCCAGATCATTTAGAAAAGATATATCTCCTTCCAGTACTCGGGATCATTCTGATAAAATGTGATATTCATAGGTTTAAAACTGAGACATAGTATGACAAAAATACAGGTAGAAGAATACTAAGGTCAAAGATCCATTGCAAGAGCAACCGTTTTCACTTAATAGTCTGGTGCGGTATGTCAGAAATATGCCTAAAATTAAAAGTTTTTGCCAAAATTGATTTTATTGTTTTATTGACTTTATTAGGGGTCAAATAAGCCAGAAATATTGGGGTTTAATTTTTCCCGCCCCTCAACCTCGTTTTATGACACATTCAAAATGGCCGCCATCGAAATCACATATTTGACTATAACTTGGGCCCTAGCATAGCTAGAGTCACGAATTTGATGTCTATACCCATGTTTTTGGGTACGAGGAATCCAATAGTGCCCATAAAAAATGTGGATGTCTCTCAGATATTTTCAAATTAACGGTAAAACACATTTTTGATACGTTTTTGGTCATTTTTTTTCGCAAATTCGAAAAAAACTAAAATTCAAACATTGCGCGTTGTTTGGTGTGTATTATGATAAACAGTACATTGTTGATGGTTTCTGAATGATGGGTGTTCCGTTAATGGACCCCAAATAGTTGACCAAAGTGACGTAAAGCAATTGTAAGAAATGAACAATTTCAATTACGATGTCTGATGCATTTATTTCATTTAAACATTTTACAACAGTCACAGAGGATAATTGATATTGACTGTGATGTGTCTTTTACAAAACACATTTGATAACTTTGAGAAGTGGTTGGGATGGGTCAATGTTATTTGAAATGAAATAAAATTAGCACACATTGTGCGCAAATTGTGCGTTTCAGTAATGTTTCATATTTGCTAAGCAAATGACCAGAATTAATCTTGGTGGGTAAGTATGGAGCATCCCATCCATAAAATTATTGGATTTTTAGATCTTGTTTTTCTTAAATACATAAATGATGCACAATAACAACTAAAAGGGGAACTTTTAATTCATCACATCCTATGAGAGATATCAGAGTATAGATTTCAGTCATAATTGGACGGGCAGGGCCATTACCTTAGAGGATCACAGCAAACATTCAACGGCTTGGTTCATTTTCTTATGCGAAAGAAACAAGCAACTCACAACCACAAAGATGTTTTGCTAGGTATCAGTAAATCAGTTCCAATTTAAATACAGGAAAAGGGTAACGTGATATTTTTTCAACTGGATAACATAATCAAAGATAGTCTGTTTACAAGAGACGCCTTGTAGCCTACCACAGATCATTAAATTAAGAAATATTACAGATATAAGAGAACAGAAAACATAATACATTTTGAACCAACCCAGTCATGTTAACAGATACATTTGAATGTGTTTGCATATTGTATGCTCAGTAGTAGATAAATATGTTATCCGGTAAAAAAGTGATAATGCCCGTGAGACACAACATCAAGTGGTTGAAAATTTAGATAACCTGCGAGAAGTCATTCTAGAAGGCAGAAGTCAAGATTGCTGAAAAAACTGATCATCCAAACCAAGTTGTTTAGAACTGGTTCCCGTTGAGTTGAGTTTTCTGCAGATTGATGCAAGTGACACAATTATCAAACCATGAGAGTAGCTCATGAAGTCAGAAGTTTGTAAAATGTCCCAATAATAGGCCTAGATTTAGGACCGCTTTATTGGCAGTCTACGGATCACGTGTGAGTGATTACACAAGGGATGCTTCATGACAAAAGAGTAATACAAAAACCACCTCGGGCCTATCATTTTGTGGAGTCAGCACTGGGTACTATGGTTAATGATGTCTCTCTCTGGGTTACTTCTACTCATGGGAGCATACTCTAGAACGCCTTATCGTGACCAGAGGTCGTGTGTCTAAAACTCTAATAAGTTTAGCTTGTACTAATTTATACAGGACAGGTGAATTCACTTTCTTTATACACAGGATACACTAGCAGGAGCGTCATTCCTCAACAGGTGTGATTTGAACCAAATATTATATTTTGGTCAAATACTGACAAATTCTAAATCTAATACTGATGCATTAACTGAGTAATTGGTGATTTGAGGCATAATTAGATCAAATATGTACTGCAACAGAGTAGTCCAAAAGTAATATTTTTTTTGTAATGCCACAATGCTATACATAACAGAATATGCTTGGGTATGTCCATTCACTGTCGGTGGAAGCTTTTACTTTGTTGAAATCAGTTTTAATATTGTTCAGTAACTTTGTCAAAAATTGTGGCATATTTCTTCTTAAAATAGGTTTTTTGAAAGCTTTGTACATGGGCTTATCGCAGATGATCAAATATCTTTACCACACACTTTTTGCTGGATAACATATCTATCTATTGAGCACACATATGAAAAGGCATTCAAGTGTACCTCTTGAAAGTTGGTTGGTTTCTGTGATGATGGTGTAATATCTCTTAACTGGTCTGTGAAAGTCACATTTGCTTCACACGTAAACAGATTATATCCACATATATTGTTATTTTAAATAGCTTGTAAATTGACGTCAACACACTAGTTTCAACTTGAACTCGACGAGGCCGCAACTGTGATCACCTAGTCACATTGAGAGGGAATAGACAAGGATATTTCTCTGAAAGACCCCTGCGAGATCAGCACGGTTCAAACCCGGGATGCGTGCATGAATAGCGTGGCAGTCCGATATTCTACGATGCGCTGCCTCTCCCTCTCTAAATTTGTACATCGATTTTTTGTACATCGAAAGCTTGGACAAATTTTGCATGTCAAGTGTACTAATCCTTTGGCTTAATCAGCTAATGATAATTCCAGCTTTACGGTGGCAACTATTCTTGTCTAAAAATCTAGAATGGGAGATGTTCACCTACATGAGCTACACCTTAGGAGAGCCAACCACATGTCAATGGGAGACAAGACCTGCTTTATCAGATGGTCACACCTCCCACCATTAGAACAAAATGTGTGGGAAGTGAAATATAGCATGTTCTTTCCTGTCAGATGTCTTAGTTCACCTGCTGTTATTGAGCTCAACAAATATTGATGCAAATAAGACTGCCGTAGTACCAGATATAGTTAGAATGCTCAGCGTTGCAGACGACTCCTGTACAAATGCAACAGTGGGGTATATAACAAGCAAACCAGGTAGTGTGGCTTGTGTCATTGGGAACGACAGTCGGCCATTTTGAAATTTAAAAATTGTCAATATGTTAATATATAAATCAAAATCAATAAATTTGAACCTAAACCTCATTGTCTTTTCGATGAACCAAGCCATTGAATGCTTGTTGTAATCTGCTTAAATATCAGCTGTGGTAATGCCCCCGTCCTCCTCCAATCTATTCCGCAATAACAGTTTTTAGGTATACGCGATACAGAGACTGTAATTATTGCGGGGCCGGGCATCCTTGTTAGATTACAGATTTATATAATAATTGGTAATACTCGCTTTGCATCTCATTAGAATATTGCCTTGACGCGGAGATTTAACTGTCAGTATTCAAATTAATTGTTTCATGAAATTGTTGATCTCAGAGTAGCCCCTGCATCTCGGAGAATATGTCAAATTATGACTGAAATTTAAACGGGGATATCTCTCATGGGCTGTAATGAATTAAAATCCCCTATATAATTTTTTCTTGTGCATCGTTTAAGAATTTTAAAGAAACAAATCTGAAAATCTTTCTTGTGCATCGTTTAAGAATTTTAAAGAAACAAATCTGAAAATCTTTCTTGTGCATCGTTTAAGAATTTTAAAGAAACAAATCTGAAAATCCAATAATTTTGCTGATGGGATGGATCACAATCGCAATGATCATGATGATTAATTCTGATCATTTGTTTGACAGCACATGAAACATTGTTGAAACGCACAATTTGCTCACAATTTTTTATTCATTTTGTATTATTTTTTTAAATTTCTATCGGACCTTCATCCCTCCTATCTCCTCCCCAAAAAAGAGTGTACTTTTTTGCAAAAGACACACTAGTTTTATCAGTTTTTCTCTGTGACTGTTGCAAAATGTTCATTTGCAAATTAAGGTAATGTACCAAACATCGTTATTGAAGTTGCTCGGTCTCTACGCTATCACTTGTACGCCTTCTTGGTGGAATATTTAGGGCCTATCAACTAAACATCTACCATTCGGAAACTATCAGCAATGCGCTGTTTATATTATAATCCATTACTAAATAACGCTTCCAAAATAATTATTTAAAAATTTGTGTTTTTTTCATATTTGCGACAAAAAAATGATCGAGAACGCGTGAAAAATGTGTTTTATATTCAATATCGAAATATCAACGAGACATACACATTTTGTATGGGCACTATTGGATTCCTCATACCCAAAAACATGGGTATAGACATCAAAATCGTGACTCTAGCTTTGCTAGAGGCCAAGTTATGGCCAAATATGTGATTTCGATGGCGGCCATTTTGAATGTGCCATAAAACGAGGTTGAGGGGCGGGAAAAATTGAACCCCAATATTTTTGGCTTATTTGACCCCTAATGAAGCCATAAAAACAATAAAATTAATTTTGGCAACAGAAATGGCCAAAATGACATACCGCACCAGACTATGATGGAACTTCCAAACTAATTATCTTGGAAACTATTGGACGTATGAGAAATCTCAGCACACTTGCCCCATCTAATGCTTCGCGAGCTTTTTTAAAGCTTGTCTATCTGGAGCGTACGAGATATTATGACGTTGTAGTCGGTTCCACAAATTTTAAGGGGGCATAACTCTATAGCAGCTAGATTTACAACAGTAGTACGTACGTGCTCAGCAGCACACGACGAACCGATACAGTAATGTAACGTCGAAGTGACTGATATTTTATAACGAAAACAAAAACTAGTTGAAGGCCTTTTTTAAAACGATAATCTAGTCAAGTCGATCGTTCAAAACCCAATGACTTTTAAGTGAGTAAGAAACGGCTGATTATCTGAGTGCAAGTAGGCCTATATTTTGTAAATCCTAATTTGCCGCAGCTTTTGAGCAGACGTCAAGTCTGTGTTGGTTTATCGTTGGGCACGCGTGGCCCCGGTGGCTCTGCATTAAACAAACACATGCTATAATTTCTGGTGTCTGCTGAAATGGTGACCAGTTGTCTTTGTTGTGTTTCGTTACCGCGCCCGCAACTTCAAGTAGGTGAAAATTACTTGTATTTGTCAACTATATATTTCTTATCTATAAACTCCGATATCTCAGAAGCTAATATATTTTTTTCCAAAAATGATATGGTTGCGAGTAGCACTTAAAGGGTTAAATATATTTTGTTGTGTTCTCGTGTTTAAAAATACGTGTCTGCCACTCTGCAATCAAATGAAGACACTGTATATTGTACTGAACTAATCATGTTAATTAAGCTCAATTCATTTCAAATCAGTAACATCCTAGTAACTAAAGGTCGTATCTATCGATACGACCATCACTGTCACGAAGTTTCTGATCCAAAGCATCGAGCATAGTAATTTTGTAAAATTTAAAACTACTGTGTCATTTCTGTAACTTTTTTGTTTAAAATATTCCCATGCAGCATTTGAGCAGGGAAGTTGGATAATTTATATATTAGTCGAAACTGTGTGATGGATCTGTGGCAACGCTATGGAAATGAACCCATGAACAGATAAAATTCATTTTCCGTGAAACAGCTATGTCAAAAAAACATTGGCGTTGACAGTGTTGTCGCTGTCAATGTGACTATGCGGCTGAGCTGTTGGCTTGCCATACTTGCGGGCGTATCTTGCCATACCAGCAAACACGATACGTTGAACCAATGCTGGGTTGATGTTGGTCGAGCGGCGTAGACGATGGGCCAACATTAACTCGGCATTGGTTTAACGTCCCAACTCCCGTTTAGGGTCTGGAGACCGGAAGGGTGCATGCGCGGATAGAGCCCGCGCAGAGATCGACCGGATATCAGAAGTCCGGAGTCGGCAGGAAGTCCTAAGTTGTATCCATCTACTGAGAGGGATTGCTGGTCAAACAGCGGAGGCCAATCTGGTTACTTAATTGCCGAGCAGCGCCCACAGTCTGGGGGTGTACAAGGGGGACACTGATCTCAATTTCTATTTTTATTTAATAAATAATAAGTAAGTGGCTAAAAGTTAACAAATTATGTCAGACTTATTAAAAACAAAACATTTGTTTAATATATAGATTGTGATTTTTTTCTGTGAAATTCTTGGTACTGTTTTCGCAACGTACTTCTTTCTCAAAATTACTAATCCAGATCTCATACCTCGGTCTCAATCACCCGTTTGAACACCGTACTAGTCTGGGGTATACTACTTTTACATAATTTCATTTATATTGGATCCCTAGACAGACATCGCCTAATAACGATATAAAGTGTCACTTTCCTCAATTGTTTAGATACTTAATTCAGTCGTTCGCTCGTTATTCATTTGACGTGTCTGTTCTGTGTTCGATTGGTCGTTTCGTTCGCACTCTCCCTCGGTTATTAATCCAATTAAAAAAAAATATGACCAGGTAATAAAGTAATTCTAAATTTTAGAACTATAGTTTTCATGCAGGCCTACCTTCTAGAGCCCAACGATCCATACTGGTGTGTGTGTGTGGGGGGGGGGAGTTCAGTCGAACACCAGATAGTAATTCAATGTTGGTATAATGCCGGATCAGCGTCAAGGACGCGGAGTCAGTATTACACCGACACCGATTCAACATATCATGTTCCCTGGGTTGACACTTTCACTAGGGATCATAATAGCCGATTATGACGTCAGTACGAGCGGTAACTGAGCCCTCAACTTGATCCGGACAAATTCTCCTTTGGCCGGACTTTAAATGTAGTTATTTATCCGATCAACATGACCTGGTATTTGAGTGGTGTGGGCGGATGTATTGAAGGGGGTGTTCAATGGTGCGTGGGCGTGCTTTATCACGTTTAGACTTTCTATACCGTTGTTCCTGAGCAGTGAGTGAGTGAGTCAGGGAGGGAGACCACTTTGTGCATAAACAGGTTAAAATTGGTCAGGAGAAACTACTATTAAAATACTTGTGATTTTAATTTTGGCGTGACAGGCGGTAGCGTTAACTACATGATTGTCCCGCCTATGTACTTTGACAGCTTGAACTGAGTCTTAGACCCACAACTGGTCCGGTGGGTGAAGTTTAGTATCCCATACTAACGCCGCGAGAAAAACAAATGAAACAAAAATGTTGCCAAAATCATCCACACAGATAGTTCGAACCTAATGTATCTGTAATTATATAAGCCACTGAGATACTTGTTTTTCTCACGAGATCCGAAACGCGTTTCGCGTCTTGATTAAAATATAACTTAAGATACAGTTTGTTGCTGGAAACCACATAAAAAATTGCAAAATAAATTTATATTATCATAATGGATATCAATAAAACATCAACGAGACTTTTAATTCACGAGGTTTTTCCTAATTGATTTAAGCTGAAGGGACACGATCGTCGCACTCTGACTTCAAGGAAACAAACTATTTCTTATCCCACTCGTAAAGAAGCACTATTGTGGGAAGCCTCTTTGACCGAGAGGTAGCGTGCTCGGTCTCAGACCGCTAGGGCTAGATTTTCGGATCATGTGTTTGGAGGGCAGTGAACATCTCACCATCCTCGGAAAGTTCTTCCAGCCCAGTTTAGTCTGTACAAAAAGGACACAAAGCCCTATTATGCATTAATTCATTCATTCTCAACCGATTGCAAATTGAAAAGAACATTGCCAACAGGAGTTACCAATTATTTCATCACCTTGGTATTAAAGGGTCGCATCTCCTCGGAGCTAAAGGATCCTATCTGACACTCGTTAGAGTGGCAGATAGGATCATTTAGCTCCTAGGAGACGATTTTATTCCAGCGACCACGAAAATCCAAGGTGAGAATTTGTTCTGGTTCTGGGTGATACGGCGCCGGTATACGAGTCTTGGACTAGATGTATGTTCTGTTGTGTTTTTGGAGAAGATTGTATACTCTCACACGATACACGTACGCATCAACAGTCTAAACTAAAAAATGGTATTTCAATTTCCTTTCACTTAGTGACCCTCTCCAAACACAAGAGTGACGGTGTTACAACGGGCTGGTTCGGGCCGACATATTGAATCCCCCCCCCCCCATAACCATATGTGCGCATTGTCAATCGATCGCAGTAAGTGTTAAGTGTTCCATTTATAGAGTGTATGCATGTAAGTATAAATAGTAAATGCATGCATTCTGCAACCAAATGTGCTCTAGGCCTAATACTAATAGCAGTTAGTAGACGATCCTTTTAAACTCTTTGACTGATTAGTTGAACTCGTGTATGTCCTACTTGAGCACTCCCAGTAGGTTCTGTAACAGCGAAAGTGAGGTATTGAGGATTCTCCTAAAGAAATCTTAAGAAATGTAGCACACACTGAATGATTATTGTAGCAAAATATTTGCAACTGAAACACATGATAATAGTTAATCATCATCACTATTGCTTCAAATCTACAACACTATATAATATTATTACTGTTGCACACCGTAATCACATGCGTGAAACGGGCACTTTTAAAAGCTTAAGACGGAATCAGCCATACGAGTATACGGCATCTCATTGGTGTTTTGTTTGATGTATTATCCCTTGGTTGCATTGTCACCAAACGTTCAGAAAAATAAGTGATCATGCCTGATTGAAACGTTTTACTCTGATTTTCATGGCTGGCCGCGTGAGATTGATCGGGTGATGGTCTTGAGATTAATGGTTGCTGTCTGCCATTTTCTCCAATCCGTGTGGCTGATGGATCAGCACTCATCTTATCTCCTGAGAATAATTACCCGTCAATTATTTTTTTCTGCGATATTTAAAGGTATGGAAAAACCTGATAGTTTATCCGAGCTAAACTTTCTCGCCAGAGTTCGGGGTTCGGTTCCCGGTCTCGGCGGTTTGAAAGAAACAAAAAATGTTTCTTCCCCATCCACGTGTGAAAGTCGTATTGTGGGGAGCCTCCGGGACCTAGAGGTAGCGTGCTCGGCCTCAGACCGCCAGGGCCCGAATTTCGAATCCTGTGTCTGGAGGACAGTGTCATCTCAATCATCTCACCATCCTCAGGGGGTTCTCCTGGCCCAGTTTAGCCTATATGGGCACAAAGGTGACCTAAAGCCCGATTCATTTCATGTCATTTTTATCCGAGCTAACACTAAAAATATATGACAATAACAGATACATCTCTCGTAAAATATGATATCGCCGTCTTGGCTGCAACAAATGAAGGGCTCCATGCAATAACCTGTTAAGCGCCATTAACAGGTTTTTGCTGATAACGAAGTATTTGAGGTGCTGCTGAGGTAGGGAAATATTGTGAAAAAAAATCTTAGCTCTACGACCATTATAAAGCACTTTTCTCTGAAGCAAGTACATGTTTATCTGTTTATGGCTGTTACACTCTAAACAATATAGGTTCTTTAGCAGGAACTTTTCAGTACTATTCCCATGCAACCCCAGGAGAACCCTGGGGTTGCATGGTAATAGTACTGAAAGGTTCTTTTTGAGAAACCTATATTGTTTTAGAGTGTAGTGAAACATATTCCACTATAAAAACCTGTCAAGTGCGTTCCCAGTTAATATTACCAAATAATATTTATGTTAAATACACATAACATTTAGCAAATCGTACCGGTAAACTCACTTATGTTCTTGCAATTAATACAATCACAAAGCAGGAATGGTAAGCACCATTTACATGATATATACAAATATCAACATTTACCAAACCTTAAAAAATTGCGCAAGGCATGCTGGGTATCTTAGATATGATTACTAAAATTACTTTACCTATATTACTGATAAAACTTATTTTTCTCAGAAGCTCTTAATGGAATTTTTTTTCTCAAAACTGTGAGACATGCACTTAACAGATATTCAATTTGTACGGAGCTATTTAAATGTTCATAACACAAAAACAAACTTTAGAACAAACTTTATAATATAATATCATTATTACTCAGTGAATGTCAATGCCACGAATTAGAATATTAGTTTTAAAAAAATTCTTATTAAATCCAGGAATTTATCATTTAATATGGTAATTGTGGCTTCTCATGTGGAATATATGATAGGGCAATGATCAACGATATACTTTATGGAACTTTACATAGATAAAACGCCGTTTTATGAGTCATCATCAATTTTATTAATAACTTGTATTTATAATTCATCAAGGCGGGGTTCGAACTGATGTCGATTAATTTTCAATGATCGTCAGTCATTCTCTTAAGCCAATTAAACTGGCGAGTTACATCATTTAATTCGGTAAAAAAAATCATTCAGATCCATTGATTGTGTTTTGTGAATAGTTCTATTCTGTAGAATATCTATTTTGTTTGTTCTTTGGTGAACCTTCGACAACATTGATCTATTTACATACTTTGTGCTCTTCAATACACCTTTTTAAACCTTTTTTTGGGAATGGTTTTATTTAAATAACTTACGTTGGGCACCTTATTATATCTTTAAGAAGCGGTTCAATCCAGAAACAACAGTTATCATATACAAATGATCTAGAACGATTTTCCTTCAGTCAAAATGTGTGCCCGGAGATGGAACAGCCGCCTTTGGCATTGCGGGATTTTTTGGGCGGCGTCTGTTTTTCGCCCACGCCTACCACCTGTCCAGTGTCACACCATCAGGGCTAACTCGATACCCAGTCCCCGTCAATGATGACTAGATCAGCCCACGCAGGTCACTTCAAAACTGTCTAGTTCACGAATGTTAGTCTAAACCGGGTTCATTCATCATCGGGCGTCGTGCTCACCAACGATGCTCGAGTGCCTACCGCTTATGGCTTTATGATCAGGTTCTTGCTGCAAGAAAGGTCAACACACCCACAAGACTCGGGCCATCGCCCTGGCGTCGGATCGACGGTGTGTCATCGTCTGACGAAGCTGGCCCACCGCCGAGCCGTCGCTAGCCGATGCATGGGGCGTTCCAGGCGGCCCCAAGGATACATTCGCAGATTGTCATGCCATAAAATCTTATCCTGCGAGCTGGGGTCCCGTCGTAAGTGCGAGAGGGTCACTGGTTGGTGCGTGTTTTCTATCACAACTTGCCATCCCTCTTTATTAAAGCATACCAGGAGATTGCAGTGGACTGCCGTGGTGGTTTTTGTTGTGTAAAAATAAATGACATGCACGTAAACCCATCTAATGGGATTTTATCCACGTGAAATGCATTATTTTTCATAATCTAAGAAACGCATTGGGACTTATAAGATAATCTATTTTGAGTTTGTTGATGTACTGCTGTTTTTTTTACTTTCGTGATTTTGTGTAAATGCTATTCAATTAAATTTTATATAGATGACACACCAACATTTCGTTAAACACTCTAACCAATAAGAGTCGGTTATTTCAAATTTACACGTTTAAATATCAACAAACATGAACAGCTCGGTCGAGATGCCACATACATGTAGTCTGAATATTTAATTAATACATGTAGGTCTTAATACGTTTTAGTTTTAGCACGTGTAAGTGAAAAACGTGCAAATAAGCATGATTCGATTACATAAAAATAATATTACGAAATTAATTGAGATATCTCACAAGAAAACTATAAATATTTCTAGACACATGGAAAAATTAGAAATAGTGTTAGATGCAGATTCGCCGAAATACTATATCGAAGAGGATGTTTTATTATTCGCCTGTAACTTACTTCAAAACACTCTCACGCCGCCATTTCTTTATGTAACGTGACTAAAAGACGCATGTGATTGGTTGGAGTAGAATACCTATCCCACCTACCTGAAATGTATTTACACATCTGTCTATTAAAATCAAATGTTTCTACTACTAATTAGGCCATACTTTCCAAATGGATGAAGATGAAATTATATTATTTCGTTCAAGTTAAAAAGTAGTAACTGCTTACTTCAAGTCAAAGCTGCAGATTCCCCTTTATTTGGCTTTGTAGATATATAGGCCTAGAGACGGAATTCCGGTATTTCTCATTTTGGACATGCATGTCCGAAATAAGAAATCGGGAATTTCGTCTCTATATCTCGCTTAACTGGTAAATGCGCACACAAAAATGTTAAATTTTTTGCAGTTCTACTATATGGACATTTTTACATCATATGGTCATATTAAGAAGCCAAAATAAAATTAACGATTTCTTGATGATTTTAGACTGATCATGCTTATTGTGTCGCTTTAAATTAAATTGATGCATTTTTTAAAACATCCTAATTATGGTGCCGGATAACATGAAAGAGAGACCCAATAACCATACATATTTTACAAGACTGTTTATTACACGTAATCAGGTAATCACCCGTTTAAATCAGTGGTCATTTTGCATAATATTGGCATTATAGCAATAGACAAAAATCTATTTTTTATCCTTTACGTTGTAGTGAAAAACCATATGTTCTCATATTATTATGTAAATTGATAAGAAACAGCAAAAAGTTTTCCAAGGGGCGAAAAGTATCAATGCGGTGTGTACGTGGTTAGCGTCTATGATTTTTCCGTGTGTAAGCAGTCACCTTCTGTGGCGGTACCTGTCGGCTGTTTACCTACGATCCGCCCGATAGAAGACGCTGGGCCGACGTCCGCGAACATCGGCCCAGGGTCGTACCGGCGTCAAGTATGAATCGGCCCAGACTGGCTCTGGAAGCCGGTGCACTGCCTCTCACCGCAACAATCAACTTGCGATAATGTTGCCGTTTGCTTGTTGACTTGATTTTCCACTGTAAAGAAAAGATGTTGGATCGCCGCTCTCGTGTTTCCTACTTCTACAGCCTGGTCGCTTTTACCTTCCGCCCGCCAGGTGGCATTCTCCAAAGCATCTGAGAGCCACGTTTATTCGCCTCTTGTCCACACATGAGTGGTGCACGATCTTATGTGAGCTGTCAAGTCATTTTTTTTACTTAGTTTTATTCCCTCCTGTGGGGCTATATATCGTTATTTATTTAAAATTGTTTGGGATAGACACATACACCCATTGAAACTAGAGGTGGTCCTACGGTAATAATGATCCCGCAGCAGATGGAAAATAAAGTTACGTCTGCTAAAAAGATTCACACTGCTTGAAATCTGGATAAGAGAACTGTAGGCCCTATATATTTCATTATCCGAATTTACCAGAATAGCTCTACACAGTCAAATCTAGCGCTCTGGTAAAGTCGCCATTGAATGAGTGGGCACGTCTGCATATCGTATCTCAGGATTATTCGCTCAATATGGAGCTATTTATACTGCCATGCAAAGGAAAACAGCAGTAACTACTCACTTGGAAAATAAGCAGTTACTGCTGTTCATCTTTGCATGACATTATACTATAGGCACAAACTATCCACTTATACCCCATTACCATTGGTTACAGACGAGCGTGACCCTGGCAGTGTCGCGATTTTGGAAATCGGCTTCCTGTGCGATTTCCGTTATTTCGGGATTTCCAAACCTTTGGAAAATATCGTTATTTAAACTAAAGGCATTTTAAATTGAATATAAGATCATTCTAAAAATGTGAAAGCTCTTAAAATGGACATAATTTACCCACCCCTCTTTATACTTTATCACAATGAAACGACATCACCAAGTTAGAATAAACCACCGATAATGTAGATTGTTTTAAATAAATATACATTATTACACTCATATACTTACATTTTTTAACGATTTATTTCATTAAACAGTTGTTTAGCCCACCACCGTCGGCGTTAACATTTCCTTGTGGGCGCGATAAATTCCAAACTTTTTTATGAACTTATTGTTCTGCATGTTGTTAAAACCTCTTGATTGCCAGCCTATTGTGCTCCCTTGTGCCACGCCACATAATAATATAAGGCCAACAGTTTTAGAGTTTTAGAGGAACCATCTTCCATTTTGCCACAGTTGATGGCCCACACCCGGCTACAAACAGACTTGGGTTGGGGTTAGACTTTACATGGGTACTACCCCAAGGTCATGTCAAGGTCATTTGAAGGTCAAACAAGCTAAAATATTGTATAAAAATTGTTTTACAGCTTTTTTGTTGCAAAGAAGTGTTCCACAAGGCTGCAGCTGACATATTTTGGCTGGAAAGCCTTCCAACACGCCTCCTAAATGGTAAAGTGAATATTATGTAACTTGGAGGGGTAATACCCCACTCTTATATCCCCGTCCCCTCTTATGTCACACCCTCTACCCACACTAAAATCAATGCAAAAAATGGTCAATTGGAGTCTTGTGGAACATGGGCTTAAAGTCACAAAGCACCTGAGGCACCCACACCTGGGTACTAAAGGTGACATGGGTTGGGGTTTCCTTTTGCTGGGGTTCTACTGCAGAGTCAGGTCAAGGTCATATCAAGGTCATATCAAGGTCAAGCGAGCTATATTATTGAATAAAAACATTTTTTTTACAGTTGCCATATATTTGTTTGTTTCAAAGGAGTGTTCAACAAGGTTGCAGTTGATATATTGTGGTTGGAAAGCCTTCCAACACGCATCCTATGGGGTACGGTGACTATATGTGACTTGGAGGGGTAATACCCCGCTCTTATATCAACCGTCCCCTCTTATATCACACCCTGTACCAGCGCAAACATCAGTGCAAAAATAGGTCAATAATAATGGAGTTTTGTAGAACATGGGCTTCAAGTCACAAAACACCTGAGGCACCCACACCTGGGTAATAAAGGTGACATGGCCGTGATTGCAACCATCTTGGTTTTGACCTCTGGATGACCTTGAATCGTGAAAATAACCATGCCAATGGAATCAATGTACTCAAATTAGTCAAAAATGAAGTATTACATAAGATTCTAGGAATATTCTGTCAAAAGTTAAAAATTCAAGATGGACGACGGAAGCCATGAATTTATGCAAATATGCATGTCAAGGAGGGAAAAAGTGTATCACGTGATCTCTGTGTGATCATGTGACCAATGCAGTGATCATGTAACGCTTGACACGGAATCCTCGCGAATTCTCCACCCTCTACTCTGAGGCAGACATAAATGAATTAGGGGCCCTCTACTCGTGCCAGGGGGGCTATTGGTAAATACTTGACAAATGACGACTTAAGTCATTGCGGCACAGGGGAGCGACAAAAGTATGACGACTTAAGTCGTTATAGTGGCACTCAAGAGTTTAATAACCAGTTCTCAGATAAGTTCAAAAATGGCTGATTTTTACCTTGTGGGCGTGATAACTTCGAAGGTTTTTAATGTATCCTGCTCAAATTTTATTCATGTTGCTAATAACCAGTTCTCGGACAAGTTCAATAATAGCCGAAAAAAGTCAACATTGCCGATTTATCGCATTTTACGTCGTTAATTTTACCGTGTGTGCACAAAAACTTATACAGTTGTAAATATATCCTGCTCAATTTTGTTTTGTACGTTACTAATAGCCAGTTCTGGGTCAAGTTCAATAATGGTTGAAAAACTAAAAATTACTGATTTATCGCAATTTATGTCATTTTTTGTTGCTAAATTTACCGTGTGGGTGCGATTATTTAAACGTTTTTTCATATATCCCGCTCAAATATGTTCTGTATGTTGTTAATGAGCAGTTCAATGATTGCGGCGAGTGTGTTCTTGTTTGTATTCTGCATAATTTGTTTGCATTTCTGTACTTAAGAATGCAACTGAGCACGTACGGGTGGACCACATAATATTGTGTCCAATGTTATCTATGTACATTACAGTAAAATATACAACCCTTTTACGCAACAAGCCCTTTGTTTGTCAGCTGTATTTTTACCATAAATATGCAGAGTAAAAAGGAAGGGATAGATGAAGTGTAAAATGTTCTGTCTGTTTTTTATCTATTAGCAACAAGATAGTTATCCTAAGTAGTTATAGCTGTACATTAGCTCTATAAAAACATACAAAATAATCAATATAAAACATGAACATCATTTTCGTCGCTGTAGACTAACTGCAAACAGCGAGTGAATTAAATGAAACCTCCCAATAAGGCACAGAAATGTATGCAGCTATTGCTGCTAACGTTTGCAAGGCAGACGTGGCCTGCGCATAATTTGCAGTGCCCTCTGGTGAATGGCATTGACAACGACGACATTTTTACAAAGTTATTATTAAACCTATGATCCATTACCATGAATACTTATACAAGGGTCAGATGTCTCATTTTGCTGAAACTACTATATACTCGCTATTATTATATTACCATTACTTTATTTTCTTATAAAATTAGAGATTACATTTCTGAGTCTAATAGATACATGTACATACATTTTACATGTAGCAAAATACTAGTAGTGCGAATAAACCATTCAGTGCTATAAATTCAAATATAAATTATTTTATATAGCTTGAATACATTTTTGAAATAAAAAGTCCTTTTTTAGCCCGTCTTTTAATTTTAATTAAAAAAGGTGAGCTGTTGCAATTGAAGTTCCGCGTCGTCGGCGTTAACTTTTACTTGTGGGCGCGATAACTTAAAAAAACGTTTTTCATGTATCCTTCCCCAATTTGTTATGCATTTTACTAATGAGCAGTTCTCGGACAAGTTTAATAATGGCCGAGCAAAAAATCAAAACAGCCGATTGATTGCAATTTTTTGCATTTTTCGTCAATAATTTGACCTTGTGGGCGCGATAACATGAAAAGTTTTTCATGTATCCTTCCCAATTTTGCTATGCATGTTACTAGTGACCAGTTCTCGAAAAAATTCAATAATGGCCGAGCAAAAAATCAAAACAGTCCATTTATTGCATTTTTTTGCATTTTACGTCAATAATTTGACCTTGTGGGCGCGATAACATGAAAAGTTTTTCATTCATCCTGCTCAAATTTGTTATGCATATTACTAATTTATAAGCAGTTCTCGGAAAAATTCGATAACGGCTGAAAAAAAAAATTCAAACTGGCCGATTTATTGCCATTTTTTGCAGTTTACGTCTATAATTTGACCTTGTGGGCGCAATAACTTAAAGCTCAATAAGGGCGGCGGGCTATTGTCGAGTGTCCTATGCAAGGCATACTAATGGTAATTAGAATATAATACAATTAGAATAGAAGTTGTAATAATTAATTGATTGATTGATTAGTTTTTATTACTTCTCCATTTGCAATGTAAGTCTATGCTTGTTGTTTACCTATTTAAATAGTCCACCTCCTTTAGATCTGATGACTTGAAATCATATAATTATTAGGCATTATCCTACCAAGATATCAGCAACTTCAGAGCTGAGTTTACAAAATAAAATAAAATACTTTATGTATTATAGTTCCTGATACATAATATTAAATAGGTCTGATATTGCTACTCTTGAGTATATTATTTGACATAATCGCATTAAAAGAAACTTCTAATTGTGAAAATAAAGTGATTAAAATACCACGACCTCATTCAACAAAAGTGTAAACGCTTCCGAAACTCAGTAATACAACATTTTAATAATATCAGAATATAAACCCAGACGAAATGTTACGAAAGCCGAGAGGCTGTTTTGAAGTATTACATTATTGTACTATAACTGGAATATAATTGGGACCGTGATGTATTTTGAATTTAAGCGACAGTAACACGTTATTGTATGATGCTTTCATAAAACAGTACTGTACATCCTAAAGATCTTATTTTGATTATTTATGTTATTGTAGGATGTAAAACCGAGCAGATAATTTCTAAAAAGGACAGAATTCATGTTGTACTTTTCAAGTGAGGGATCACATCGAGTGTTTGAAGCTAAGAAAAAGTGGAAGGAAAATATATTTCTGGGCCTTTGTTTTACAGACGGTCGAGAAGAGGGGGGGGGGTCAACTCAACCTCGAGGCACTGCAGGGATAGCGTATATATCGCTGGCCCTGCATTGCTCCTGAGCTCAGCCAACATCAGATGAAAAAGTCTGTTATCTGGTGTCTGCACTATTTGCCATCAGCTGGCGGGCCGCAAAGGCCAACAGTCAAGTGTCGCTTGCCCCCGATGCTTTGGAAACGCTTGGCCTTTCTTGCAGATCTGCGGAACAGCATTCAACCAGCTGTGAAACAGCCTATCAGCTGTGAAATATGACGGTGTGGCACACGTGCGTGTATGATACAATCATATCTAACATATCCAACGTGAAGGGGGTCCAATAAATAACATATGTGTTTTCAAAATGATTCAGCACTGTATAATATATTTAAAAAATAGACAATGCCCCATGATGTACATCGGTGTATAAATAACAGACATACACTATCGTGTATATTGATAAAATTACTATAATTTGTTCTGAATGTTAATGAATAATTTATTATAGCGATTTAAAAAAGGAAATTTTAATTACAATGGCAACGTGAAAAAGTGTACAAAATGTGACTCTCGTACAATACGATTAACATCGCAAGATAGAGAGTCGGTTTTACTTGACATTGTCACTTCTAAAAACTCAAAAACTTCTGGTCAATTTTTTTTTAAATTTTAACATGACATTCCCAGCAACATGGGGCTGTGTAAGTGATTTTTAAAGGTGCTACCAAAATTCAAAATGGCCACTAGAGGTAAACTCCAAACAAATTTATGGACGCAAAAACTTTAAAACTTAATGTCAGAAATTATTCAAATTTGACAATCACATTCCCCACAAAATGGCGATGTGCAGGTGATTTTGTTTCGAGGTTTTGCTAAAATTCAAAATGGCCGCCACGGATCAATTTTATTTTTTTTTGAGGTCGCAAAAATTTTAAGTCGTTAATTATTTAAATTTTACAATCACATTCCCCACGAGATGTGCATGTGATTTTTTCAAGGTTTTAAGGAAATTCAAAATGGCCGCCATGCATGAACCTTATAATTTTTTGTGAGGGCAAAAACTCAAAAATTGAAGTGAGAAATAATGTGCAGGTGATATTACTGAAATTTAAAATGGCCACCACAAGTCGACTTTTTAAATATTTGTGACCGCAAAAACTAACGTAATTTATGGCGGGGGATGATATAGGACTTCAGGCCTCTTGTAATAAATCGTTCTTATTTTCAGTTAAATGCCTTGAAACCTGGCATATATAGGTTTTCGAGGTCTGCGAGAATATTATATTTGCATTGTCCGTTTTCACGGGCGATCAAAACCGAGACTATAAGCGGCCATCTTGATTGTATCATTGATTTTCGGTACAATGACAACCACCTAACTGTATCGCATATTTTAGACTAGTATTAAGTGTGTGGTATGTCTATTTGCGACGTTTGTGAAAAAAATACACTAATTGTTTATGTATACAAATTCCTAGAGCACACGGTTAACTGGGAAAATGCACGTATTCTTACCATAAATCGTCAAATACGGCTTAGTATCGGCCCAATGTCGCACCGAGCCACCTTTTCCGCTAACATAAGACAGACACACACAAATAGCTCTGTGCTGCTACAATAAAACACTGCCCTAAGAAATGGCAAAAAAGGTTTAGTTACACTAGTCTTACTCTCTTCTCATGACAAATATATTTATAAGGTTTTTAAGTCAAATCAAGTAGCGGCTCGGATCTAGTGGATAAAGCTCGGTATCATATTCAGCCGTAGACCTACAGAGCTCGAATTTCAAACAACTGTGTCTGGAGGGCACTGCCATCTGATTCATCTCCTCGGCTGTAGGTGCACAAAAGTGGGCAAAGCAGATTAAATGTTAACCTTTCCAAGATAAATGTACATAATATGACTATGAATGTATCAACATCATTTTCAAGCTTTTGAAGAGTTTTGTGTGGTACGAAGTAGACAAGGTTATCATGAATCTTCTTCACCATGGCAATTCGCATTCCGATATAATACATCTCTTGTAGACGGAAAGGTCAGGTAAAAAGTGGGAACATATAAACGCGGCGTTGTAAGTAGATGGATGCCAGGCGTCAGAACGGTCACCTCGATGACATCTTACACGGAGAGGGTGGGAAAGCAGTCACTGGGTCAGCAAACACAACAAGGATACCGTCAACTCTGATAAATTTATCTCAGAAAGACGAAACCACTCCCTCCACTCTCTCTTCCTCAGGATTTTATATCCTTGGTCGCTTTGTGACCGAAAGGTAGCATACTCGGCCTCAGACGCCAGGGCTCGATTTCGAATCCGGTGTCTGGAGGGCAGTGTCATCTCAGCATCCTAAGAATAGCCTATACATATGTGCACAAATGTGGCCTGAAACCCCATTCATTCATTCATTCATTCATTCATTCATTCATTCATTCATTCATTCACTCATTCATTTATTCATTCATTCATTCATTCATTCATTCATTCATTCATTCATTCATTCATTCATTCATTCATTTATTCATTCATACATTCATTCATTCATTCATTCATTCATTCGTTCGTTCGTTTGTTCGTTCGTTCGCTCGTTCGTTCGTTCGTTCGTTCGTTCGTTCGTTCGTTAATTCATTCATTCATTCATTCATTCATTCATTCATTCATTCATTCATTCATCTATTCATCCATTTATTCGTTCGTTCGTTCGTTCGTTCGTTCGCTCGTTCCTTCGTTCGTTCATTCATTCATTCATTCATTCATTCATTCATTCATTCATTCATTCATTCATTCATTCATTCATTCATTCATTCATTCATTCATTCATTCATTCAGTTAGTTAGTTAGTTAGTTAGTTAGTTAGTTAGTTAGTTAGTTAGTTAGTTAGTTAGTTAGTTAGTTAGTTAGTTAGTTAGTTAGTTAGTTAGTCATTCTCTCCCAAGTCGGCCCTGTGGATTACTTCTTTGGGTATATCGACACAATTATGATATTATACTCAGATTTAACATGATTTAAGTAACAACGTAATGTCGGGCGACTACTCCTGTCATTTGACATGTTTCACATGTTTGCCGCTGTCAGTTTTTCACATAAAGACTAATGTAGCTGATTCGGTATAGGTATACATGTTAGTGTCTGAACAATGTTAAACGTGTTTTTTTATTAACATGATTAATGTGGTAATACTACATTTTATTTAGCTGTATAATTTGGCTAAGTGAAAATCTTAGATACATCGCCCTTTCGTCGCTTCAGGAATACCATCTTGAAATGAATGAAAAATGTCACTCAGCGAGTGATGCATCACATAAAGACGTAAAAAGCGAGCCCGGGTAGTCAAAAGGCAGGCGAAAAGTTAAAGTGTATACAAAAAAGCAGCGAAGCTAAATAGTATAGCAGCCATGGGGTCAACTTTGCAAAACACCCCCAAATGAAGTTATTGATGATCCCGGTAGCGGAAGATGTGTAGAATCAGAATCTGAATGATGCCAAGCTGGCATCATTGAGCATTTTTAATTAGTCCAGATAGCCTCCTATAGTCTAATTTTGGAAACTGTAAATTGGATAATTTTAGCTCCATTTTTCTTTGTAATACACCATTTCAACTCGTTTGGTGAATCCATGCTGATCAATCCCTAGCAATTAAAAAAAAATATGTACTTTTAACCCATGAGCCATTTAAATTATTATCTATATAAACTAATACATGATTAAAGGAGATCGATTGGTATCAGAACAATAACTATAGGAATGTCCCTCTTATTGGTCAATAACTTAGTGTTTTAGTTATTCAAGATGGCGTCCAAGATGGCCGCCAGTGAGTGAGTGAACATTGCATTACGTCGCTTTCTGCACACTCATGGCAATATCACGACAGAAGGAAGCCCAGAGCTATGACTATGCCCTACTCTTATTTCGATTGACTTCAATGGTTCTTTATAGTGCACAGTACCATAGGCAGCAATGTACACTCCAGGCATTTGAACAGTTTGGAGCACTGTATATGCAAAACCACGATGACAAATATACGGCCTGACCGGGATTTGATTCTGGTACCTCCAGGTTACAAGCCCCAGTCAAAACGAATGAGCCATCGGGGCCGGCCAGATGGCCGCCAGCGCATTTTCAGATATAATATGTCCGCCACAATAATGACATTTCTGCCCTTTACATTTTTATATGTTACAGTATCCTTGACGGTTACAGTACAGTATCCTTGCAATATATAATAATAAAAAAGCAAGTTAGCATTTAAGATGTTTTGCTCGTTAGGTATTGTTCTGAGGACTGCTGGGAGTGCAAGCTGCGATATTCTCTTTACTGCCTGTACTGTTCTACAGGGCACAGCGAGAAATATGTCCTTGGGGCGAAATTTCTCATAAATCTCTCATAAACCTTAGTTGGATTTCCTATCTTCTAATAATGTCAAAATATTATTTTTCAGTTGAGGTCCGGAGCAGGCATAATTCACTGGGTGTGCATGAAAAACTGAAAACACACTTAATTGACCAATAATCGTGTTACTAGCATAGTATTGTACTGGTACCAATCCATCACCATTAATAATCAATAACTAGAAAAGGAGTTCCCGAACTCTTAGGCCCATAGTCCATACTCCGGCTTTAGTCTGTTTGAGTGCTATAGACACAAAATTAGTGTATTGGTCTTCCTCATGGGCCAGAATCCTAAATGTCCAGGATATAATTAAGGAAAGAACGAAGGAGACAAGTTTAAATATATCTTCGACGTGTATTTCTTCCACCACCATCGCAGGTGCTGGCCAACATTCATTCAATACTTGCCTACGATGTACCTGGTATAGAGGATGTAGGCCTACACACCAAATTCCAGTTCAATGTTGGGCCAGCGTTGCAGCCTATTGCTGGTTCAATGCCGGTCAATAGTCTACGACGCTGGCCCAACACTAATCTATCACCGGGACTGTTGTATACTTTGTGCAAACACGTGGCATTCAACCAACGCTGTTTCGGGGTTGACCCACAGTCTTTGACGCTGGCCTGTCATTGAAACAGCATTTGGTGATTGTACCGTTTTTTTCTGACGGCTGCATTATGCTGGTGACGCTTTAACATCCCGGCGATAGAAACACCAGATAACACGATACATTGGCCCAATGCTGATGTAATGTTGGGCCACCATCTGACGCTGGGCCAACATTATTCCAACCAAAACCCTTTAAACTCTTAACCACACATATAATTGTGAATATTCTTTTTTCTGAACACTTGTTAAAGACAAAAATACTTAACCTAAGGCCCTGAAACGTTATATTGCACATGTTCATAAGGACTGGTGTACAGAAATGTGAACCGTTTCCCACACACATCACCCTTCTTTCCCCTAAATAGGACACAAACTCAGGCAAAATAAACTTAATAGGATACCGGCCGTAGGCCTGTCCTAGTTATTATAAATAACAATTTTGTACTAAAAAACATATTGGTCTGAAAGAGTTCAATATTCCCTAGGAGTGGTGGAAATGGATGGTGTATTACAAAAGAAAATTGAACTAAGATTAACAAATTTACACCATTTCCAGAGTATGACTATACGGCGGCGGGAAACTTGGACACCATCTTGAATATTTGCTCAATGATGCTCAAAATGCTCAATGATGCTAGCTTGCACAGATAATTTCGGGGAACTTTTCTCATACCATTGAACAATTGAGCCATTAAAAAACGCTGTACCCTAATCAAGATCATTGCCTTGCCCAGGCATTCAGACATGCGAGCTGAGCAGTGCAAGTGCAGCATCCTAATCGATACCTCAGACCTAGAGCCCAATTGTTATCACTGGATATTCAAATGGAATCATTATTTCTGAGAGTGCAAAATGTAATAGGGTTAGCATGGTTAAAACACGATTCACTACTATTAGAAATAATATTTCGATGGGAAATGGAGAATCGTATATATTATATTGATTAACACCAACATAAGCTGGTTGCCAGCTTACATGTATATTTGTCGTTGCGTTGTACGGCCTACTGGCTGGTTTTGCTTTGAGGTGTGAATTGCTGCTGCAACTAATTCCAACCTCACCGTGAGTGGAAATGCTTTATTCGCTTTTGTGAAATATTGAAATTTAATTTAATGAAATGAAATTTACCATTTTAAATTGACTTAATTTAAATCAAAATAAGACATTTTGCGACATGACACATTTTAAGCAGGCGGAATGCAAAAATTATGAAGCATGTGAGAATTAAGGGCTTTCATTAATGCGATTACTTGTTTTAAGCGATAGTGCTGCAAAAAAGATAATCCACACTACTTAAGCGATAGTGCTGCAAAAAAGATAATCCACACTACTGTTTTTGTTAAAAAAAAATATTAAAATTTGTGTACAAAAAACAAACCATATTACAAAATTGCACAAAAAAATGTCTTTTTGAAAATTATTTTGCTTGACGAAAAATATTGAGAATATATTACATAGTATATATTAATTATAATCTTCGTAGTTAATTTCCCGGGGTGATGTATTGTCCATGGTGAAATGAGGCTTTTCTTAAATGCGAAAACGTCAGAATTAAAAGGGTAAATGTGCTAGCATGTACTGCAGCTTTGAGAGTCATTTTCTCAAAACTAATTTAGAATTCACAATGCACTTGGTTTTTAGGCCTCAACCAAAAATTTGGCGGATCCCTTTTGTCGTCACCAGGCGCGTCCGTCCGCCCGTCCGTCCGTCTGTCCGCCACTTTTAGCACTATGACTTGTTTCGCGTAACTGGAATGCACATTAAACTTCACATACAGGTTAATCATGACTAATTTCAGCTTGACTAATTTCACATTTGACCTTTCTGTGACATCTATGACCTTGACTTTTCCGATCGAAAGATTTTCTCGTTAACGCGATTCACTCGACATTTTTTAATGTATCGTTCCAAAATGTATACCATATATCCATTTCACTAATAGCTCGTATGAGTTCGAAAATTGGGCAAGATACGGACAGAAACGAGGTTATGGCGACCAAAATGGCCGATTATCGGCCCTTATTTTTGTAATATGCGTAATATCTGGAAAACCGGATCAGATAGCTAGACCATTACTATTATACAAAATGTGTAGTACTGTTTCAGGTGGTAATATACCATGAAAAATTTCAACTTGATCAAATTTGAAATGGCCGACCTGCGGCAACTTCCGATTGACAAATTTGCTCGTTAACGCGATTCACTCAACAGTTTTTTATGTATCGCCCCAAAATTGATACTATATATCCATTTCACTAATAGCTCGGATGAGTTCGAAAATGGGCAAGACAGAAACTAATTCATGGCGGCAAGAAACGGCCATTATTTATTTACCATGCGTGATATCTGGAAAAACCGGACCAGATAGCTAGACCATTATGACCAAAATGTGCAGTTTTAGGTAGGGATATACATGTACCATGAAAAAAATCAACTTTATCAATTGCAAAATGGCCGACCTGCGGCCACTCTTGACTTCAATATGCGTGATAACTAGAAAACCGTGCCAAAGAGCTAGACCATTACCATTGAACAAAATGTGCGGTTTCAGGTGGGGATATAGGGAGGGGGGCAGCTACCGTGGAAATTTCAACTTGATCAAATTCAAAATGGATGACCTGTGGCCACTTTTGACTTGAATAATTATACTTATTAACTGGAAAACCTTGCCAGATATCTAGACTTATTATTGAACAAAATGTGAGGTTAGGTTCTTTAAAATTTCAACTCTATTGAATCAAAAATGGCAGATATGCAGCAAGTATCCACTTCGAAATGCATAATATATAAAAAACCGTACCAGGTAGCTAGCCCATTACCATAAAATAAAATATATTCAAAATGACCGATTTATTATGATTTTTCACATTTTACGTTAACAATCTTGCTTTGTGGGCGCGATAACTTCCAAGTTTTTCTTGCATCCTGTTCAAATTTGTACTGCATGCTGCCAATAACCAGACAATTTCAATAATGGCGGCGGGCTATTGTCGATTGTGCTCTTGTTTAAAATGATTTTCACTTTTAAGCGATGATTAGAGGTTGAGACCTAATTCCGTCGCCGACGGGCCTTATTCATTTATATTTAACTGCGGTAGTATTAGACCCATTTTCATAAAAAATATATAAAGACAACATGTTCTTTTCTGGAATAGAATGGCAAAACCAGTAAAAAAAAATGTTCGCATTCCTCCTGATTCTCGGGTGTAACGTCACATTTGGTGCGTAAAAGTGACAAGGGTGCTTAAACGACTAAAAGGCCTACATGTAGGGTATGCCTCACTGTCTATGCTAATTTCACAAATACAAAAAATCTGATTAACTTTAATTAACACATTTTGAAATAACGATCATTATTTTTATTATTTTTTTATTAATATTAAAGTGCACTGTTTTTACAGACGGTCAAGGCAAGATATATTTTTTTCTCCCACAGCTATGAATATAAATTATAGCATCATTTTTTAACAGACAAAAGCAACATCAATACGCATCATAATCTCATATGATATCAGCTTTTAGATCCATATTATTTTATAGAACTGCAGATATACAGGTAAAACTATATATCATGACATTATATTATACTAGCTTCAACTCGTGTCCCACGTGTCCTGTGTCTACAGTAATGTGTACACCTACCCAGCCATCACTGCCAGTTTAAGGTGAACATCGCCATACGGAACGTGCATGTAAGCCTGGCTTTTGTGTATGGACAACATGGCCGCTGCAGAACACGCCTTTCTTGTCAAAGTTGAAAGCATAATAATTGCTAAGCATCATATTTGAAGCTGCCGAACATGTCCTTACGACAAAGCTGTCTTAGTAACTGTTGGTGGTAAAATGATAAACGATTTGCTGGCGAAACACATGCGTCACTCAATAAAGTTGAAGACAACTGTGTATTTGCTTGTGGCTATGACAAGTGACGCAAAAAATGTGAACATGCTTTTTATATAGGCCTAATAGTAATTACAATGAACATTGTTCTGTGAAAAATAAATCATATGCCAGGACTAAAATAAATGGTCCGAACTGACATGAAACAAAACCAAAAAATTGCAGGCCACATCTATAGCATACTACAATGCAAAGGCAAACATCAGTAACTGCTTACTTTAAAAGTAACCAGTTACTGTTGTTTGTCTTAGCGCAGCAACATAATACATAAATCCCAAGCTGGCTAAATATAGTGCGTTAACACCATTGACTTAGGTCGACGTGACTTCAAACAGAGTCAAATGTAGTTGGATTGGAGTAAATGTAAATACAGACACGCCATCTGGTGTGCCGTGTGACATACCCAGATAACGCTGTTGTCATAACCGTGGATACGAGAAATTAGGCCAATGACTATTTAATGTTGGCCACCGTCGCACACAGAACCATCATTAGTTGAACGTCTGGTGTTTGTTGTCATAACCATGGATTGGTCACAACTCCGCGACGATCAGCGCTCCCGTCTGCTGTGTCAACCTTTACAACCACTTGTCTGAGGGCTATAAATAGCCGCCTGCCTCCCGCAAAACTCACATGACAAGTCCCCTGGTTCAGACAAAACCCATTTGACAATCACCCCTGCTCTGTTAAAACATTCACAACATACTTATATCCTGTGATTTGACAAAAATGAAGTTGAGTTTATTTGTATGTACTATTGTATGTACTATTGAACTTTTTATGTATTGTAGCTCAGCGACTTAAAACAAAGAACAATAATTTTGTATTTTAAGACTTTGAGGCACCCAATGTGATTTTTAAAATTCAAAATAATTGTTCTGCAAAGAGTTTTAAAAAAAAATTATGGTTCTGTAAATAGGTGAGCAACGTCATTTTGTGGATAGGCTATGTTTGACGTGAACAGCGTAGCTCGGCAAAACAAACATAATCATGATAATTACTAGCATAATAAGTGTTTCCTACAATATTTGTCATTTTCAACCCACTCTCCTTAATATTATCAGGCTAGGGCAAGTCACACAAAAAACATCCATGTTTCACAAGAAGCTGTATTTTATCCTCATTTATTCGATTTGGTTGATTTTAACATTATAGAAGATTGGCAGTGTCCATCCACGATTGCTTGCATGATTTTATGTGCATTGTACCTTGCCTGACTATAGGTGGTTCAAATATAAGTGATTAAAACCAAATCTAGAGCCTCATTTTAAAGTAAATATGTTGATTTACATGGAAGTTAAACAAATTTAGACAAGATATTATATATTTTAAGTTCATTTACCTGAGTTTAGAGATGTGAGAGCTGAAATATTTTTAATAATGTGGTGTAGAAAATTAGTGAGACATATAAATCAATATTGTGACATGAAAAAAGTCGGCATGCATGTGTACTTTAATCTGGCATTGTTTTCATCTGCCGCCGACGGAAACTCACATGCGCGAAGCTTGACCTACAAATCTCGTGTTCTCATCCTCACTTTATCGAATATTGGTCATCGTGTCATGAAGTTTGATGAACGGGTCTCCAAACGGTTCAACCTACATATGCACTATAAAGAATAAAATAGTTGTGACTTTATCCCACATTCCAGTTAAATTTTGATACAATCATACAACCTGATAATATTGGTAAAATTAGGCGATGAATAAATAATTGAATAGTGATGTCCACCATGATAAATAATTAATTGCAACATTGATATTTAGTTGAATTTAGTAAAAGTTTACACTGACTGGTCCATACATATTAATTCAGAGGCATATACGTAGGCCTCCATAAACAATAAAAATGTTATCGTTATAATAAACCGAGCCATAACAAAATATAATCTGGCTGTTCAGATAAACATATCTGGGACCTCTGCATATTATTCTTTTGGTTGGCATCTTGCCGTGTAGCCTAAATTTACATTGTATAAAAAATAAAGGTATTAATTTAATTAATTCTCCACCCACTATGTGGTGGTGGAGACTTATTGTTTTGCTGAGTCCGCCGGCCGCCGCCGCATTTTGTTTCTGCTCTCACTCGAAAACCCCTGCTCGGATTATTTCCAAATATTTGCAGTATACATACTGGCTCTGGGGAATTTTCCTGGTAAATTATTTGTTTGCGTTTTTCAGTTTCTACAACAAAATTCAAGATGGCCGCCAAAATCCTATGTCGATCTCTAGAGCTTGAACCGCTTCATGTATTTGTTTCGTGTCTGGTTTAAAGGAAAAACCTTACCCTGGCCGTGTGCTGAAAAGCTTTTGGTGTGATTCTGATAATAAAAACTTAGATTTTTTTACGTTTTAGTATTTTAGCGGATATTTCCGTTTTGCTCATTTTGGCCATCATCAAAATTTGGTAATATAGCCATACGCCTCTACTCGGATTATTTCTAAATATTTCCAGTATGCATATTGGCCCTACGAAATTTGTCCTGTAAATTTTTTTGGGGCGTTTTGTAAATTTTTCAACAAAATCTAAGATGGCCGCCAAAATCCTATGTCGCTCTCTAGAGCTTGAACCGCTTCATGGATTTGTTTCATGTTTGGTTTAAATGGAAGACTCTACCCTGCACATGTGCTGATTAGTTTTTTGTGTGATTCTGATAATAAAAACTTTGATTTTTTACGTTTCAGAATTTTTGCGAATATTTCAATTTTGTTCATTTTGGCTATCATCAACATTTTTTAATTTAGCTATACACCCCTGTTCGGATTATTTCTAATTATTTGCAGTATGCATATTGGCCCTAAGGAATTTGCCCGGTAATTGTTTTCGACGTTTTTCAGCTTTTTCAACAGAATCCAAGTTGGCTGCCAAAATCCTATGTCGCTCTCTAGAGCTTAAGCCGCTTTATTGATTTGTTTCATGTTTGGCTTAAAGGAAAGACCCTACCCTGCACATGTGCTGATTAGTTTCTGGTGTGATTCTGATAATAAAAAAAACTTGTATTTTTCACGTTTTAAGATTTTAGCTGATATTTCAATTTTGCTCATATTGGCTATTATCAAAATTTGGTAGTATAGTTATACAGCTCAAATGTTATGTTTTGGGTAAGCTCACTGGCCCTGAGGAGAATTGTTTTTCTTTTTTCATTTTTTCAACAAAATTCAAGATGGCCGACGAATCACATGTTATTCTCAAGAGCTTGAACTGCTTCACCGATTTGTTCCAAGGAAGCAACTTACCCTGGACATATGTTGATTACATTTTGGTGTGATTCTGACATCACATTTTTACGTGATTTACATAATAAAAATTGGTGACAGTACTGTATTTCTCTATAATTAATGTATTTTGGTTGCTAAATCTATGTGGGGCGGGTGGAGACGCAAGCTTTGCCCCTCAGGCAAATCTTGTCTTTAAAATAAAATATGAAACACTTTTCATTTTGGAATGCCTACTTGGCACTGTTTTTAATCAACCGATTATATCGCCGACTTTTGTTTATCATGTTATTATTATTTGCTATTAGTGACAACTATTACATACCATAGCTATCAGTATGACATGTCATCGGTCAGCTCGTGAACGGCTACAGGAAAGTACTGCCGATTGATCTGTGCTGTAAAGGCAACCGACAGTAACCACTTACTTAGTAAGTGAGCATTTGCTGTTGTTTGTCTTTGGATTGCATTGGTCGCAGTAGATCTACACAAACTGAAGGCAGGTTGTGCTTGGCCCTGGCCCTGGCCCCCGGTACATTCCAATTTTACACGTCGCACTCCCGGCAATTCATTTATATTCAATGAATATCTTGACCTCCAGATTCCGCCACCCATATCCTGAATCCATGTCCTGCACGTCCCCTTGGCGAAGAAAAGGACGTGTCCGCCACTTTGTAAAGTGGCGGACACGTCCCTTTAATCCATGGTGACGCTGAAACATGTCTGGCACGAAAACGGGATCGATGTAAAATAAAAACCCATCGTACAGGGCCTGGGTAAAACATTATTTATATATAACTCTTGAGGCTGATGCCATGTGACAGCTAGATGGGGAACGCTTACTGATTTGACCCCAGAGTCCCCAGACGGATCCCCATCATATAATGAAAAGTGCCTGGTGCCCCTGAACCATCCCTATATGAAACGTAAAGTATCCATTGCCCCATACCTATCCACCATATTTTCATTCCCAATGTCAATGGCCAGAGCAGTTATGCAAGCTATCGGATTGGACCCATTACCAAATGTGCCCTTTGAGATGATGGCCTGCACCGTATGACGTATAATATAATCACGATAAGCTAGGCTCAAAGTGGGCGCAACATTATGTTTTTCTTGTAAAATTTATAGTACAATTAACTGAATATCTAAGATTACCCTTTTTCAGTGACATGTCGTTTAAACCTTACGTAATTTCCAACAAGATAAGCATAGTTGATATAATTTGCCGGCCTAGTATAAAATCACCGCAATATATAGGTCGTCTGTACATTTCGGTAGTTTTACAGCATGGTACGGAGTTAATCTGTGTGCAACAGGTGACTGTTCATCCTTGGGCATAGCGGTTCTAATAGACTACACAAAACTTGAAATTTCATGACGTTTTGTATTTTAAACATGTCCTACTTCGAAATAACTAGAAAACAACGAAATAAGAGCATCAAATACCTAGTACACGTCTATGGTTAGTAGGTCTACGATAGTCTTTTTGCTACACAGAATCGTGGTGACAATTATCAAGGTAGATGCAAATATATAAATTGAGTATCGAGAGAAAATATTTTTTTGCAGAAAAATCGTTTGCAAAAAACTAAAAATCAAAGATGTGAACATATCGAAGAAATCTTTACTGTCCTTTTAAGCCTTCATATTTGCCGCATTCCGCCTAATTTCGATGGCACGTCACATACAAACAATCGCTCAAATTTATATTTATGCTGAAGTAGAAATTATTTTAATAATGTTACTGATAAATTAGATACAACAAAATAATTAGTGTATTGATGTACGCATGTACTTGTATTAAATATATATTTAAAACCCGTTATTGTTGTAATAAAGCATGCTACTAAGTGAAATATTTCCAAAGCAATTGCTAGGGAAAAAAATCTAAATTACGACGCACATATACAACAGATTTGTAAAAAAAGCTGGCAACCATTTAAATGTCTTAAAAAGACTCTCACCATGTATCAGTATCAACCATAGAATGGCAATATTTCGCGGTTTCATATTGTGTCATTTCCAGTTTTGTAGCATTGTGTGGAATTGTTGTTGCGTGGGGAACACTAAAAAGATGGAAAAAATACAACAGAGAGGGCTGCGTTTTGTTTACGATGACCAGACTTCAGATTATGATTCTCTTCTTTGTAAATCTAAAATGCCAAGCTTGAAATTTACTAGGGAGGGGGGAAAATAAACATTGCGATTCAGACATACAAAATTAAAAACAATCTGGCTCCTACATATTTGTAAGATCTAATAACACCAATATAAAAATCCAAATTTCCCCACCTTTGTTTAAATCTACAAGGCATGGTCTAAATTCATTTGCGTATATGACCCATAGGATCTGGAACACTCCACCTGAATGCACACGCAATGCTACCTCTCCGCAAAACTTCCAAGTCGCGAATAAACAAGTGTTCAGGCATACACAGAAGCCAACACAAATGTGAAAATTACTAGTTACATAAAATAACGTAGCTCTATTATCATTTATTTATTTTTTATCATGATGCTAGCAGGACGTCATTAATTTAATTTTCATATGATGTAACTGTAATATTTTATTCATAGCTCTGTGATAAAACCATTGTGCTCTAATTTATATATATATTTATATATATGTACATACAATAATATAGTAATTGGTAATTCGACTATAATATAATATCAGCATTATAATAATAAAGAGAAGGTGATATTTTATAAGACAGGACTAGCAAAACCTTATATAATGTTTTGAATAGGCCTATGTGATGCATACTATGTGATATTGTTGATGGTATTCTTTGTTGAATTTTAGTAACACATATCGGTTGAATTGCATAAAGCTAATGTTTTTATGGTTACCTGTACCATGCCGATTGAAAAAAAAAATTATCTTCATCTTCTTTACATTCAGCGCCCCTTTTCGATATATTTGAAATAATCATTTTAACCAAATATATTCACATTTAAAAAACAACTTATTTTACTCAAGCCGGTGTAAAATCTGGAAAAAAAATCATTCGACGGTATAATATATTATTTTTATATGACTCTGAAACTAATCGGGATATTTTTACTCGCAATCGATACGAGAAATAATAATATGAATTTAAGTCATCAAATTATGCCTAAATCTGTAGATTATATTAATCCCGGAGACATGATATATTTTAATTTTATTTTAGCTGGGATAATTCAATTCAAGAGCCATAAATTTTGTATGCAACTAATTCCTAGCAATGGCGACATATCAAGTCAATGTTGGCTATGCTATATGCTAAAATATGTTTTTGTTTTATTGATAACTTCGATATAGTTCACGCCATTGAATGAATGAAATAATGAATGAATGAATGAATGAATGAATGAATGAATGAATGAATGAATGAATAAATGAATGAATAATTGAATAAATTAATGAATTAATGAATAATTGAATTAATTAATGAATGAATGAATGAATGGGGCCTGGTGGCTAAGCAAACATCTTCTCGCTCACAATACTTGTGTAGGGAAGAACAATTTTGTATAATTATATGAAACCCAAATACCATGCAGAGCGGGGTCATGACGATCACGCAAGCTCAGATGTGACAGTGACAGGCATCCAGTGTCACCTCTCCACCAAGGCCCTCGCCCTCCCACGTCATTGAAATAAAATCATAAAAGAAAGGCATAATGTTAATATATTATGTTGTAGACATTATCTGATTATGGGATCAAAATTGAGTCGAGTCGTATGCCTGGAGAAGACGGCCATCTGGACGTATTTGATGGATGACACGTTTAACCTTGACATGTATTCTCCGGTGGCACAACAACATGTCGCTGGTTCGCCATGTCCAGGCTGTTTATCAAATGCGGCCATAAACAACCAACCTGTTAAGAAATGCCGCCGTCCTTGACCGCAGATTTGATTTCCCAAACTTCTTGTTTAAGTGTAGCCGACAACTGCATGCGTGACCATGTTGTCGCTCACATAACTAGGAGCATAGTGGTCAAGTTTTCAAGGCGTTTTTGCAGCGATGATTCCACTTTCAGCAAATTCTGGAGTGAAGTATGCTTATCAACTCCGTTGGCTGGTGTATCTTTGTTCATAACCTGCAATGACCGAATGAATGAATGAATGAATGAATGAATGAATGAATGAATGAATGAATGAATGAATGAATGAATGAATAAAGGAATGAAGGAATGAAGGAAAGAATGAATGAATGAATGAATGAATGAATGAATGAATAATTGAATAAATGAATGAATGAATGAATGAATGAATGAATGAATGAATGAATGAATGAATGAATGAATGAATGAATGAATGAATGAATGAACGAACGAATGAATAAATGAATAAATAAATAAACAAATAAATAAATAAACAAACAAATAAATAAATAAATAAATAAATGAATGATTGAACGAATAAACGAATGAATGAATGATTTAATGAATGAATGAATGAATGAATGAATGAATGAATGAATGAATGAATGAATGAATGAATGAATGAATGGCAACACATTAGCAGGTTATGCTGGCACATGTGGAAAACAAGGATATGTTTGCCGAACCCCGCAGATTTATGAGTATGAAACAATGTCAGTCAGAAATTATGTTGCAATTTGTGTGAGGTTTGGCCATTATTTGAAAAACAGCGACTATCCTAGTTGGTTTAGCACAATGTTTTATTGTAGTTTCTTATAGCAAAATGCTATAATATGATCCGAGCCAAAATGGTGAAAAACGTGTTTTTTAAATGGCTGCCATTTAGCTCAAAGCCTCCCATGAAAAAATATTCAGCGTTGTTAAAGAGTGTTCAATTATATAAATATGTTTTTAAATATATTGGTGTACACTTCACTTCTCATGAATATGGATGTGTTTTCATCTTGTATGAAAGCACCATAAACATTGCATTGTGGTTAAAATTCATGAATATGCATGTGTTTTCATATTGTATGAAAGCACCATAAACATTGCATTGTGGTTAAAATTTAAAATGACCGCCATTTTCATGATTTTCCAAAGTCAAACAATAAATTAATATCATTTTCGACAGAATTGAAACAGCTACAGAATATTGGTGTCACTATCAGTGTGTTTTCAGGTACGCCCGACATGATAGTGGGGCCATAAATCACCCTGAATATTGCGTTGTGAGTAAGAGGGGCGAACAATAAATTATTACAATTTTCGAGAGTGTGTTTTAGGATTTTTAGGTACGACCGACATGTGGTATGGCCAGAAATAACCCTTAGTTAGACGATGCATTGTAGCTAAAATGATGTCCGCACTTATTTCAAGGTCAAATAATACATTAATATCACTTTCGACGACATAATTGAAGCAGATTCATGATCAATGGCTTTCAGGTACGTCCGATATTATAAATGGAGTGGCCAAAAAATACCCTAGACTTGTTTTGTGGGTATAATTTAAGATGACCGCCATTTTTGCAGAGGTCAAACAATAAATTATTATCATATTCTACAGAATACACTGTTGTGGAATCTATCTTAGGGTTTTTAAGTACAACAAGCTCTCTAGACATTGCATTGTTGGTAAAATTCAAGATGGCAGTCACATTTTGTGAAGAATATCATTGCCGACAATATTGAAGTCACTATAAGATTTACGATTATTGGAGTCTCCAATGATGAGGTTATGAGCTACGCCCGACATAGTGGTGTGGCCAGAAGGCTTATTTGACCAAATGTCCATCGGTGGGTAATCTTTCGTTCATTCGTTTATTTATTCGGAAATTCAAGAAGGCTAACAATAATGTGACGAACTGTTTATCAGAGCTGCATCATTTCATAAAGATGGTAAAATTTGATACACATGACATTTCAATGATTTGATGTCTATCACCAGGTCATTAATTAGACAACTGATTGGATCTAAAATGGATATCAATAACAAATTAATACTCTATTGTGGTTGGGGCTAGGAAGAAGGAAATAGTTACACCTGACAGTAGGCCTATATGACTAGATACATGATTCAAATAAAAAACATGGCAATCACTATGACTTGACAAATGACGGTCATATTAGATTGCAACCGCAATTAATGTTTTTCTGGCCACATCACTACGTTGGCATAATTGGAAAGCCCTGTGGTGCACGTTAAAGTTATGAATTTGCTTCTCTTTTAACGAAGATACTTTTAATGTGTTGACTTTGAACAAATAGTGACCATCATGAATGTTGCCCACATTGCAATGTTTAAATTGTTTTGTAGCCACAGCCTGATGTCAGGCATACCTTGAAACCGATATGATAGACACTGACATCCTGAATTTTCTTCTTTTGTGTCGAAAATGATATTGATATCGTTTGACATCATGTTGGCGACCATCAATTCTTGGATTGTTTTTCCACCACACATATTGTGCATATTTTATAAAGCATGCTTGAGCCATAATCACGATTATACTGCTATCCCAATTTATTGCTTCAACTTGAAAAAATGTTGAGTCTAGCTGTTTGAGCGCCTATTATTAACTCGGCGGGTTTTGGGGCTACCGTAGCCCAGTAGGACTGAGTGTGGTATCCCATCTCAGTCCAGCAAACAGCCACTGAAAAAACTCGTGGCTGGATTTTGACGCTATGAAAATCATACAACAAAAAACATAATGGCTAAATGAAACATACCTCGCTTATTCTCTGTATCTCAGCTAATTGTCGGGTATATTAGTTTTCCGATTTCGACACCGAGACTCGAATATCCTAGCTAATTAGACCTGCTACCCATAAAACTCCAACGTCGTCGAGGTCTTGTGCAGTGTTGTTTGTACAGTTTTTGGGGGCATGCGTGGTGGTTTGACAAGAAACTGTCAGTATACAAGATATACACACATGACAAAAAGTATGAAACATAATGTTGAAACAAAATGTTGGGTACAAAAAATCCAGCCCAAAAATAAATCGGTATAAAATAGAAAGCAAATGTGAATGATACCACATTGCAACAACCAGGCCAGCGATGTGTGGGAAGCGCGCAACGCGTGGCCCTGTACAACACGATACAATGGTTTCAACCTTAGCTGCGGGGGCACTGGTGTGGTAGTTAAAACTGCCTGCTTGGAAAGTCGGAGATCGCGGGTTCGAACCCCACTCTGCCCTTCAAGTTTCAAAGAAACAAAATGTTTCTTCTAAGCTTACTCGTAAAGATTCAATATTGTGGGGAGCCTCCGTGACCGAGAGGTAGTATGCTCGGCCTCAGACCGCCAGGGCTCGATTTCACAGTATATATATAATAATTGATTGATTTTGACTCCAAAGGTAATTCGCGGTTTTTTTAGTGGTCAAATCATGGACACATGTTATCTATGCAGTGATACATTTGAAACGGAAGCTAAAGGATGCAATCGAATTTCAGCTATCACAAGTCCACGATCAAAGGCAGTATAGTCCTGGATATGCCACAGAGGTGATCTGGTGATGTACTCACCATAGACATCAATATTTCAGGAGGTGATTTTGACAAATGGGTGACATATCGCCGCCAGGGCGTTTTTATAACTTTAGAACTAATTGACTTGGAAACATGTGTAATACCAGCTTTCCATAATGATTTTGTCTTATCAAGCCTATTGTTGAGGTCCTGTTAAAATCCAGCATGGCCCTATCTATTTAAACATGATATTCGTCAATCGCTTATCTTAATATGATCTTGTTCGCTGATTGTCCATAAACAATTTTGATTCATACTTTTTCTAGATCATTATTATGACTGTGTGTACACTTATATTTCTGCTTGATTATTTGGTGATGTCGTGTTGTTGGAGTATAAAATCTAAGATGTCTATGTCGTAGCTCTGAAGAAATAGGATTAGCTCCCATATTCTTACGTAACACCCCCCCCCCCTTTTGAACTAAATCAATAAAGATAAACTCACCGGAATGTTTTTCTCTAGTTTAACCCTTATCCTTTTACCCGGTTTAATGCGTATTATTAATAGGTTAAAACACTGTTATAATGATTAAAATCATCTACTGGTTATCAAAAAAACAATTGTGGCTATTTGAATCCTATTTTCTTTTTAAAAGTCACAAATTACTCAGATTCAAAATAGTCCGCCAGCAACCGTATTTAATTTTGGCTTCTCACATGTTTTCAACAGATTGTTCGCGAGGTTTGTGACCCTTGGCATATGCTGATATGATTTTCACAAACAAACCTTTTAGTTTTCACAGCAGACCGTGTGTGTTAAGTTAGCCTGCCCCCCTCCCCTATGCATTACGATTTCAAAAGGAAGAGGGGAGTACGCTAAATATACATATACAAAAGCTGTAGTTTTGTATGCTGGTAGACAGTGAGTGTACGCCGAGATCAAGAATTTAATGACAAATGTGAGGGTAACCCTATTTAAATGATAAATTAACATACATAGACTGACATTTAAATCCCCACGTTAAGGCATTATTCTAATGAAATATAAATCTGTCATTATAAAATAAAAGTAAAATCATTGATCAAACAACGACGCATTATTTCATTGTGCAGTCTATCGTCGTCGACCGGATTTTGGGGACACAACTTTACAAATGGCAATGACCACCTACTGCGTATTGCACACAGTCTGTTATTACAGACTACTGGGTTCGAAACTCGGCCGGGTCGGATTTTGTCAGCGAGGTTGTGCATATACATTGCTCCAATTTGTTCAAAGACCTGGAGTACCAGAAAGCAAAATCTGCTTCCATTCTGTCAAAATTGATATAAATTTATTCTTTACCTTTAAAAAATGGCGGTCCTTATGTATACTACTAGTAGGGTCTACTTACAATGCAATAACAGAGGTAGTTTGTGGCCACACCACCATGTCGCGTGTATCTGAAGATTCCATTGCATACACCAAAATCACAAAACTGCTTCAATTCCGTGGAAAACGATATTAATTTATTGTTTAACATTGAAGAAATTGCAGACATCTTAGCTTCTACCAACAAAGCGACGTCTAAGGTACTTTCTGGCCTCACTATGCTGGGCGCACCTGAATACCCCAAGATAGACACCAAAATCATGAATAGTTTGACCATAGAAAAATGGCGACTATCTTATATTATACCTACAATGCAATGTCTATGGTGATTTATGTCATACCGGATAACCCCAATGTCATAAATCTGATTCAATATTGTCGAAAAAGATATCAATTTATTGTTTGATCTTGAAACAATGACAGCCATCTTGGATTTTACCCACAATGCGATGTCTAGCTAAGGGTGTTTTCATGAATCTGCTTCAATTCTGTCAGAAATTGTAGTAGGCTATTGTTTGATCTTTGGAAAATAGCAGCCATCTTGGATTTTACGCACAATGCCATGTTTAGGGTGCTTCCATACAATATTAATACATATGCATATTCAAGGGAAGTGAAGTGCACACCTGGTACATTCCCATAAATATAGGATCGAACGCTTGTGTAACGAAGGTAAATATGTTTCTACAGGTGGAATTTGAGGCTAATAGCGGCCATTTTGCACCATTTTCACCAACAGTGCCATTTTCTAGGCATTTTTTTCAATGCGAGCTGCAATAAAACAATGTGCTAAACGATGTTCCACCTTTCTTCATTTTTTCACCAGACAATTAGGCGTGAACGCCCGAGGGGACTCCCCACATAATTATATCCTACTATTCTGCGTAAAACATATTTTTGCACATGCAAATGCAAAGTTTATGTGTCACTGAAATGAGTGACACACCGGACACCTCAGCTATTAGTAATCCTGGTTGAAGAAAATTGCCAATAACTACATAGAGCAGATTTGTTACTCATGGCGCCTTATATCAGTATTATCCCTGGTCATTTGGCATGTTCATTCATGTACCATTTCAACTCCCCGGGGAGTATACAGCACTGCAAGCATTTGCAAACGCTAGTACCATGGCGTAAAATTATTGTTATCTCTGTACCACCAAGTACTCATTCACACCTGAGTGAAGTGAAACACAGTGAGAATAAAGTGCCTTGCCCAAGGACACAACATTCATACACCAATGTCCCAGCGTTGAGAGGGGAGAAACATCATTTCTCTGAAAACCCTGCACCCAACGAGAATTGAGCTCGTACGACAGCCAGTGGCCAATTAGAAAACGCTGCGCTCTAAACATTGTGCCGCGTGCCTGTCTGTATGAAATCCATTGAATAAATAAGACTTTCTGAGCTTTCATGTAAGATATTATACTTGGGTTTTATATACAATTAGGGAATTTTCATTTCCTTCGAGGTTAAAATTGCTACAGCAATTCGCTTCTCAAAGTGAATAAAAATGATAGTAAATAACCCCAGTACAACTGCACGAGAAACTATCAATTTATGCAATTGATTTTTTACAAATTGTGTTTTCTATATGAATTCAGCTCAAGTGCTTCAACTGGTCGCACCAAGTACAGTACTCTACCCCCAGACAATCGAAGAGTGACCCATCCTATTCTGCATAATTCAATTTTAACATGCCATGTTTGCCATGTTTGTGTGTTATCATGCAAGATTTTAGGTTGAATGTTTCCTGAAGCGTTGAGTTTTGTTGTAATTTCGTTTAATTAACTTAATTTGTTTTCTACTTTAATCAAGTTTGACTGTTTCCACAAATTTTGTACTTTTGTATTCAACACATCAAATTAGTTTGCGTGTTTCTACAAGACAAGGCAATTACAATATTAATTCAATTTGAGACTTTACACAAGTATTGTATTCTGTCCGAATTTAGTGGAGTTTTATAGTGCAACAAAACGGATTGTTAGCGGGATTGTAACATATTCTAAAAAAAACATGTTCACGCAGTTGACCAATACGTAAATCTACGCACGAGCCACGCAACGTAACGTGCTGGCCAGCATTTTACGCTGACGCTGCGACAACGTCCCCACCAGTCCGTCCAGTCTGAAGGGGGGGATCAACTGTCGTGGGGCACTATAGACTGTCCCAGACACTAAGTGATCACCCAGTTTCAATTTGGCCACTGTCCAAAACGACCCTAGACTGGCCCGTCACTTGTCTGTCTGGATCGGACAACTGACACGGATCGCCGGACGATGCCTCAAAGTTGATCCAGCGTCGCAGACGCTGGCCCAACTTGGAGCCATGTCCTGTTCCGCGTCTCTTGCGAGGCGAGTACAGGAAACCCCGGCTATATAATAGACCAGCCCCAGAGATCGCACCAGGCAGGCAATCTCATCCACATTCATAGTATTCAATTGGTGCAATGGTAAACAGCGTTCTTCGTGCTCCATCCGTCGGGGTTGTCTTCCCCGTAGCAAGTTTATCCAGGTCGTGTCTCCGTGTTTTGGCCAGTTGAATTTCCGTGATCTGGCAATGGGTCATAAAGTTAAAAACTTCCGGGAATAATTCCCGACCTCCCCCCCCCCCCCAATGCAGATGTTTACAGGTGTACTCGAATTAGAAAATATTCTCACACCCATACTAATGGCGGCATAAGAAATGCCACATATAGACATTATAATTATCGGCAAAAACTTCATGAAGATTTCTATATAATATATTATTATTATAATGGCCGTTCCGAATGCATTACCTCAATCACTTGATAATGTGTCCGAATGCTGCCGAATTTTCAATTATCGGTGTATTTCAGAAGATTCTAAGTAAATTCCGACTGATTTCTAAACATTGGGAACATTTGATTTCTGTTGATTCGCGCTCTGTTCGAAGGAGACATTCTGCATTCGAAACAGTCTCACATCATCCTAACATGTCTAGGAACGGCCACTTTAATACCACGAAAGCACCTCTCCAGCTAAATTCTTAAGTATTCGGACACTGATCGAACATGCACTCGCTCTGTATTCAAAATCAACTATTCCCTTCATTCGTTTTCAACTACATTTGGGTTGCATTGCATGGCTAATTAACCCCAGGATGAGCAAAACTACATTTGCAGGAATCTTTCGGACACTTTTCAGCTATTTAGAGCAGAATTATTGCAGTTATAATACTAGTAATTTGCAGTCCTAGCCAAATGTGGGCCGATTTGTTTTACAAATTTGTATGTCTGCAATGAGTTTCTGGGTTCTATTTGATTATTCGGCATTGAATTAATCTTAAAGTCCAAACGGGATGTATCAAATGAAGTAGGCTATTGCAATCCTCACAGCAAAATACCATAGTTTTTTTTTAAAATAAGTTAGAATACTGATAATTATGATGTACAGACTATATTATAGAATTTAACGTGATCAATCAGTTTTTCATGAGTTGGAGAGCACACGTCCGGTGTTCTTCGCTCCGTGCGGACATGATGATCGATTTGCACGTCTGCATTCCCGGCACGAACAACAAATGTGACTCAGAGCTGGTTTAATGTTGGTCCAAAATGCCCAACTGTAAACCGGATTCTAGCCAGCGCATTCGTTTAGCGGGCTCCGTTCTGCTCGTCGCCGACGTCCCGTTTGTCTTTTCCGCTGTCCGCGCCAGTCTGTTAAGCCACACCAGAAAACCGCCCGCGGAGTCAGTCGGAACAATATGTCATTTCCTCCCCGAATACTAAATACCTGCCCGCCCGTGGTCATTGTCATATATTTGCATGTTGTACAAGACAGAGTTTTCAGATTGGCTGTATTTTTAGCATTCGCGTGTCGCCAGCCAGGTTTTCTGTCTTCATTTTCCCTCTGTTTTTTGTAAGAGCCAGCCTTGTGCGTACTGCGGCCTCTTGCAAATGCTGCCATAAATTCCTCCACAGATTGTACTCCTACAAATAGTGCATGGCTATTTCGTCAATAGTGCATATGACCTTAATGACACTAATATTCTTGTAGTGGATATGTGATCACAATATTCCATCATTTCTACAAGGGATACATATCAAACTTCACTATGAAATCCTCACAGCACTTTTACATTGTTCACAGACAAATTATATTCATTTGAAGCTGGTGCAATTTCCAGCTTCTCCCCGATGACAAATGCCACGTACACCTTTAAAGATTTTAGCTCTGATATACAATTTCTGACTTATTTGATATATAGTTCTACATGTGATAGTTTGATCAGTCAATACTTTTGTTTTGAGTAAGCAGCTTCAAGACGTTTATAAACTGTTCAGATAGGGCTTGCCCTAGCAAACATGAAACCTTTACCCAATTATGGTTGAATGTTAGGCTAGCGTTGCCTAGGCTAGCGTTGCATATGGTGGGCCAAAATTAAACCAGCTTTGTCTAATTGCATAGAGCTTTCTACTCTAGAAACATTTTGCCTATTATACTTATGAAAATAACAGGCTCAAGAGTTAAAAACTTCACTTTTCATCACTATTTATAACATTATGATTTAGCACTGTTTAAGTAATTATAGGCATGTTTCTGTGTTAACAGTATTCTCTGTATACAACAGATTATTTATATACAACAGATTATTTATTTTTATTAACTAAGATAATATACTCTATAAATATCAATTTGGTTTTAGAGAAAATCACACAATGAACTCTTATTATTGTGCTCAAAGATAAAATTGCTACAGCTATGAGGTCTGTATGAGTGGAGTTTTTCGAGATTTCAGTACGTCGTTGGATACTGTCGATCATTGTATATTACCGAGTATCATACGTATAGCTAGCACTGGGCTACAGGCCTTATATTTGGGCTGATTGGTGGAAAGTATATTCACTGCAACGATATTCGACTTCCTGCCCAGCAGGGATTCGAACCTAGTACCTTAACGCTGCCATGCAAAACAGAAAGACAACAACGACTTACTTTTCAAGTTAGTAACTATAGTGCCTTTTAGCTTTACACAGCAAGCGATACATCGTGTATATGTCGTGGCGGAGCGCTTTAAGTGCGTATCGCGCGGTCTGCGATCCCCTCGCGACCACTCGGTCTAATGAGGCGAGGTATAGACATTGGCGGAATCTCCACTGAGCAAAGGAAAATCATTACGAGTTCATTGTCCGTGCGGCATTGCTGTAAACCCCACCGCCAGCTCCCATAAACTTCACAGAAGGGCAAAGATTACAGCTAACTCGACCTGCATGCTGACAGAAGATAGTAGCTTTTTCAGACGGAAAATCCCCCTCAACTGAAGCGAGGCTTGAATGTTGGTTCAGTGTTGGGTCGGCATTGAGCCGTGGACGCTGGCCCAGCATTGAGCGAATTTATGGCCGATGTATTTTTTTCGTTAGATGTTTTATGTATCTCGTGTAGATGCAGATGAAAAATCAAATAAAAAGAGGATTGCTGCATCATGTATAATGTATGCACAGGCAAGATGCCGTCTTGCATAGGACACTATTGTAAGCTTTGTGTATTCAGAAAGTGGAATCCCTTTAGGAAAACAAAAAATATACAGTAGCTTTAAAACTAACACTCCAGTGGCATTTGCCGCAGAATTACGGTCATTCTAGCAGTCACATGTCTTAGGTTGGTCCTACGGCGTATTTTTATTTCATGGAGACAGAGAGTCTTTGTTGAAATGAAGACGCACTGCACTAGCTGTCTGTCTTGGGATGTCCCTGCGGCAGCTCTATTTTTTTGACAGGGCCATGGAAATACTGACGTCGTAGATTTTTTTTAGTGTGCGCAAAAGTTCACCATGGTTAAAAATCATTATGAATAAATAATTATTTTAGCCACAGGTCTATTCATTATCACAATGTATTATTGTAGGGTGTGTTGTTTAGTGATCATGTTCTATTCCATGACAGGCAAGTATACCATCTAAATGCAAAGAATATTAACTGCTTACTGAAAAGTAACCAGTTACTGCTATTTTCTGCATTGCAGAATGAAGAGTCGCAGTGTCTTCGCATGCACACTCGCATTGAGACAAACAAATAACTGCGTCTGAAACATCCTGGAAGATTAAAAAGGGGATCTGCTGTGATTTATAAGAGGGGTGCACACATGCGTGTGACGCTCCCAAATCCTTCTTTCCACATCCAGTTATGCTGAATTCCACAAGGGATTCTCCATTCCAGCTTAACAAGCAAACACCAGACGTATTGGTTTGATGCTGGACCAGCGTCGCAGACCGTGGCCCATTGTCAAACCGGTATTATGTGAACGATTCGTTGTTGTTAGAAACCAACAGCGCATACAAGACACGTTGTTTTTTGTTGCGTTTCGCACAGATTCTGCTTCATAATCTCATAAATATCGGTTTGAAAGCATTAAAGATGTCAAATTTTCTACACTTTAATAGTAAAACCATAACATTTCCAAGTGGGTGCAAATTAGGCTCCATCGCGTCAAATACAAATGCAGTATTACAGGTGCATGTTAGGGCATGACAAAAGTACAGACGTCAAAACCACATATTTGATGAGTGTTTTTGTTTTTCACTCACAATGTGAAGTATCTTAATATCATCGTGCACGGATTAAATACTGATTTTTTTTTTAGACAGTAGTGAAGGATAATAAATGCAAAAGGGATTTTTTTTTTAATTCACACTAAGTTGAATTTATGACAGCGGTGCACAATTATTTCACCTTTTTATCATCAAGAACATCTCGCGTGCAAAAACAATAAAGCATTAGATGTGTGACTATATCCCCGTGCTGAATTTTTATTTAAAGATTTATTATTGTGATTGTTTTTTTTTTCTATGCTCAGCCCATGTTTCTTTGTTATGCCGTTATATCTGAGCGCCTCCACTTGGGTTACTCAGTTTGCAAAACGTAGTAGCCATCCTATGTTCTCTGCCATACAAAGGCAAACAGTTGTAAGTGGTTACTTTTTATGTACGTAGTTACTGCATTTGCTTTTGCATGGCAGTACTAGCATTATGCAACGTTATTATAATTCATACTATATAATGAACATAAAAAGACAAATATGTCGCTGCTGAGGTAGTTAATATTCTTTACAAAAAATGGCAAAAAGCTATTAGTGATCGGTCCTATCATTTAGGAAGGCCTGTTAAAATTCTAAGGCCGTAAACATGGTAAAGCGAACTTGTGAAGTGGCGAATAGCTAAACTAGGCTAATTTGCTAGCTGGTGGACCTAGAATTACTCTTCTTCTGCGTGTCCGTGTGTCTGTGCGTGCGTGTCTCTGGTGTAAGCGCAATGCGAAAGCGAATATTCGACAATGTAAAAAATATTCACATGGGTCTACATCCATAGCTCGGTATCATAGCTCGGTCATGTTCTAAGATGAGGGTTGTTCCATAAAAAACATAGTTATTTCTTGTAATCACGATGGACACCGTAATATTTTAAAACAGATTGATCTAAAAACATTCCATGGGTACAACCACCCCCACCCCCATGGCTTGGTCAAGTTCGAAAATGAGGGCTACTCCGTAATAATCGGGGTATAGCTATAACTTGTTTCGCGTTTTAAATGGAATGCACACTAAGCTTCACAAACAGGTTAAATAATGACTAAAACTTGCTTCAGCTCACATTATTAGCCCCTTTTTCTTACCTCTATGACCTTGATATTTTCCCGAGTGGCATTTTTTTCGTTGACGCGATTCACTCAACAATGTTCTATGTACACGTATAGCTCGGACCAGTTTGAAAATGTGGGCACATCGGGCAAAAACTAGGTTGCGGAGGTGACATGGCAGACTCTCGGCAATTATTTTCGCATGATCTATGTGCCTGGGCAATGTATCTCATATATTTTTGGCGGGCACCAAGCCATAAGCGGCCATTTTCCAAGATGGCCGCCTAAAAAGCTTGTGGGTACGATAACTTATGAACCGTTGGTTGGATTGCATTCAAATTTGGTATGGTTGTTCTGTAGGTATTTCTGGTGATCTGATTAGCTTTTGGAATGAATCCATTAAAAACAAAATGGCCGCCTAAATAGCTTGTGGGCACGATAACTTATGAACCGTTGGGCGGATTGCATTCGAATTGGGTACGCTTAGTCTCTAGGTATTTCGGATGATCTGATTAACTTTTGGGATGAATCCATTAAAACAAAATGGCTGCCGCAGCCATTTAAAAAAAAATGACATGGTGGTAGTGGGGGTCATTTTAACCGGGGAATTTTGTTTATTTTTTACATACATGACCTATGTGCCTGGGCATTTCATCCCATATATTTTTTGGCACCAAGCCATAAGCGGCCATTTTCCAAGATGGCCGCCTGAAAAGCTTGTGGGAACAATAACTTATAAACCGTTGGTTGGATTGCATTCAATTTTGGTATGATTGTTGTCTAGATATTTCTGATGATCTGATTATTTTTTAGGATGAGTCCATTAAAAACAAAGTGGCTGCCGCAGCTATTTAAAAAATATGGCCGCCCAAATAGCTTGTGGGCACGATAACTTATGAACCGTTGGTCGGATTGCATTCACATTGGGTATGCTTATTCTCTAGGTATTTCTGATGATTTGATTAACTGATGAATTTTGTTTATTTTTTACAGACATGACCTATGTACCTGGGCATTTCATCCCATTTTTTTTTTTTGGCACCAAGCCATAAGCGGCCATTTTCCAAGATGGCCGCCTGAAAAGCTTGTGGGCACAATAACTTATGAACCGTTGGTTGGATTGCATTCGAATTTGGTATGGTTGTTGTCTAGGTATTTCTGATGCTCTGATTAATATTTGGGATGAATTTCTTTAAAAACAAAATTTAAAAAAATTGACATGGTAGAGAGAAACATTTTTTCTCCTTTTTTTCTTGATATTGATAGACAGAGCCTACGGCTGAAGGGTCCTGCCATCAACTGATGGCTATTTTCTAATTTATCTTATCATGCATTGTATAATATGATGTAGGGCCTTTTATTCATTTTAATGAAGCATAAATCTACACAGACTTACTGTCGCCAATAAATATCTATCTACTATAGAACAAAATGTGCGGTATCAGAGGGGGATATGCCCAGACATTTTTAACTGGATGAAATTCAAAATCGCAGAATTGCGGCCATTATTTACTTTAATATGCGTAATATCTGAAAAACCGTGCCAGATAGCTGGGCTATTACTTCAGAACAAAATTTACGGTTTCAGGGAGGGATATGCACTGACAAATTTGAAGTCGATAAATTTCAAAATCACCGCCTTGATCTATTTTTGTCAATACATTAAAGTCAATACTGGGCAATAGTCGGCCATTTTGAATTTGATCCAGTTGAAAATTTTCAGGGCATATCCCTACCTTAAACAGCATATTTCCTTTTATGGTAAAGGTAGAGCTATCTGGTACGGTTTGCCAGGTATCAGCTCCTCCATAGCTCGGTCAAATTAAACGATAAAGGCTGTTCTATTATAATTGGAGTCTCCACAGCCGTTTAAAAATGTCGCTATGTATTTTAAACACAATGCACTCCTTACTATTTAACCGATTGTTTTATTTTTTTTCCCGTCATTTTAATTACCTATGGCTCGTTCAAATTGGAACATAAAGCCTGTTCCATTATAATTTAGGCTACCGCAGCCATTGAAAAAAATTGACTGATCTTTCTAAGGGTGGGGTACATGTAGGTAAACTAAAAAAAAACGTTTAGCGCCTGAAATTATTGATATAACCATGATAACCGCCCTGCCTTTTTAAACCGGGGATATGAGAGGTTAGGGCAATTAAAACATACTCTAGATGTGTAAAGAACAGGGCTGTGTTTTGGAAGGGTTAACATGGTTAAAGTGGCGCAAATGTTTTGGGGTAGAAGGTATGTTTGAAAAAGTGTTTTGAACCTGAAATTTTAAAATAATTGCAGTGACCCTCTGATTTATGGTTTCAAAAGGGATATGTTTGAAGGTATTGGGTTTGGTGGAATTTTCATTTAAAAATTATATAAAAAATAGCTTACTTTCTCAATCTCTTAACTGATGATCTCATTCACAATAATGAGGCTGGATTTGTCTTGGAGTGGTACCGCTAACACCTGTTTTACAAGTCATAATGGTACTGATGCCGGACGGAAGCTTTGTTTTCACTATAATAGATACTTAGACAAAGTTGTGAATTTCTATTTCGTAGTACATACAGGGTGCCATTTACTGCATCATACATTGTTGAAACAGCTGTGAGAAGGTTGTACTATAATCATTAATTAGTTTTCCTAACTGTCTTGTTTCCAATTGACTGTTACTGACAACATTGCAGGCGCGTGACATTGTCATCTTTAGTGACAGCTACCCTAAAAATAACCATGTTAGTCTAACCAGTTGACGAGAGAAGCGTCGCAGTGTAGATGTTTTATTTACACATACGTGTAAACACATTATTTTAAATTGTTGCACGTTTAAAGCGACACAATCAGGCTAAACTGTATCTGTATTTTTATTTTGGCCGAAAGGCCCATTTTTCAGTTATTCCCGTATTTCTTATTTTGGACATACATGTCTGAAATTTCGTCCTTATTTCTCGCTTAACTGGTAAATTATATAATAAATAAATGTATGTACATTGATTCATTAAAGAAATTAGGCATAGTAGCGTCACCCCAAAAACAATTCTCCCTCCATTGTACTTGTATTGTACGATATTGTCATATAAGACGTGTTAAACTTGTAATACGACATGAGTAATCACGATAATTATTATATGACTGGGAATAAATTCATGCTTTTTGAATGGATCTCAAGGTAATTTGTGTTCTACAAAGACAACAAACAGTAACTCAGGATTTGAAAGTAATCATTTACTGTTTTTTGTCTTTGCACGACAACATATTATACCTCGAGTGCTAAAAGGCTTTCAACACCAGTGTTTTTTTTCAGTTTAATAACGAGCCGACGTCCCACAACTTAGGTATTTTATTAACTGAGAGCCTAATACACCGAGGTGGATAGGATTGTTACGGAAGCGTAATCCCTTCAGAGCTGGCCAGTCTGAGTGACTCCACTACGCCTGGAGTCCTGATCTTCTTTAGTGTCTCTAGAACTGTGTTCCGGATCTTCTTTAGTGTTTCTTGGACTGTGTGATACGGTCGGTACCGATGAAGCTTAAATGGCATTGTTCGACGTCTGAAGCACTGATCAGATTTGTCTGCGGCGAGGTGCAGCTTACTGAGGCGTGTCCGGAATCAGAAGGGCAAGAAAGAATAATTTGAAAGGAGAAGCAGAAAAAAATGATGCCGGACAAAGAAAAACAGCGATAACTGTTTACTTGAATAGAGCGAAGGTTACCATGGTTACTGCTGTTTGCTTTTTGCACAGTGGATCTGTTCTGCACACTAGAACAATGACCATCCATTGAAAATATTCTTTTGTGTTTTTCTATAAAGACGGACTTTACGCCTAACAATCTATTGATTTCAATACATATTGACGCTGCACTTTTATTTGGAGACGTTTCAAGCTGACATGATATAGCTGGATATATTTATATCATAACATAGACGTCATTGATATGAATTTGTACGTCAGAACTCAGAAAACACGAGACGTTGAACCTATGCTGTTTTAATATTCACCCACCGTTTGCGACGCTGGCCCAACATTGCCTGGAAATTATAACCGTTGTAGCTCCTGACTCAGATCGTAGGCTTGTGATTGACCGAGATGGTTATCTCGACCAATCACAAGAATTTGAATCTGAGAATACTGCCCAAATATGTCTGCGGTCATTGACTTAAATTCAAACGCCCACTACCATCCACTTGCCGACAGAGTCGGATGTTTGTCATCGTAGTAGCACGTAGGCCTATTATATATATATACAGTGATCCAAGTTGTTCAAATGCCTGGGGTGTACAATGTTGGCTATTATAATTGTTAATATACAATGCAAAGAACTCTTGACATAATTCGATAAGTATTGCACACCATTACGGATAATGAAATAATGATACCGGACGACGGGCGGAAAAAGGTTGGTAAAAATGTAAACCAAGATTGAATCAATTCACTATTTTAAAAGGAAACTTCTAGCATCCCAGCCGACGCAAAAATAATTGGACTAACCTTGCTTCAACCATGCTCCAGAGTTGGTCCAAGCTCTTTGATTGGCACCGAGTATTCTATTTATTCACAGGAAGTCATGGAAAAGTAATGGAATGCCACTTGCTGATTTATGTGGGGATCGTGACATTTTTTCAAATAATTCATGTAAGACGTGGGATGGATCACAGGGAATTTTGATTCAGGAATAGATGTGTTTCCCAAAAAACATAGGATAAACGTGATACAGTTTCAGCTTCTACTTGGGATTGAGCACGTAGTACCCATACACGATTTGAAGCGGTGGCGCAGCTTTGACCCAATATTAACTTGTAGCTAAACTGATATCTTTTCCCACCCGATGTGTCGAAGAATGCTGAACCACCGTCTACGACAGTATCAAACGAGCAATAGGCCAGCGCTGGCCAGGTAAGCGTTAAGATGACGGTTTACCATGTATCATAATGATGACATTTACCATTTTTATATTTGAAAATGCATTTTTGAAACCAGTGTGCTACTCAAATCAAAACGAATTGAATTTGAATCGTTGAAGGTATTTTCCGTATCTGGTATTATACATGTAGGCCCCTATGATATGCATAATGTAAACTCGATGATACAAACTGGAAAAATAAAGCCATGGCTACTACTCACTGCTGTGTTTTTATTAAAAACCCACGTGAGCAGTTACTTCTATTCCAATCAGTACATTATTATCCAGAAAGGGGCAGCATGCCAACGAAGAGAATACCGCGTACGATCCCCGGTTACAAAACAATACAGTGACTCATCCCAAACGTCCGGAAGGGGGGGCTGACAGGAAAATCGTTAGAGACGGGACGGGATGCGCGGCACGTCCAAACAGTTGACCTGTGGCAGTCGCTCATTACAAGTAATCCCCGCGACTCCGACCGGTTCTGCCCGGTCTTATTACAGAGGGTGCGAATGACCATTTCTCACAACTCATCTGACAAACACGCTGTCGTTGTTTCGGGATAATCCTAAATGCATTCGCGAGCAGAGGTAAAAAAAACACTTGTACTCCCATGATTTATACGCATTTTGAGGGTTAAATGATGACGTTGGTTTAAAAAACGTGTGCTAAACTCGCTTGTTACACCATCAAGTGAACTCGCACTGTTACATATCCTTCTGAGTGCGATCCTGGTGAAAACATCTCGAGGCAAACGGTATAGTTTAAAGCGCCCATACTTAAAAAATACGAAGCTACTGATGTTTGTTATTGCACGGCCCTTATGTCCCTGCTATCGTATGGGGATAGCCTTATTGTCTTTTTTTCAAGAGTATTTTCAAGAACATTGGTTCCAGGTGTTGATTCCGCGATTTTGCAAATGAGGTTCTATATTTGTTTGGCCTTCATATTTTTCGCTCATGCAAAGCTACCGATTGCGTTCAAAAAACATACAATCAAATCGAAACAAACTGGATACTTTAAGTGCAATATGTTAACCGACTTTTCATGATATCTTTATCCGAAACATAGATACACGTGGTTTGGTAATTTCTTGTAAAAAACGCTTAAAAAACGTCGCTCGCATAGAAAGTCCGTTAGTTTTGGTTCGTCTCGCTTCATTATTCCTCATTGGTCTGTAAACATGCCCATGATTGGCCAACAAAACTATTTTTTTATATCTTGACAGGAATATAGATCTTGACAACGTATCTGAAATGATGCGGGACGCTAATTTCTGACAAGTGTATGCTGCGGGAATTTGACGATCACAAGCAGCAATGGCACTTGAAAAACTTGCGCCAGCAGCGATTAAACCGCACGATAACAGCATCAACGTCAAAAGTAATGGACCAAAATGCCAGCCAAATTATCAAGCATCAGATGTCCGATCTAACAGGTGTGTTTTTTTTGCATCAGACCCGTCCACCCGGATTGTGTGTTGCTGTTATGCGAAAGTCTCTTCCCGGCACACATGTTGACCTAACGTTGGTGCAGCATCAAACCAACACTAGTTAACGTCTCGTGTTTGTTTGGTATCCGATCAAAAAACCCGTTTGATCAGAGAGTGCGGCGATAATAATTATGTTGAGTCATCTGCCAAACGAGGACCCCATTGTCGGCCAATGTCTCAGACATTGGGCCAGCTTTTAGCGAAATATCGGCTGACTTGTCTTGTTTTAGAGCGATAATAAGTTGATAAGGAACGATTGCCCCCTCCCTCCCAGAAGACATAGCACGTGTGTCTGGGTCGGAACCGATGGCTCTATTTGTTTTATTTAGATGGCAAATACAGTGCATTCAATCAGTTCTTCTTCAAACATGTTGTGAATTATACATTCGTGAAGGGCTTTTCAATATTCATTGTTATCTGCGAGCATCCCAGCAAAATACAAAATATAAAATTCGATAAGGAGTGTATAAATGTAATATAAATCAGGTATCCCCCGTATTCTGAAACGCGGTACGCTGAAACGGCGACCAGCTAGGTTGGTTGTTGTTTACTGTGCACAGGTTTGCATTATCAGTGTTCTAAACTATTCAAAGTGGTGTCGACTATGGTACTGCATGTGCATTATAAATAATGCTGTAAGGCTTTCAAAAAGGGAATGTCATAGACGGAACTAGTGTGTAGAGCGATGTAAATCGACATTCACACATTCACTCCTTTTTGGATTTTGGTGATTGTCATTGTCTACTCAACACCGTCTATGTGCGTGAATGGAATAGCGTTGCTATAGTATTCAACGATAACCCCATCAGTGAATAAATATTATTATGTATATGATAAAGCCCGAGGAGTGCTACATTCTCAGCCTCGACCTTTTTCACAGCTAAGAATAGAGCTAACACCGAGGGTTTCAACTGACTTGAAACACATCCGATCATAATGAGGATCCCTCATAATCAACAACTCGGTCACACCTGACTGATTGTAATCCCATAGGCCTAGGTCTGTACTTGATCAACAATAACCAGGAAATAAGGTGTCCTACAATAATTGTTTAGCAGCTGAGAATGTGCAAAACTACTATTCTCCATGCCAAAAACTGCTACACCAACATATTATTGTATAGCATATGCCCAAAATTGGGTAGCTGCAGTGTAATTGCTCCGCTACATTAAACAAATTATTCCCTGATAACTCCATTCCCGTCTCAGAAAGTGGTGGTCAGACGAAGAAAATAATGTAATCAGTTTTAACAACCATTGCAGCTTATCCGTGATAGCAACTAAAGGTAAAATAATTAAGTAATTAATTAATTAATTATATATTATGTCAACAGACAATCTAAATTGGTGCAGATGTGAAATATTGGGATTCAAACTGTGGTTTTACGGTGATGCTCACACAGGGTTGTTGGATGAAGAAAGTTGCAATAATCTTAACATACCGAGTGCACTGATCAGTCTTCAACAGATTTAGTTTTTAAATTCTCCCCGTGATACAGGGAAAAACTACTATATCCACCCGTCTCTCGCGTAGCACATTAACCTTCTAACTGACTATCTGTTGACAGATACTGTTTTCACCCTCACACTCTAGTGGGAGGGTGAAAGCAGTATCAAGTACTCAGTTCGGCGAAGGTGTGAATTCGTGACCTATTTATCACTGATGAGGTCGTATTGAAAGGAGACGTCAGCGACGCGTCGAGGGGAATTATAAGCTATCCTGATGCGAGAAGAGATGTATATAGACCTCAGACGTAGAGATAAATCCTAAGGATTCACCCACGAATATCCACAGCGAGAAGATTTCGAGAAAACTGTTAATACAAAATTGTCCGTTGTCATGGCTATATTATGGTAAATAGATTTTAATGAAGATATTGTCACACGGTGATTTTCACCTATACTACTTCAAGTGGATACATATTATGTATAGTTGTCCGATTGTTTCCTGCTCGTTCTGATTTCATATTCATTAACAGCGAGCGTCGCTGTTTGGTGAACGGACAATTACTGTACGCGTTCAGTACTCTGAAGGTTATTGGGAATGATGTGGAGTTGTCATATTTTAGGATTGCCGAGGCTTAAAGAGGATATTCAGCTTAGCCAGTCACTTGTGACTTTTATCTGTAATGACACGACGTCTTCATCTAGTCTATTTATAACGATAATCGTTTCTAAGCTAGTTCTAGCTTTTCAAATGAGCAAATGAACGAACGAACGAACAAACGAACGAACGAACAAACGAATGAATGAATGAATGAATGAATGAATGAATGAATGAATGAATGAATGAATGAATGAATGAATGAATGAATGAATGAATGAATGAATGAATGAATGAATGAATGAATGAATGAATGAATGAATGAATGAATGAATGAACTAGCTACTCAGTCAGTCAGTCAGTCAGTCAGTCAGTCAGTCAGTCAGTCAGTCAGTCAGTCAGTCAGTCAGTCAGTCAGTCAGTCAGTCAGTCAGTCAGTCAGTCAGTCAGTCAGTCAGTCAGTTACTGTAGTTAGTAATAAGAGTCAACAGACAATCTAATTTTGTCCAGAGGTTGAAAATTAGGATTCGAACAAAATGAATTTCAGGTCGTTTCTATGCACATAGGCTACTGCAGGCTATACTCTTAACTCGGCTGGAATAACCTCCTACTAAGAATGCTGAGATAATAATGGGATAGCACTTGACTCCAGACGCAGGATTCGAATTTCCAACACTGGCGCTCTGAATCCAACCACGCTAACTATCGGTCATGGATCCCTATATTTATGAATCTGACTGAACAAGGAAGAAACATGTGTTATCTATGAAGCCTCAATGTCGAGATTGGAGAGAAAATCACGAACTCGGGCGTAGCAGACGTAGAGTTGACCGCCACAATATAGTGACCGCTTTTCCATCTCATGACATGGGGACAGGGTCATGGCGTCTTGGTTAAAACTGCCTGCCTGTAACATCGGGGCTCGCGTGTCCGTCCCCCTGGTATGTTGGTTGAAAAAAAATATTTCATTCTCGCTCACTCATAAAAATTCAGTATTGTGGGGAGCCTTCCTGACTAGGGCTATGATTTCAATTACTGTCTGCAGTGCAGTGCCATCTGTATCATCGATTCTCACCATCCGCAGAATGTTATCTTGACCCAGTTTAGCATGTATGTTCCCCATTCATTCATCATTTCATGTGCAGACATTGTTTAATCATTTGACATACCACTTTTTTAATGTCTATAATACGACTTTTATCAAAAGACGAAAACATGGCGTGGCAGGAAAGATGTATCTAATATGCAATACAGCAAAAACTCAAAGAACGTGACATGTGTCTTTTCTTGACGATCACATGCCAATTTTACCAGTCGGACCCGTATTGTCACCCCTTTCGTGCGCCGCCGCCGCCAGCTTTGCTACTACACCAACATGGTGCAACAGATTGAATGATTATTCATACAAACATTCAACCCTCCGGCATTTTTTTTACCCAAGGTCAAGGTCATAGGTCAAGGTCAAAGATTTAAAAAACAAATTGGTAACTCGATATCTTGAAAAATAATTATTGAATCTCTCCAATTTGTTGTGTGAAGTTCTCCATAAGCATGGAGATGACCTGATAATCTTCGATTATTGGCATCACATATTGGAAGCAGTTGTGTCAGAGTTGTGGTCATTTTGGGTCAGTGCATCAGCTGTGGGGTGTTTCAGTGCTTATTACCCCAAAATTATATTTTGTTCATCTCCTGCAGCTTGCAAGCTCGTTTGTTTTTTGGGGGAGGAACATTCAATTGAACATGACACACACAACGCTATGAAGCGCGTATAAGATAGTGTACAAGGGGATGAACTAGTGACAGTATACAGCCAGTGCGATAAAGTTAACATGTGGTTTATTCATCTTGTTAACATTCTCGCTCTGGCCGCCCTTCAAAAACTTGACGTGGCATGGCAAAAACCCATAGCTGACTGCACTCTATTACCTTATTGCACTAAACCACTTGGATGAAAGGTGACACATTAGAACAGCTCGGGAAGAGTGAGACTTTTCAAAACAATGCCTGAGAAACAAAACCCCGTTTGATGTCATGTAAGAAACATAAACATGGAGGTTTTGCTCTATGTATTCATAGTAAGCCTGTTCAGTATGTCGTCTTACATGTCGTCTTACTCAAAACACGGTTTTTGTAGCTTTGATAAGTTTAGGTCAGCATCAATGTCCATCTCAATGATTACCGAACAAAGTAAAAAGTGGCAGTCATGTTTGAAATGCGCATGCGCAACTATGACAGCCACATAGGCAGACACACCAGTTTCCCCGTCATGTTGCTTGTCTAATGTGCACGTTTTTTGTGACGGCACGTCGCGTTATCAGCATGTGCTTGGTCGATCCAGATTTCCTTCTCTACAGCATCGGCCATTAACATGATTAACGATATGGGTCGATCATTTTTTTAAATACCAGCCCAGTCCAACAAACGTGTTCACGCTTTGAGACTGGAGAATCTTTTAGCAACAAGGTAGGGGGTTATGTATGGTCACTTGGCCGTTTGTGCACAGTAGCTGATTCAAAGCTGAAATTAGGCCACTTTTTAACCCCCCCCCCGCGGATCGAACGTGTCCTATCTGCCACGTTATCGTTAAAACGTTAAAGCCATTGAGTTAAAGGAAATACGTTTCGAATTTAAAACAACTATTTAAAAAGTGTTGTTTAAAAAGCGGGATTATTTTGAGTAGCAGATTGGACGCTTCTTCTACGAGGGGTAGAGATTGTTACTGTCCCGATAATAATATTGTAGGAATAAGACAACAATATCTACATTCTTATTTATTCGGATGGGTTTGATTAAATTAGATTAAATTAATGAAAAGTGAATCGAAAGCCATGATAACATGTTCATTTAATCGCAATTTTCAAGATTTGCACAAAACGATGGATATATGGAACAAACACAATGCCACTCTGCCATGGAACTTGCCGTTGCTACCAAATTGACTGGCTGGCTTGTCTCAGCAAAGCTAGGATGCTAGTCCAACGTTTGGTGAACGTTGACAACATCATTGTGGCGTTGGCTTGGTGCCTAGCGTGTTTTATAGGTTATCACCCACTGTCACACATTGTACTAAAAGCTGGACAAGCGCAAGTAGCTGTTTCTCATTTTTACAGACTTGAGAATCAATGACATCTCTCCTGTTGCATGGAAAATCTAGGGTTTTTTTCTTTAAAAAGATAAAAATTATTCGCTTTTGAAACTACTGAAGATTTCCAAACAAACAATGTATTTGGTTGTGCCAGACAACTCGTCCAAACAAAAAAAATACCGCTTTTTAAAAACACTTTAGTTGTTTTAAATTCGAAAATTATATTCTTTTACTCGAGGGTTTTTTTATTCAAATTTAAAACACTATGTTTTTTTCCGGATAGAAAGGTAATTCAACCCATAGCCGCCACAGTGTCGTATGTGCTACTCAACTGAGTGACACTGGCTTCATCATAAACGGTACGCCATTTTTATACGCTTTGAATTAAACTCAGAGTGAGCTTACATACAAGCTTTATGCCTGAATTTCCAATTTTCTTTGCTTAGTTTATTTAGTCATAAAAATGCAGTAAGAGAAAATGTTAATTTCATATAATAGGCCTATTTATTAATATGCCTTTTAGAGTGGTATTAACCAAGTCTCCTTGAGATTAAGCTCCGATTTTTCTTGTAAAAGATAAATAGCGTGTCTTCTCTGTAATCTAGTTCATTTGTCTATATACAGTCTTGTTTATAATTATACATAGTTGTTTATGGTTGTGCTAACGCGGATGCTAACACTACTGTGTGAGGTCAAAACACAGTAACATTTCGATGTGTAAGACATCATTACTTTCTTTAACATGTTACACAAGATTCAAGAGTATATACCAATTGACTGACATATCAGTATATAATTTATGGGTATGTTTAAGGGTATATATTTATTTATTCCACTTTGGTTTAGTACTTTTATAGGATGAGAGCTGCATTGCCAGGAATAAAGATACATCCAGCTAGAGTAGAAATGTTTGTGACAATATAAATTTACGGACAGCGACGTGCAAATAACGAATTATTGTACTATGTTGGCTTTATGGTTGGCCACCATCTGCGAGGCAGGACAAGCATCAAGCCAACATAGGCTCATCATCTCCCCCCAAGCCAGACGAATTCTCAGTCGACCCCTCGCGGTTTTTATCTAGCCCGCTGCCAACTCTTGACACAACCCTGCGGCGCGAGAAGGTGCATCACCAGACATACTATTTTATTGCTACAAGCTCTTGGTAAACCAATTATGTTGATCCAGAAAGATCGGAGCCGTTGTCTGATTCTGTCACGTAGCGAAACGTCCCGAGAGATCAATTTAAATAATAAAACACTTAGTATCGCGCATAAGTCACCTATAATCCCTAGAACAGTCATATTTTTGTCCACTTATTCAGTAATGACGGAGATCACATTGTCAGTTATGAGCCAACATATTTAACACAATATGTTTTAACTTTACTGAGCCGAGGAAAATTCTATAGGCCCACTGGTAATTATTTTATGCAAAGCTGTAAAAATGAAACTGACATGATGCAAACTCCTCCATACCCTTCTGCATGACTAACCAAAATGACCTGGTCTCACCAGCCAAATCGTGTCTCAGCTATCAACACGTGATCACGTCTCAACCAATCAGTTAGCTTAAGACTGACTTAAAGTCTATTGACTTTAGTCCACGTAAAGTTGGTAAAACCGGCCCCTGGGATGCTCCATTATAACAGGGGGTCCCATGCCCCCCTCCTCCCTATGGGTCAGCTTGGTTATTTCTCGAACTTGTTAAATCGCGGCTATGTGCTCAGCATGAACAATACCATTAACTTGTATGCTGAAGAAAATGTGGTAACAACATACAGTGTGTACAGACTGGCGGCATCGGTTTATTTTAATTTTATTCAAATCGCAGGTTTCTTACAGGACGTTAACTGTTCGTGTGATCTCTGGTGGCTGAATGGTGGACTAGTGATTACAGACAGACGAATAACGGGTTCGGGATCTCGCACATATACGCGTTAAACTCTCGCGTCATCCTCAGACCCTCCAGAACATCTCCAAACAATTTTGTAAAACGAGTAGCGCGATCGGACTTCAAAGCGCGGCCGTTACACAGAGATTTTTACAAGGCCACCACCTCCAGAGATTATCAGATGAATCCGAGTCTCCGGGCCAATGGTGTTTAAGCACTGGGCCCACGTCTGGAACGTCGGCTCGGTGCTGAACCAGCATCGAACTCCAGGTTGGGAAGACTTATCTCCCACTTGAACACATGCAGACTGACTTTGTAGGTGAGACGCTCCGAAATCATAACTAAATTGACGTTGTACCAAATTTGACTTTTTCCGCAAGCCAGTTCCGGATATATTGCCCAATGCAAGTGTTAATTAATATGAGAAAATCAACTACCGCAATACAATTTGACAAACTTTGCTTGATAAACCCCCGTAGAGATTGCACATCGGTCCACGCTTGTCTCATTTCTTAAAACTGTGTAGCCCTAGAGCAACTGCAAATTTGTTGTCCAACATTAAGCCATCGATTTAAGTACCGTTGGCAGAGTTAAGTAGTGTTGGCTCGCTTGGAGTTTCGCATCGCCTCAGATGTGGGACAAATTTTAGTCAAGATCCCCACGTGCCACCGGGTTAAACAGATGATTGTTGTTGGGGGTTGCGCTGCCAAGAGTCTTGGTTTTGGACTGGTATAGACCACGGGCGGTGAAACGTCGCGGACCTCGGCGCGGAAGCAGACCGACACCATCATCAGATCATCTCTGGGACGTCATTTTCTGGGAGGTAAACCATCCGCCTCGGACATGACCCCGGATCAAAAGGTACACGAGAAAACCACTAGACTGGCAAGTGCAATATTACCCGTGATGTTTACACCGGCGCGAGGTCGGCGCAAAGATGGTCTGCGACGCTGGACCAGCCTTGCGCCGACCTCGCGGATCGTCTTTCGCCGTCCAGGGGCGTGTGGTGGGATCACTAGGTCCCGATCCCTACGGACCCGGGATATAGGTGTGAGAACAAGCAGGGTATCACCTCTGAGGTCTGTGTAACAGTTCTGCATCTGCTGCCATTTCATAAGTATTCACCGTCCAGATTTTTTTTATTCAGGAGGGGACACTTTTCATTCTGGCAAGTCATTTAAAGAACACATAGAATACCAACATTGTGGCCTAAAAATCGTTTTACAATGCGGAATAAATCATTATTAGATAGATAGATATTTTATTGACATTTAGTGAAAACAATGTTATATATTAAGTCTCCCTCCCCCATACTTCAGTGTATTAGATTACTAGGTGAAAACATTGCAGGTCAAGGTTTTTAGGTTTCCCAGAATAAGACTAATGTCATTGCATAACAGTAACAATTTGCCACTAACAGTAAGAGTAGTAGACAGGTGCAAAGCGCATAATTATTATACAAGTCGTAAAACAGTTTAATTAATTTTAAAATCATGTATGTCAATCACTATACTCCTAACATTCAAGTAATAGTAACAATATTAATACTAAGAGTAGGAGACAGGAGTAGGATCGATTAAGGATAATAAAAACAAAAGATTAATTTAATTGACTATCTTTATATTGATTACTCCGAAACATTCTCCATCGTTTATCGCAGTTTGCAAATATTTAAGTCTAAGTAGCTGGGACGTATGTTCGAAAATCATAATCATTTATGTCGACAGGCTCACGACAAATGAACTCATGTCCTGCTGAATTTCAGTTAGTATTTTCCAGCTGCAGCTGCTTCCAATATTTCCATATTAAAAAAATATATATCTCCCAAATTAAAATATTTAATTAACTGAGCACCATAATTTTATCAAATAACACCTGATTTTATCAATTTCAAGGACATCTTATTTGGTTTGAAACTTGCTTGAAGTAGTATATATAGTCCCCTTGGTTATGAAAGGCTGCCACTTTGCAAAGTGGCAGATACACCCTTTAATACCCAAGGGGACGATATAGCGTCCCCAGCAAGACAGTGGTTAACTTATCTGTGCATGTGCAAAGTGACGGGCAAAAACGACCTTATTCCGGACGAAAACATTCATTCATTCAGAGTCGGTCAAGCTAGAGATGATCAGTCATACCAGTCGTCATACCGCACATTAAACAGCCACCCAAGTTCATCATACATATGGATTGACCAGTGGTGCGGCAACGGTCAAGTTCGTGTGAATATGCAGCACCGATATCTGGACGGTGTGGACAACTGACCCAGAACTAAACCCGGAAAGTAGATCCGTAGGTTGGCTACCCAACGCCAGCGGTCCAACGTCTGTGACGTCAGTCCAGCCTTGAACCGGCATTGGGCCGGTGTCCGTTTAGTCCTTGAGGAACGGATTTTTAATCTCCGCCGTTTACAGTGATAATAGGCTTACAGCAATAACTGACCAAGAAACGCAAGACCTTGACCAAGCACTGGTTCAATATTGGACCACCGTCTGCGATGCTGGCCCAGCCCAGGAGCAATATGTTGCGCTTTCAGGTCTCGATGTGTCTCTGGGGTCTGGATCGCTGCCAACGATCCGAAAACTGATGCCGCTAAAACAGAGTCCCGTTTTCCAATAAACGTCCCATACGAGTTCCTCACCCCTCCTCCCCTGTTATCCCTCTCTACCGTAAGTTTATTTTCAATTAATTGTTTAGATTTTTTTGTTAAATTAGATATGTCGTCAAGAGTACACTTGTCAGGCTGTGGGCCCACCTGTGCATGGAGCAAGTGTTACCTCGAGGCTAGAAGAACTTCCAGGTATACTACAACGGAATACAAAATACCACATTTCTATTTGAAGTTTATTTTCGACAATCAAACAGCTTTATCGTTGTGTGCAAGCAATCATGATAGTGGCAAACAGTTTCAATACATGTCAAGTCATGTCAAGTCTCCCCTTACATAGTATCTATCATGGAAGTGTGATCAAGTTTCACACACGCGTCTTCCTTAGGATCATAAAAGTAAAGAAAATATCCACACCTATAATTCTGTTTGCCCTATGATCCTGTGCGTCTCGTGGGTAATTCCCAGCAAACACGAGGCAATCACCCAATTCTTCGACGTCGACCCAACATTAAAACAACACTGGGTGAATGCCTCGTGTTTGCTGGGTTGACACTCGTCACCTTATCTCACACGACTGTGACATGAGGTACGACCTCGGTAATCACGCAGGTGAAAATGGCACTTCTCCCCCTGTTTTTCACGTCTATCTGAATATTTCAGCTGATCCAGATGCAAGACAGATAAGTAGAAGAGTTAATCCCGGGGAATATGAGTATGATGTAACCAGGGTTGGCTAGACAGTGGGCCAGCGTGCAGGCGTGGCCCACTGTCGAACCAACCTCTCGGATATGATCCTATTCGGTCTGCAAGGGACGACCTCGATGTGAATCAAGGCATGATGTAGACCGCCGCAAAGGGGCGTCGCGCAGCCAATGCTCGTCTTCCGGGTACAGTGACGGAGATTTCCGGCCGGCCAGACACTTCCGTGTTGATCCGGTGATAAAGAGGATGACCCGGGGTCGGTGTCGTGTTTGCCAGCTCCTGTCGGCGGCTACCTGGTCATGGTCGGGTAAATACTATGAGGATCTAGATAATAGGCGTGGTGAGACGTTTGCTGACAGGCGTGTTTACACCAGGTATAACGCCTCGTGATGGAAAGGGAACTTTAACCCGGACAATCCACCAAGCCAAAGCTGCGACGATGCCAATATTTCGTAAAAAGAAAAACGTTGTTGTTGCAAAAATCACGTGTAGGCCTATTGTATTGAGAAATTACCTGACAAATCGATCATATAATTTATAACGTACCAGAATCAGCCAACTCCTCTACTGCAATTCAATTGGCGTAGAATAAATATATATACATGGGTCCAACAAAATGTCGGCAATTAATATGTGTATATTGTATTTTCAAAATACGTTTTAAAAAGTTATATCCAGTTGTCGTAAAGTAGTTCACATGATTCACCCTTCGTTATCATGATAAAGGCGCGTGTTAACGTTTTAATTGTAATAACATCCGCCTTCAGAAATATAAATACGCTGCTTCTACTGAGCTATGTGTCTTGAAGTGCAGGTAGCCGAGGCTCTGGTGCAGTATGGTGGCTAAAGCAAGCTTCACATTTCTAGTAGCTGTGTAGTGAATTATTAAATTGTGTTACTTGCCTCAATCTAATTTATTGAAAGGGCATGATGCTAATTTTTTAGCCATTATTACCTGATTACTGAAAACATCTTTATAATTTTTATCATGTTTGCGTAAGCGACACAAATTGTAATAATTTTGCATGTCATACATTTTGCATATTTCAAGACCATACTAAAATATAGTGATTTTCAAATGGCAAGCAATTGAATTCACTGTATACAGATATTTACATTGCGTAATTGTATTTACCAGCCCTTCGCGTGAATGATGCGTTCTTCTAGATTATAAATTCTGAACAGTCCGTTGGGAAATTTATCAATCTAAAAAGCTGAAGAATAAGGGCGCTCGATCATTTCTGGTTTAATGGCTACAGAAACTTGACGGAGTGGATTTATTTTGTGAGATGAATATCTCACCCGAAGTGTTCGCAACCTTTTCAGCGCGGGCAATGTTTAACCCTTTAAGCTCCCTCGTCGCATAAATGCACCGCATGACATAGTGTTAATAAATTCAATTAATGAATATGATAGTAACTGTTCAAATAAAAATGATATCAGCTCTCATTTAGGATATTATATTTGGTTCTTTAATAAAATCAGGCAGCATTTCACATTCCAACCAAGAAATACATGAGTTCTATGAGGGTTAAAACACTTTCGATAAACTTTTCCACAGCATAAATGTTACGTGGAACGTATCGAAAGTTCCCGAAAAATGTTACAATTATAACAGGTCTAGTTTAAAAATATCTATATGTGCTTGTAGATGTGAGACTGACGATTACGTCACGAATCCCGGGATCAAATAAATCAAACAGTCGACGCGTGAGGCAGCGCTTAAGTACATAATGGGACGAGTGGAACAGCAATTAAAGAGTTAATTCGCACTGATGATCGTCCGCACGGAATATGATTATAATTGGAAAATAACAACCACATGAATACTAATGGGAAGAATTAGTCATTGGTAATAGCAATTTAAAATCAATCGTGTTTTCTATCGCGTGGAAGAGTCTGCGTCCGCTTTCTTGATTGATTTGTTTAGCAATATTTAAACAAACTAGTAATCAATGTTTCAGCGCAGTAGTGACAACTGTCTTATATCAAGTAGACGATAGTTTATTAAACTCGGACCATAAAACATAATGAATGAGGGCTTATGCCTAGTGTGGCTCAATGGTGTGGTGCGATGGAGGTGGAGTGCGGACAGGGTGTGGTGTGGTGTGGTGTAGTTTGGTGTACGGTGGTGTGGTTCTGTGCGTTGCGATATGGTATGGTGTGCACATGGTATGGTGCCAAGGAATTCAGACGTATACTATGGAAATAGATGAGCAATATTATTATGCTCTCTCGAATATAATCTGGTTATTTCGTCATCCCAAGCAGGGAAGCAGGACAATCTATTTTATATTCTCATCCCATACGCGCCGACTGAAAGCCTTATGAGTAGATACACTGTCACGTCCAGGTGGCATCTCCGAAACTAATCTTTTCATTAATATAGCGTCGCCGCGGCCGCCTGGTAACGTTACATTACCATTACATGATTATGATTGGGCTACTGCTGTATTATGCGTCTGTATTGCGACCCCAGCCAACACCAAACATTTGTATAACATTTGTACAACGTCGACCCAACGTCTTTGACGTTGCTTCAACATTGTACAAATGTTATACAAATGTTTTGTGTTTGCTGGGACGCCATCTACCCTGAGCAAACCTTGAGCCAAACGACAATTGTGTGAGTCAAGTATTGTGGGGAGCCTCCGTGACCGAGAGGTAGGGTGCTCGGCCTCAGACCGCCAGGGCTTCAATTTCGAATCCTGTGTCTGAAGGACAGAGTCATCTCATTCATCTCACCACCCCAGGAGGTTTTCCTGGCCCAGTTTAGCATATACATGTGCACAAAGGTGGCCTAAAATCCATACATTTCATTTGCGTCCCCGTGCTTGCCTTTGATCATGTACTACTGACGAAAAGGGCGGGGGCCCTAGGGTAGTGGTTAGCGCCTTTCACGCTAGAGTACGGGGTTCGGTTCCCGGTCTCGGCGGTTTGAAAGAAACAAAAATGTTTCTTCCCCATACACGTGTGAAAGTCAGTATTGTGGGGAGCCTCCGTGACCGAGAGGTAGCGTGCTCGGCCTCAGACCGCCAGGGCTCGAATTTCAAATCATGTGGCTGGAGGACAGTGTCATCTCATTCATCTCACCATCCTCAGGAGGTTCTCCTGGCCCAGTTTAGCCTTTATGTGCACAAAGGTGGCCTAAAGCCCGATTCATTTTATTTACTACTGACGAAAAGTACATGCAATGTCCCAAATATCACCGAAGATTAAAAGGAGGCTAAAAGTAATGGTATCCGGATACGGAGTTATGAGTCATTTCCCAATTTTATCATGTTTATGCAGCATGTTTTCATCTCTCATCCTCAGTACAGGCTGATAATTTTGCATACGCCATACTGTATACTGAGTCTTATTGAACCATGTATATATAGGCCTACTATGCAAACTATTCAAGTATCATAATTTGTATCTTAAAAATATAATGTAAAAAAGCCCAGCTCAGTGTGAACACTTCTTCGAAGTGAGCGAGGTAATCACATGGATATTGGGTAGATGTGCCTATGTGTACGGACAGCGTAAGGCTCACCATGATGTTCCACTGTTAGAAGGCACCTGAGTGAGTTGTTCAAATGGTGGACGATCAAATGGTGGCATTATTCTCCACGAAGGTAAAATCTTAACATTCAAGATCTTAACATCTAATATTATCCAATACTTACGGCACCTATTTGGTCTTCGTAGAATTTACGACGATTTCTTACGATCTTTGACAATTTTAATTTGGAAAGGTATGTCGTTCAAGAATATGGCCCCTGAGTAGCAGCTTTACTTGATTAGGCCTTAAACTGCTTGTTTTAAACAGTTTAATTATCATCCATAGTTTGAGGCTTCTCAAAAACCACTGTTCAGGGAGGTGACGCTTAGACCTTAAAACGTTGACTTTTTATTTTTTTTTAGTCCATTTGTTTAGAGCGGTACATATTTGTTTACTGGGAAACATTCTTATACAGTGATACAAACAATGTGAATGATTAATTGAGATATGTTGTTGTGCATTTGGCAAAGTAGATAACTTAGACATTGGTCTGTCCAGCATTCAGCCAACGTTTGATCAACCCACCGTTTACTCCTGGTTGTCAATCAGCCAAATCCTACCCGCCATTTGTCCTGGGTGGGTGTGAAAATGGATCAAAATGGCGCGTGGCTGAGATGTTTGGCTGCGCTAGTAGATCACAGCTCGACCCGGAGAGCACGCGGAGCTGCCCTGATGCTGTTTCAATGTTGGGTTTGCAACGTCGACTCGACATTAAAACAACATCGGGCAGCACAAACAGGATTCTTTCCTGTACTACATCCAGACGGACCGTCCACATTGCTCGTAGCAGCACTGCATAACTCTGGATACTACAGAAGACGGATGATCCGTCAAGAACATATTTTATCCGCTGAGATCAAATGGCCCCTCCAGACAGTTTCAATCATAACGATCTACAGTGGTCATATTATACTCGGATTTGTGCACGGAAATACATGACCTTCCAGAAAAAAACAGAAATCTGGGTATATTTGTGGGAAGGAAATTCCTTATATTTAACCGAGATAATCCGGTGCATTTCGCCTTATTTTTAGAGAAATATCATTGCTCGTGGCATTCTTTTGCAGGTGTATACCGGTGAAAATTATTATCTGACCTTTGAATATGTCATTTGATCACATTTCGGATTTGTTTTTGTATACTTATTTTATATTTACATAACATGCGCCCGTTATCCTTACTTCATCCCAATTTATTCATTTGAAATCCCTACTCATCTTTATCGAGACCGAGTAGTTTTAAAGGGTGCGAACAAAAAACGAATTGAGGCATGTTTACGCTTAAGCATCTTTTATTTTATATGTGTTCTATATATGTATTTGCTCCATTGATACGTATCACAGCTGTTGTTATTTGCACAAAATAGTTAGCAAATTACACAAACTTCTATCATTTAAATGGTACATTTTAATTGGATACTTTTATGTAATTTATTCTTAAACACTTCAATGTGTGGTATTATTTGATTCAACTACAACCGCCCTGCAAAGGCAAACAACAGTAACTGCTTGTAATAATGGCATCCTAATCTATTTGAAACATTTCACAGTATTATACGCCCCCATTTTGGGCACAAAGTGCATGGATGTATGTTCATAATTAAATAAATGTGTCGACAACAGCACTTTATGAATATATAGATACAGTACTGAGATCCGTCGCGTGGCTACCATCCGAGAGATGTATGTATACATCACCAGGCAGACATTTGTGAAATGCAGGCCATTTGGCTAATGATAACTAGACGTTCCTGTTGTTATTGTCGTTCACTGTACGTACACCAGCACGGATTCGTTTTGCTTATCCAAGGGAAAACAATCTATACAAACATTACATGGTGGACAAACGTTTACTCAATGTTTCCTACATTTCTAGATCCACTCTTTGCTACACATTTGGCATCGTAGATCAAGTCTCATCTCGGAATCAGACTGGTTTGTCTTTAATTGTATACGGAGACATCAGCAGAGAAGGTGGATACAGGGATCGCACAGTGAGGGTTCATTGAAACATGGAGTTACATTTTTGGACGATTGCAAAACGTTCCCGAAACGTTGGAGGAAACATTGAGGAGGCGCGGTTTATGACGTGGCGAGAACTACAAGTGCTTCGATTACCCACCGTAGGTAGCGAAGGGCCGGCCACCGGGTTGAGATGCATACGGGAAACACCGATCCTGTGTAGCTTTAATGCTGGTACAACGTCTGTGACGCTGTACCAGCATTAAACCAGCAGGGGGTGCGCGCCTCGTGTTTGTCGGGACTTCGTCTAGACACTGGAGATCAGGCGGAACAAATGTATTCTATACATTAACTTCACTGTTACCTTAGGTGGCTGGAAATGCGTCAATTTTGGCGCGCGCCACATTACCACGATTACCCCCAGTTCCCGGAACGATTTATTTCGCGAATCGAATCAGGCCAATTCTTGTCGTGTGCGATATGTAACGCCGATGGTTTACCTGTTTACGCTATCTCTTAATGTTGCGAGTTTGCGATGTTTTATTGAAATAAAAAACCCAATAAATATTCTGCATCTACACGAGGCTTTAAAGAAAAGCTTATGTATGTTGGCTATGATACTATACAATCGGGCCATCGCCTTATAGGGTTGACCCATTTTGGGAACAACGCTGGGCTACGACCATCCTTACCAATAAGAGTACCCAAGCAAAACATGAATCATTCAACCAAAGTTGTTGTTATGCTGGCCCACCGGCTACGCCGCTGGCCCAGGATTACAACAGCATTGGCTCAATGTATCATGTTTGTTGGGACTATGCGTAGGTGATCTTCAGTGACGACATCACGAGGCGGAGACGAGATTACCCGGGCGAATGTCGACGACACACCACCATCAACATCTATCATCCAGATCAGCACACGATAAGTAACTGTAAGTGTTTGATGTTCCAGCGTATGGTTTTAATTTTCTGGAAACCGCCCAGTCTGGCAGCGTAGTCGGCTGAGACTGGCATCAGGGCAAAGACTCCTCAGAAAGTTGGTTAGTAGGCCAAAACGATTCTTCTTTCTCACCTGTTTATTTCAGGGCAAATTTTTTTTCTGGTTTTGTAAAGCAATGTGTTCGCATTGAACATAGGCCTATACTATTTACGTTTGGCAGGCAATGAATCAATACCAGCAAACACGAGATGTCAAACCAATGTCCGTTTACTCTTGGATAAGCCCTAACAACCTTTGCTTATTTATGCTAACTAGAAATGCTATTTCCATCCATTCGGTAAAGATTGCAATGGGCTATGATTTGAACTAGAATATATTACTGAGATGTAATTTTAATATAAATACATATATAATACAAAAATCTGGGACAAAATGATTCTAATTCATGTTGGTAAATCAATGGATTTTGTGTCAGGCTGAAACGAATAATCTCAATATTTTCAGAGAATAGATCAGATACATTTGTTCCCGAAGATCTATCAACTAGAATTTAATCCTAGGGCGTGATGTAATAACGAGGCGTCATCAAATGATGGAGCTTGCTAATTAGAGTAATCTATTCTGTTTTGCACGTGTATCCCTCTGGGTGCATCCCAACATTCGTTTAACCGATCTTGGTTTGATGTTGAGCCACGGTCCGCGACGTTGATCCAATATTAAGCCAATATCAGGTAAGCTCATTGTGTTTGCCGGGTGGACACTTTTTTCAGAATACATAATACGTTGACACAATGTTGGCTTAATGATGTTCCACCGTCTACAACGCTGGCCAAATAGGGACATGTTGGTTTACCCTTGTCCACTCTGTCTGTCTCAGTCCGTGCTGTGAGTCTTCTATGCTGTGTGTGGGCGGGGGCCCCAGGGTAGTGGTTAGCACCGCTGCCTTTCAGGCCAGAGTCCGGGGTTCGGACCCCGGTCTCGGCGGTTTGAAAGAAACAAAAATGTTTCTTCCCCATCCACGTGTGAAAGTTAGTATTGTGGGGAGCCTCCGTGACCGAGAGGTAGCGTGCTCGAACTCAGACCGCCAGGGCTCGAATTTCGAATCTTGTGTCTGGAGGACAGTGTCATTTCAATCATCTCACCATCCTCAGGAGGCTCTCCTGGCCCAGTTTAGCCTATATGTGCACAAAGGTGGCCTAAAGCCCGATTCATTTCATTTCATTTCTTCTATGCTGTGAGTCTGTCTCCCATCCATTTCTCTCCACCGCTTTGCATCATGCAGGCGATCAAACGCAAGACGTTGACCCAATGCTGGGCTAATGTCGGTCCAACGTCTACGACGCTGACCCACCATTAGCCCAGTATTGGGTTACGGTGTTGTGTTTGGCGCAACCGCCACGCTGAATGTGGGCCAGCGTCACAGACAGCGGGCCAACATAAACCCAGCTTTGGTTCAAAGCATCTGACCGTACCGCCAGCATGCAGGTACCCGCAGCCTGAAGTACTGACTAGGACAGACTGCATACTGCTGGCCCAACATTTAACAGACATTGGGTCGTTGCCGGCTTGTGATCGCCGCAGCAGTATTAAGCAATACCAGACCAGCTGCTATTGAACGCAGTCCAGCAACCATGAGGTTTTGAGCCAGTGCTGGTTTGATGCTGGGCCAGTGTCGCAGATGGTGGGCCAGCATTGGACCAGCATTTGCTCAAGGGTCGTGTATGCTGGTAGTGTTGACAAGTGTTTCGCACCAAACGGAATAATAAATTCCGCTTAATACATGTATAGTCTCTACTGTCCACAGGAGCCATTTAATAACATTAATTACAAAAGCCATTGACACTACATCTATTAGCTATCAACTTTTATGGTTATGCTGCTGGAGGGGAGATATCTTCAGTTTTTAGTTCACAAAAAACTAGACCATTCTAGTTTTGTTTGTGTGTCAGTGGATGCTACCAACACCAGGTCATCACTGAGCCCCATGCACTGTACTGATTGAAATTGTTGCTTTGCGTTGCCAACAAACAATTTTTTTATTAAATGCATAAATACATGATAACAAACATTTAACAATATGTGAATTGTTGAACTATTTTGATTAGGAAGATATCAATAATTACCAAATTACCCCCACGGCCATACCGTCACGTTCTACGAATGCTCTAGCAGCGTTGATGATGTTCACCATTTTGTAATGCAGTATTTTGGCGTAGCTGACCAGCCAAAGCAGACGCTGCAAAAACTTCCTGCTGAACAAACGCATCACACAAGCAATTGCGCAGGATTGTCTTGTTCGACGCCTCTGACGCAGCACCAAAGTGGACCACGGTGACAGCCTCATTACGCGCATGTGTTGTCCCAATGCTGGTTTAATGTTGGGTCAGCGTCGCAGACACCAATGGGTCAACACATGGTGGTGGTGGGTAGAAGTCACGTTAACAACGTGTGTAGAGGGGGCTATTACCAAGGTCATTGACCATGCCCACACACCACCGAGCACGGTGTCTCTCAAAGCTCCTTCTTTTTGGACGATTAGAGAATCATCTCGGGCGCTTCACGGTCAGTAACCGATCACAGGAATTTAATGTGTTTACGTGCTGCTCTGCTCACGGTGAGTAACCGATCACAGGAGTTTAATGCATGTACGTGCTGCTCTGCGAAGAATAGTGTCATTTGGAGAGCGAGCAGTTTCTCACAAACACCCTGGAGTGGAACAGATATTGGCCCGATGCAATTAGACCACGGTTGATTGAAAACAAATCGACACTAAAGCAATTCGTACCCTATCTACACCTCGCCCACGCAGCCGTAAAAATCGGCATCTGCCGCGGTGTTGTTCGGAAAAAACGTGTGTTGTTGGGTGTCATTATAAATCTGGCGATATTGGGTCTGACACTGTGTTATTTGGTGCAGAAATGTATCAGTTTTCCCCATCCATGCCATCTGCACACTTATAATTCTTTTCACCCGGCCCGCCGTCTGATGATAGATAAGCTATTTTACTGCCTCGCTCATACAGAATATTGATAGCGATCAAGAGAAATCGGGCCAATAGTGGTTTCAGTCGGGCCAAATTGGAGTCTACCCCTGTTTTTGGGCCATTTTTTGCAATTTGTTTTGCTCGCACTGGTCTTAGTGAAAGCATGGAGTTAATAATAACTCCACAGTGCAAGTGAAAACAAACACGATATCTAGTATAGCAGAGAGAATGTCATATTTGTCACTAAAATGAGTGGCACCTACGAAACTGGATGTTAGGACTCGAAAACACACACCATTTAGTAAGTCATCATTTTGTTTTTTTTATGTAAGTAGGCATAAGTTTGACACTATTCCAATGGGTTCATTTTGTGCATAGGTGATTTTTAAATATTAACATCCTTATCCCTCATGTCGATTGAAAAATAAAGATTATATCGAATTACAAATACACATGCTCAATCCAAGTGACCCCCTTGGAAAATGGTAGAATAGAGAAAGGTTACATATACATATGATCTGATGATTGTTGAACCTTTATATAGTTTAATGTACTGAATGTGGAAAATTTCTCTATATTACCACACAGCACGTAAAACCGCATACAGAACCCTTCGTTTTTTCACTATCTTCCGATACAGCACTTGGAATATTTGTATACTTCGACATACATCATAATTAGGCAACCCATTATTTTACTATGCATTATGTTCATATGCTACCGTTTAGCATGTGATTGTGAAACGTGGAGCCTTTATCACTATTAGCGTACATCACCATGATCATGTGGAATGTTTCTCAATTTAAACAAGCTGTATAATATACAACCTATATAATTTAATATATATCATCATTTATTTATCATCATACAAAGCCATGCAAAATGTGTAACGTTCTTCTAATATGTTATCATACTGCATAGTGAAGTTATTCCCCATTTCACCCTATCATGTAACATTATGATGTTTGTCATAAGTGAGACACCTTTCTCTATATATTCTATTATATAACAAAGAGCCGTGGTAAGTTCAGTGTGAATTTAACACAGTAATAGAACAAGAAATGGTTTATCGAACTTTGAAGAAACGCCGCGAAACGTTGGATTGTTCTTCAGCCAGTTGACGTCTTTCTCCACAGCTGGGTATTGTTTTGCACTGTTCCATTCCTTCATTGTTTTACCCGTGTCTCCTCGCACTGTGTACGCCCCTCGCATCCATTATAAGGATCGCTGGGGGACCTCCCACCTCTAAGTGATCCAATTCTTTCTATCCTCGCCGCGTGATGGCTAGATGGGGGGACGTTATAAATGAATGGCTTAATGAGGAGACACCCTACGATGTTTAATCCCAGCTGCAACGTCTCAGTTTCTCCTTGTGTACGGGGGGAGTTAAAACCGTCACCATATTTTCATCATTGTGTAGAACAAATTAACAGTTTTAATTTACATTAAGTTTAATTTTTTTTTGGACACGTCTCAGCAATAGTAGACACGATACTTTCGATATTTTATAGACACTATGCTCAATGGCCTTGGTTGAGAGGATGCGCGTTTTGTTTTTTACACTATAAATTACATTACTTTTCCCAAAAAGGCCCCTAACAGAAGGTACTCAACTCTCTATGTCAACTCAATTTCTAAATCACCTTTGTTTAATCAGCAAATAATGCTGTTATAAGTAAATGATTGTTGTCAAGCTAACCAAATATGAGTATTTTAAGAAAAAATCAATGAATAACTGGTTTTATACGGTCCCAGCGCGCAAATGGAGCTATTATTCTCAAGGAAATGTAGTTATATTTACGTGAGTAAAATTGATAAATTTATCCTCATCATTTTACTTTGTCACTAGAAATTCATATTGAGATATCAGTATAAGCCCCAACAATGAATATCTATTTAGCGCATTATGAAAATAGCGCTAACAATCTCCGCCCGCGTGGCGTAAAATATGGCACATCACTCTGTCATATGATCAAGAAACACGCGGCGTGTACCCGGAGCCATTTCAATATTCATTAAGCGATGTAACGAAGCTTTCTGGTGCGGAAATTGCAGATTTAGGTCGCGTCATATCAGTGTGATGATCGTATAGCTCTCCTTAAGTGGTTATTACGGAAAAACGAGCAATGGGCACGAAGCCTGGCCGCTTTACCAGGAAATACAAAATATTGACTCAATGTCTTCGACGCTGGCCCAACATTAGTACTGGCCCAACTTTAACACAATATTTGGGGAATGTCTTTTGTTTGCTGCGTTTCCTCCGGATGATGCAGGAAGAAGAGGAGGACGACAATATTCAAGCCTGATGAATGACACGCGTATTTGTTACTCCGCTGTCGAAAGTATGTAGTACATATCGTCGCCTCGGAGCTAAAGGATCCTATCTGACACTCGTTAGAGTGGCAGATAGGATCCTTTAGCTCCGAGAGAGTGGCAGATAGGATCATTTAGCTCCGAGGCGACGATATATACTTGCAAATTAAAGCTGGCTAGTTTCAAGCAGCCGGATCAGTTCCTTTTCAAAGCGTGTGCATTTTCAGAGACATTTTCAAAACCGTTCAATAAGAAATGTTTAGAATTGAGAAACGAATCTGATATATTTTCTGTTATTCACTTAAATGCACGGAGTATTCCAAAGGATTTTGACAATTCCTTAACTTTCTTACAGAATGTTGGGATACAATTTTCAGCGATTGGTGTTTCAGAAAACTGGTTTAACGAAACAAATCAAAACCTATATGGTATAAAAAGATATTATCAAGGTAATAACTACCGACCTGAAAAAGGGTGAGGTGGTGTTTCTGTGTTTTTTTAATGAATCTCTTGAATATTGTAGACGAGATGATTCATCTATTAGGAATAATTCTATATAATCATTTTTTGTTGATGTATCTCCTCATACATTAACTCCAAATAAACATGTTACCCTTGGAGTCATATACAGACCGCCTAATACTGATACATGTACGTAACTTCCTTGAGAATATTTCAACGATACTTGCGAATTTAAAAGCCATTAATAGAACTGTATATATCATGGGAGATTTTAATTTGAACCTTATAAATATAAGTGAAAATAATACTTACATCTGATTTCGTAGAACTAATGTTCTCATACTCTTTTTATCCTCTGATCGACAAGCCTACGCTATTAACTGAAACCTCTGCTACACTTATAGATAATACATTGTGTAATAGTATTGATAAAGCAAAATGTTTTAATGGAATAATTTACTCTGATGTATCAGATCATTTCCCCATATTTACGATAACTACAAATGAGAAGATTTTAAATGAGACAGAATATGTTTTTGTGAGGTATATGTCACCTGAAAATAAGAAAAAGTTTCGAAATAAGATAAAAAAAATGTTGATTGGATAAATGTGATTTTGAATGATTCTTGTCAAAATGAATATACTGTGTTTCATAATATATTTCTTGAAATCTATTATCCAAGTTTCTTGTCAAGCGCAAGTCACTCAAACCTCACTATAAGACAAGAAAACCATGGTTAACTAACGGTATGAAATGTTCTATGAAGCACAAAAATAAATTATATACACATTACAAGAAAGTATCCTTCACAATCGAAGAAAAAGTTGTATACAAATATAGAAATATGTTAACTAGATTATTACGACGGACCGAACGTACATACTATGACAGATTGCTTATAGACAATAGAAACAATTTGAAGAAAACATGGTTTATTATTAAGGATGTAATAAATAAAAAGAAAAAAGGCTCCTCAACTGGTAAATTTGTCATCAATGGTAATACTGTCACTGACAACATTACCATTGCTAAACATTTTAATAATATTTTATAAACGTAGCTTCCGAACTTTCCTCGAAAATTCGGAAGAGTAAGACGGATCCAACTAAAACTATAAACACAAATCCGTTTCAATATTTTTGGAGACTTCCTTTTGAAAGCAAGTCTCCAAAATAATTATGCATTTAAAAATTGTAACCCTGGATGGGATAATTTTTAGTCAAATGTCATAAAAGATACTTCTGATTTGCTTTTATTATCACTCACACATTTACTGAACTTATCCATTACACAAGGAATTTTTCCTGATCAGCTTAAAATAGCCAAATATATTCCTATCACAAATTGGTATCTATAGACCCGTGTTAGTGCTGCCTTTTTTCTCAAAAGTCTTTAAACGTGTTATGTATGTTAAATTATTCTCTGTTATAAATTTATTATATAAATATGAGTTCGGTTTCAGACAAGGTTCTGGTACAGATATAGCATTGGTTTTCTTAATTGATAAGATTTTAGGTTCTATGTTATTCCTTATGTACATAAATGATCTATCTAAAGTATCCTCACTTTTTTTCTTTACTTTACGCTGACGATACAAATGTGTTTGAACACGGAATTTCAAAAATAGTATTATGGCTAAATGCCAATAAGTTTAATGGTAAAAAAACTCATTTTAGTATATTTAGTTTTTTTCCAATAAGCGAATAGTGAATAAAAAGGATATAGTAATAGATAATCAACCAGTTTCTCGAATTTTATATACTAAATTTTTGGGTGTTATTTTTGATGAGAAATTAAACTGGTCTGAGCATGTAAACAATTTAAAAATAAAACTTGCCAAAGGTTCTGGAATTACTAGAAAGTGTATTAATTTGTTTTAGTATTGATACATTATTAACTCTCTATTATAGTTTTATTTATCCGTATATTACATATTGTTTAGAGGTCTGGGGAGGGACGAATAAGAGAAATCTTATTTCTATTTTCATATTACAAAAACGCATTATTAGAATGAGAAATCGCTTCAATTTAGAACACATATGTCACCTTATTTTGACGGGTTGAATATAATAAATATATTTCAAACTAACTAATATAAGGTAATATTATTTATGTTTAGGTACGTGAAAGGTTTATTGCCTGTTATATTTAAAAATTATTTTGTGACAATTGGCGACTGTCATTCGTACCCCACTCGCGAAATTTTGGAAAAATATAAATCCCCATTACTCTACCGTAGACCTATAGATATAATATAATTCAACATATGTTGTATCTCGCTAGTTTTTATCAAGAAGCAACCTTTTATCGACGTTGAGTCAACATCGATAAAAGGTTAGGGTTAAGAGTTCACTGAACTCTGTGCCAACCTCCCAGACAATGGCCAATCACAGAGCCAAAGCCGGGACAATGGGAAAAGGTCCACAGCACGTTAATTGGCCACCGGGATCATTCTGTCAGGATTTTTCATCCGAGTTTCTCAGCTGTTGTGATATATGTTTCTGATGTATACCGTGATAAGCACATACCTACGCCTCCCCGTCTAACCCGATACGTTAACCCAATACTGGCTTAATGTTGGGCCAGCGTCGCAGACGATGGTCCAACATTAAGCCAGTATCTGTCACCGGGCAGCTCCGCCCCCGACAAGCACAACATATTGAAAAAAATGCGCGTTATGTTTTGTCTAGCGTCGTAGACGGTGTCCAACATTAATTAAACGTTGGTTAAATGTCTTGTTTTCGCCGAGGTAAACATGGTAAATTAGCTAATTTCAGTGAACGGGTGTTTGTATGATTTCTCCGAATGCACTCACATGTGACTATTACTACTGGTGACATTACATTGTCCGAATAAATAACAATCATTTTTAATGTTTCGATAATGTCAAATTAAAACACGGAAACAAATTATGAACGGGATGAACGGTATAAAATTATGGCGGGATGTTTTTCGCACTAGTCCCGTCCGTTTTCTTATTTTGAGCATGTACGATCTTTTTATCCTGGTTAAATTCTGGATATCCCGCTGCCCATATATTTTCGACGGCAGTTGTGCCAAGAATGTCTAAGTGACCCATTATGCTTCGAACACTTTGCTGAAATTACAACATTACACATGTGCATATTGGCAAGATGGTAGTGGTGAGCTGGGGATTTAACAGCAACTTCACACAGTAAGGCAACAATTAAGCCAACCTTTAACATAATAACCCTTGACGCGCAGTTATAAGATTTAATTTTTACTCACTCCAAGTTTTGTCTCACTTCCGCGATCCGTAACTTTAAGTAGGTAAAAGTTACTTACATTTGTAGAATTTGAATTAAAACATATGCTTTTCTAGCAGGTTTAATGCTCAGTTCTCCTACAAATGCCGAAGACTAATAAACGGTTATAGACTTGATTAGCATTTTAACCCTTTAAGCGCTAAATATTTGCTATATAATATGAACATTCAAGAAACCAAAGGGTTTTTTTCGATTTGAAAGCATCATAAATGTCTTAGTTAGCTCTTTCTGATTCATTTGAATACCTATGTTATGGGTCCACTGCCATTAGAAATATCTGTACTTTTACAGTGCGAGGATCGACTTTAGTCGTCAGAATCTGACGTCTACAGACGTTAGATTCTGACGACCAAAGTCGATCCTCGCATTGTAATGGTTAAGGGCTGACACATCCATTATAAATAAATTGTAGTGTCACATTCTAGATGTCATGAGCGCTTATTTGCAAGCTTCAAAAATATTTTCGTGTATCCAATCATATTTGTTTTGAAATGTCTCATATTAGACACCGCTGTATTTCTGTTGATCGTAGGAGTATATCAGGACAAAATGTCTCCATCAAAATCCACAGCAGTGGGATTGTCGTGAACATGGTTAATGGCGATTTCAGCAATAAATATGAACCATTGTTAAGCACGATTAACACAGAATGTCATTGTCAACTTTGGATGTCGGATCTGAATAGTACTGTTTGGAGAGAACAACTCTTCGTTGCATATCATGTGGTCTAAAACAGCGTTCATTCGTTTATCCATGCATCCATGCATGCCACGGTCCGGCGATGTAATCGTATAACCTGTATATAGGGGGTTCGGGTCCGAGAGTCCAATTCGATTGGATTTTGGTCTTTGCGGCTGTGTAGAGTGCTCAAAGCTGTTCAATGTCGTGAACCGGTATTCTCAAAAGCTATTCATCCATATCTCAGGGATGTGATTGGTAGAACCCCCGAAATCTAGCGAAAATAAATGGCCATATTTGGTAAATATGAGACATAAAATCAGTATCAATTGGTGTAATTTAACAGGTAAGGCCAGCATCGTTTAAAATCTCGTGTTTGCTGGGCACTCCACATGCACTTCTGGTTTCCGGCGGTCGCAATATTGCGACGAATGGAAATATTCACCCCTTCACCTTATGCAGTTCTTGCTCTTGTTATGGCCGACCATGATATCTATATCACACTGTACATGGAGCGGCAGTGTCTGACAATACTCAAAACACCCATAAGATGACAAGTTGGCAGTGCGTGATGGAGAGACGAGACGACTGCGTGCTGGCGGCGACTAAGCCTCGGCGGAGACGAGACGAAGGCCCAACTGCTCTACAAAGAGTGCCAGACATCACAGACGCTGGCCCGCATTGAACATCAACTGGCCCGTATCCAGCCTGCTTGAAAGCTACTTAGCACTCTGTAAGCCCCCGATCCACCTCGATCTCTGGGACTTCTGATGCGTGCAGGCAATGAACACGTCCACTCGACAGGGACCTCCGAGTCGCGGAGCACAGCGGAGCTACTCCATCCAGCCGCCCGGGCGTGCTCCGGCAAAATGCACCGCCAAATCCGTCATTTTTACAGCCAATTTGTTGCGGTATTACACCGCCCACTGTGGGGTAATCACACCTATTTGAATAATCTGCCATATTTTCAGTTTTGTTGTCGAGAATATCACGAAAATTCAGCGGTATGTGCTGTCAGTAAATTCCTGGCTCAAGCATGTCAAGTGTCAAATATAATAATGCGACGCAAACGTATGTGAGCTATAAGACCCACACACATAATTTTAATTCACAGCAAAAACTTTTTTTTTTTTTTTAATTATTGAATGATTACTGATTGAGATCTTATTGGCTATATGATAGTGTCTGCATCGCCCACTGGACAGACGACGTCATATCCGCATTGAAACAACTTCGGTGACATTAAGATAACTGTGTGACACAGTTTCCAAATGGAGAAACATTTATTAATGTGAAAACTACGCGGTGTCTGAACCACGGCCATCCTCGAAATCACGCTCCACAGCGTATTGCGGCCGAGCATGTTATGGAGGATGAGTAGGCCTATAGTATATTATCAAACACATATAGAAATTAAATGTTGTGCCATCTAGCTTGATACTGTATTGTCTGAATATTTAATATTGATTTGATGGTAAAATACGACAACTAAATTAATGTACTGCAATCTTTAGTAATTTAGCTGAATGTTAGAACAATTTTACATTTTTACATATTTATTAATGAAAACTAAATTTACTAGATACTACATTGTTTATAGCACTAGCCTTAGCCCCGGCCACGAAATGACAGGAACTCTTACGAGTGTGGTCACAAACGAAAAAGCGGAAGTGACAAGCCCTGAAATGGTGGACACGTAAAAGGTTGTAAGTGATGTGCACTTGCGAACTTTTCCGGTTTCCGCGGCTGCTTCCTGACATGCAACGCGATGTAAATGTATCCGACTTGGAGGAACCGCACAGGCTTGTGTACTAAGATGGCACGAATGTATAGACCAGATGGCACACAATTGTGTTTTTAACTCGTTATTTCTTAAAAATGAATGAAACATAATTAATGCCCTTCGTTTAATTTTAGATATCCCCCCTCCTACTATGTTTTATAATTGGTGCATTATTTGCGATCAATTTCAGTCGATTATTTTTTTGCGACGAAGGTGTGCGAATGCGCCTAAAAGCGTCGCCAAGAAGCGTTTGAGAATGTAGACCAGTTTAACTGTCCGCAAAAATAAGTTGTTGTAATCACGTTTGCTCACACGTGGATGCAGTGTGGGCGATAAAACAACGCCTCCTGAAACACGTTTACGCGTGGCGGCTATGGAACACTCCCGAGAATAGAAGTACGTTTTCGCTTTTACGACGGGTTTATTTTATCTTCACACTCCGGTTGGCATCCACGCACTCGTGTTTTTCGCCGAACTGTTGTCACGTGTATTGCCTGAGCAGTGTCCCACCGGAGATGTATGGTAAACAAGACAAACTCAACTCTGCTCTTCCTGGGCCAACTCTACACACACCATGCAGTCGTGTGAAACATCAGCTTGTCACCTTGGTATTAAAGGATCTGCCACATTGCAAACTAGCAGATACAGCGATTTGACATTTTTTCCGCAGGGCTCACATACCTTGAAACACAAATGCAGATCTGCTATTCCATTTTTTATTGAACGGAATCCGTTCGGAATACATTGGATTTATGCATTTTCCCACTGAATGATGGTTGGCTTAACACTGACTCAGTATTGGACCAACATTACGAAGTTACCGACCCTCACATGGGGCCATTGCTGCATGAACGTTTCGTGTGCTGCTAATAAAGTGTAACCCATTCCCATGGCCTTTACACTATCACGTAATTCGTCACCTTGAATATGAAAGGGTGTATCTGCCACTTTGTAAAGTGGAAGATACACCCTTTCATATCCAAGGAGACAAAATATTTCGCTATTAGTGGTAGCACGATTTTATCTTTCACGCGAAATATAGTACTAGTTCAATTGTTTCGTACTTGTCTATATACTATGTCGTTTTGAATAAAATTATATTACGAAATATTATATTTTATAACATAATTTCATAGAAAATTGTATTTTACCTCAATCATTCGCAAACTAAATAAATCATGTTTGTTTAAACCGTAAAATACGTTCTGGTTTTTTTTAGTGGCAATTAGTCCGCGTGAGAATGGGTATATTGGTAGATATTTTGACATCATCAATAATCTTATCAGTTGGTTTAATATTATCATGAAACCTAAAAAATATTGATAGATGTTTTATACACTGTTATAAGCCTTAATATAAACAGCTACATTTTTAATACAGTACACACGCAATTAAAGACTACTACAGTGAGTTAGCAAAGCTCAACAATATTCACTCGGGGTGAACTCGGTCACGGCCAAAATGTTTGGTGACTATCTCAATGTCTACATTTGTGATGTCACTGTTTAGCTGCTATAATCACAATGCTTGTCAGATAGAAGCTCTTTATCCGTCTTGTTTCCATTACCTTGAGTTTTGAAATATACTGGACGTGTTACGATGGTAAGGACGTTTTTAATCTTTGGCACTGCATGTAGACATATTTTTTTTATCATTGAATTTATTTAGAAAAAAACGTTTATATCAGGCAATATGTGTATTTGTATTTTCCCGTATTTATTAATTATGCGTTTTTTAAATATCTATCCGATTCTACTTTCATACACAATGCTGCTTTTAAAAATAACCATAGCAAATAATTATAAATGATCATTGTCAGAAAATTTATTAGTTATAATGCTATGATGCTGTGATGACAGTTTTTATTGGTTTTCAGGATGAATAAGGTCGCTGTTTTTATTGCCACCACAAGATATGGAGACAACCACTGCATTTCCATCATAAGAAGTTCGATTGTTGTGGCCAGGTAGCACAGATCCTCGTGTATAAAACACTTAAATTTCCCATTCACGGGTATGATGTGTCTTGCAAACCCGAAGAGATATATCTGGATAAGTACTACTCGTTGGAAACTACACATTCCACGTAGTATTCCTTCCACCTGATAGTCGAATGAAAAAAGCAACAAAACTTTTTAAATCAACTGAAATAATCCATACCAGTTCAGTTTAAACACAACCAGAACTAACACATTATTGATAATGAGTATCTGTAACAGATAACAAGGACCAACTACTTCCTACAGAGAACAAAATAACCATGTTAACCCTTAGAACACTGAGGTCGACTACAGTAGCCATTCTGTGTTCTTACCAGCACCCGTATAACCAGTTGGTAAAAATAAAAAATGCTTTCAATCTTGAAACACTGATACATGTTGGGACTTAAATGTCACAAATAGCACAAATTTTTAGTCACTTGAAGTTTACCGCGATCCACAACTTCAAGTGGCTGAAAATTTAAATATCTTAGCTCAGTGCTCTAAGGGTTAACAGAGAAAAGCGATGTATAGGCATGTATACTGCTCTGCAAAGGCAAAAGGCAGTATCTGCTTACTTGTAAAGTGAGCAGATACTGCATTTTGCCTTTGCACGGCAGTATAGGGATATAATGTAGCTTGCAAACTTGGCGAGATATATCTTGATACTTTAGATATACAACCTAAAAAAATCACCCAAAAATTCGCCTCGGCTTGGTGTTTTCTTACCATATATCGTCGCCGGGATCGGTCTGTGCCGCCATTCAAAAGAACCCTTATCACATTGTCTGCGCTTCAGATGTTGTATTCCTGCAAATGATTTCCCGCCGTGGTCACACTTAAATGGGGAGCTACAATGTATAATTGCGATGTGGCGACTCGTATTGCCACTGTATTTTGATGAGTACGACCATTGGGGACATTCCTTCGTCCCTAATGCCTTGGTGGTGTTTGTAGCCAAGCTGATGTATAGGATAAAGCCCGAGGAGCTCTACATTCTTAGCTTTTTCAAAGCTAAGAATGTAGAGCTCCGAGGGTTTTAACTGACTTAAAACACATCCGACCATAATGAAAATCCCGCATAATCAACAGTTCGGTCGCGCCTGACTGATTATAGTACCATATACATAAAATGATAATTGTTCTATGCTTGATGAACAATAACTCTCCATTACCGGCTTAGAATGTCGTGGTCGGACAAAGAAAATAATGTAGTGGTGTGTTTTAAATTACCAGAATCATTTGTCTCTGGTTTATTATCCACTTTTCAACGTGTGCCACGCTACTCACGAAACCACCGTCCACTGCTGAAGTCATTTCACGCTGGCGTACTGGTTAGCTTCTGTCTGAATGGGCAGGCTTGACTCTCAGGCGGGAATGATATGTTCAGGGAGATATTAGTTTTGTCCAACTACATGGATGACCCCTATATATGTACACGACAGATCCACACTAAAGGTCCAGATTTAAATGCCAATAAACCGTGAAATCGTAGGTTAGAAAATGGGACATAAATGATGAATCGCAACCAAACTGTTACAATCTAAGTACATTTTAACCGTGGAGCTTAAATTTACCAATTATTACATGTAATTAGGCAGCCCGCTCCGAGGTCCGCCGCCTCCACCGCCGCAGGTATTTGTTTTCAAAATATCTATCAATCTATCAGCTTCTGTTTCCTCATACTTCACATAACCATCACATACCACTTGTGAATTGTTTTGGTGCCTTTTCATCCCCATATCATCAACCCTTTAATTACTACATATAGGATAAAGCCCGAGGCGCTCTACACTCTTAGCTGTGGAAAAAGGCCGAAAGCCGAGTCCTTTCCCACAGCTAAGAATGTAGAGGTCCGAGGGTTTTAACTGACTTAAAACACATCCGACCATAATGAGGATCTTTCATAATCAACAGCTCGGTCACACCTGACTGATTATAGCACCATAGGCCTACCATGATAATTGGTCTGAAAAAAGTTTCCATCTGAAAAAATTTCCATCAGATCTTTCAATTTGGCAAATATGCTCAGATATGTCAACCCATGACCTGATTAACTTTTGGGAGCAAACATTTGTTTCAAAATGGTGGCTTAGGCGCAAACATATCCATTTGAGTAATTTTGTGATATTTACGTAACACGAAAAAAAGTGCAAAGTAGCTGGACCATGAATATAAAAGAAAAATGTAAGGTCTCACACAAGCATAATCAATGACAAATTCACACTAAGAAAATCCAAAATGGTCGCCAGCCGGTAATTGTTTTTTCTCATTATCTCAAAAATTTTGCATGATAGCTGATCTATCAACTTCTGCTTCACATAGCCATCACATACCACCGGGGAGTTTTTTGTGACAAGTTTCTCCATATACGATAAGCCTCTGGCAATCCGAAATTCGGGTACATTCTGTTTCGCAAAGAAAGTTGACTCGTGATGAGAACAAAATAATAATACTTATTTGAAATTGCGAGGTTCGGGTTTGCTTCCAATCTATGAGATGAATCGGGTTTCAGGACACCTTTGTGCACATATAGGCTAAACTGGACCAGGAGAACATTCTGAGGATGGTGAGATGAATGAGATGACACTGCCTTTTTTCAAAAAATGAAATGTATATTTCAAAAAATGAAATGTATATAAATCCGGAAATTGCGTCAGTAATTTCAGCTAAAAAAAATTGTTATAATAGTCGGCTTCACATTGTCGTGGTGAATGATTTCCGCTGATTTTTCAGTCAGTTCTCAATCATTTTTCATAAAATTTTACAAGCAATATTTTCTAGTCATGCGGCGGCTACCCTGAAAATTTAATTGAAAAATAATGTAGATAGTTTAAACGTTAGTCTGACTAACACGTAGTAAATGTCGGCCCTCTATAAACCCATTAACGTCGTCTCAGAATTACTTCCATTGGTTTAAATTTGTTCACAGTTGTCGCCGCATAACTGGATGTTATGTTTTTGGTCGTGTTGGCTTGTTTGTCTGTCCGTCCTCCCGTCAGCGGAAAAACTTACAAAGTAATGCATGAGGTGTGAGGTGTGTCCCGTGGCAAGGAACAATCCGTATTATTATATATGTATATTAAATATTGGGAATGATCCGCATTACGATCCGGATCCAATACACAATCACTGTGGCGGCGGAGGTTTGCAAGCTCTGACTTACTGTCTAGTTAAACCTCTTTTTCTATTGGATAAAAAACGATCACGAATTATGTTATTGTCGCAGTGGTTGCTTATTCTGCTCACAGTACCCGTTCTTTTCTACATTATTTTTTTATATAATGCATTAAACCAAATGGGAATGTAAATCAGCTTTGCACAATGTGTATGTTATTTGAAGCCGGTGTTCACTTTCGTTATTTTATGCCGCGGTATAAAACGCCAGACTGAACGCAGCTTGCTCAATCCCAGTAAAGGCAAGGCATTGACCCTGTTCTGATTTCATTTTAGGCCAGCGTCGCAGACGGTGCACCAACGTTAACCCGGAATCGGGTCAACGTAGCGTGTTTGATGAGTACTTCTTCAGAACCACACAATATATATAATAAACAGAAATCTAGAAAGGTGAGATATGACAGATGAACATCTGGTCCTGAAACCCGAGATGACTGTTTCTTTACATTCATTTCTGACGAGAAGATGACATAATATTATAATAATATGACCCCCTTCGGGATCGAAGGGTTGTACCTGTCAAGTGACTTATACATGTACGACCCTTTACTGCCCACGTGCCGATTTCTTCCTCACTTCGTACTTATCATTTTCGTAAAATATTAAAGCCTATCATCTCCTTGTAATCAAAATACCGTATGTGCAAAGTGGAAGATGTGACCCCTTGATTCCCAGGTGGCGATAAACGAATGAATCACTATCTTCTCCATTTCAGTATCTGTTAACTGATATGCAGACGTGATTGCAGTGTCGGATATATCTACTTATTTTTAGTTTTATTCGCGCGGACGGCGCGGAGGTTGCCTACATTCAGTACATATACATCTAGATGGGAGATATCTATAGGACAGGAAATGTAAGATCGCCGATCCTATATTTTGGGATTCGAACCAACACAAACAGGACACTCTGCACCAGTGATAAGCCACAAGAAGTACAGCATGACCACTCCACGTGTAAACTCACATTTTGCTTCGGGTGTCTACATGTGGCTATTTATTCGTCTACATGGTGGCCCATCTGCACAAAATTTCTCACATCGCACATTTTTCAAACAAAATGTCTAATTGTATAGTTGTACAGTATGAAAGAAAAATAGTTGACTTTTGCTGCGATCCAAACCGTTAGCAATTATCTTAGTTGAAATTTAACTTGTGGAATTAAAAAAATAGAAGACGATTATTTAAAAAGTGTGAAACCCTCAAAATGAAGATTTGAAGCTCGTCTCTATATATTTGTAATTGTAAATTTGTTTATAATAAACCACCCAAAAGGTTGATTTAATCATTTTTCGAAGTAGGTTTTATCTTCTACTTTTTTTTGGGGGGGGGGGGGGTATTTATGCACTTTAAAACAATACGCGTATGTGTTTTATTACGAGCAAGATTTGTGTAAAGAATGTGGTCATTTAAAAAAAATAGTTATGAAGTGAGTGTTGTTTTTTTGTTTCCTGGTTTTAAGCTTCAAATGAATGTGCAATAGCCTTATATTTTACCGTCGGTGTTTTATCAATATTTTTGTTTTGTATGAATGCGCTTAGAACATCGCTCTCTCTCAAAAGGTTAAAAATCTGTGTGGCTTTTTGTCTTTAAAAATTCTTTGAAAATATTTTAACAAACGATCCATTGAAGATCAACATTGGTTGTAAATGATAGATATTTGCCAGAGAGAAGATGAATATGGGTCAATCCCTTCGTTTAAATCGATGTATATTATATGTTATGTGATTAAATATTTAATTATAATATAGCGGTTATGAATAGGTTTTTTTCTTGAACACGTGATTTCCTGGGGAGATCAAGTACCACCGACAACCATGCAATCACGAGGCGTTGAAACAATGTTGTTTTAAAGTTGTGCCAGCGTCACGGATGGTGTTCCAGCAACATTCATTAAACGTCTTGTTATTGCTAGAGAATACGTGTATGTAAGTGTACCGCCCACAAATGTCCTGGGAAATTATAATAAAACCATTAATTTGAAAGAGAACACAATTCCGACTTGAGAACTTCCTCAAGCACCAAAATGCTTTAAAATGGGAAATTAAAAAAACGTCGATAAGGCGATATTGCAAAGCTTCAAGACGAATCTTAGATACATTTATCTTTATCATAATAAGTATGTGCTTTTTTTACTGGGTACTACAGCGTAATTTGACCATTCATTATACGATATTACACAGTCACATTCTATTTAAACCTCTAAATCCAATCAAACATAAATTCCAGCATTAAATTCCAGTTTTGATTACGAAATAAAACCTTGTATATCACACAAAGTTCTGTGAAGTGACTTCCATACTCAACAAGTGCTGGATTAAGGTTGGATCAACATCAGAAACGCTATCTCGACCTCGAGCTGGCGTTGTTCCTGGATGATCAGAATCACCCCGAGGGTGTTGAGGTGGTGCTACGCCTCTGGATATCAGCTAAATAATAGATGGCGCTAAGTTATCCGAGAGGGTGGCCGTCTTTGAAGTTTGTAGATGCAATTTTACGGCATCCTCTGATGGTTCCAGATGGTAATTGGAGACGGCGCGCACCCATCTCTCTCCCCGTGCGAAGAATGTCATTACGAGGGTAAATACTCGATCCTAACTTACCGTAGGGCACTCGCATCTTCCTGATTTATTCGATGGGTCAGCATATGCGACGCTGGCTCACCATCTAGTCAAAGATGGTCCACTGTCCACGTCGTGGTGCCTGCAACGACTCAGTGGATACAACGTTGTTCGCGAGCAGGGATTACTTTTGCTCCGTATATCATCAAGGATTAGTGTCGCGGCTATCCCATTGGTGCCCTAGAGCTACGATTCCACGTGCTCGCATGTCGTCCTCTACGTATTCATTCCGTAAATAATACGTAATCATTTATTTGGCTTTTGTTATAAAGCACATTTTGCCCCATTTCCACGTGTCTGTAAGTCATCCGTATTTTCTTATTCGCGGTTGCCATTATAGTGATTGCGACATACACGAGTGACTCCCGGATACGAATGGAGTACGAATGACGTTTATATGGAAACATATAACTTGTCTAAACTGACCTGGGAAAAAGGGGAAATCCAAAATGTTTTGATGCAATAATCAAGCGCCACATGCAAGTTAGCTGATAAAACCATCATTTGAAAATATCAATTTAAATATGTTACGGAAATAGGTACATGTAGTTTTTGCAACACTAATAAAAATGAAGTTTTAATACATTTTCGGTACTAGTCTACATAATACGCGAATTACCATGGTTAGGCCTACTACTGCCATCAGAGAAATGTAATGCAATTCAAATAAATTTATGCTCTTCATAATACGATTTTTACAGAAGGAATCTTCATTGTAGCCCCTGCTTACATGGATTTGAAATATTTAAAATCGCGAGCCTTTCCATCTACGAACCTAAAACATGTACAATGTGAGTCGCTGAGTTCCAGTGACCCGGAAGTCTCTGTACCCATGTAATACTATTGCAACACATAACGTTGTCGCAGACGTTGATTCAACGCCCACATAACGTCCCGGGCTTGAGCTCTCTGTATCTGGGGAGGAAGGCCTCTTTAACTTTCAAATAGTCAATACGTGCCTGGGGGCTGATTCCGCGGCACACCGGGACTACAGATCTACCCCGCCGCACCCGCCGTCATTATTTGATTTTATTGCCGTAGACCACTGTGCACGAGGTCCTAGCGGCAGCACGGATTCATGGGATTGCGGCGATTCTTGTGTCAAAGCTGTCCTATCGTCCTTGATGGTGGCCTGGCGCTCACTGAACGTTTTCTCAGGATACATCCGGAGAAACAAGTGCTGCAATAACACAGCAAATCTCGTGAAATCCCGCAATAGGCCTATAGGCCTGCTCTGTAGGCTACATAATAGGCCACATAAATGTAGGATTTAACTTTCTAAATTATCTGGAAATCTGTTACTTTAGCAAAAATAATCGACTACTCGTTTTTTTCGTATTCAAATTTGTAAGTTCAGATTTTTCATTCGGGCCACACTAAGCGCTGGCTTGCGTTCTGAGAAGCTTCCAGTGCTGTTGGTATGTTTGCACGACGCTTAAGCAACGTTTTGTGAACGTTGCAATGCAGAAACTTGACATATTCCATTCCCAAACACAACTGCAATACGAACAAACACGGCACAGCCGCGAACAAGGGAGACAGCAACCAGACGTTCTCTCAGAGCAAAGACAACATTGTAACAAAGTCCACGTAAGAACTCGATCCGTATATACCAGCATCCGCAACATTGGGTTAGAGTTACCTGATATTGCCCAACTATGTTGTCTTAATGTTGGGCTACCGTAACAGATGGTGGCACAACATTAAACCGACATAGAATAAACGTCTGACGCCTGTCATCCCTGTTCACGAAGAAAAAGAAAAGATCGAGACATTCTTCATCTGAAATTGAATCACCAGATGCAATTCCGATTTTGTCACAGTCTGTGTTATTGTTATTCCCATATTGGAGTTAATCTGTGTGTGGACGTTTTCCAGGGAGGCAATATCTTCCTTCATTATCTATGAAAAAGCGTCAGAAATTGACATCTACGGTTCACTCGGAACACTGTTACCAAACATGTTTACTTCCCATGTTTGAATTTTTTACTGATATTTATATTGCACGTTTAAGACGTGTTCGAGTCGTTTGGCGTTGTCACAATCGCGTGCTCCAAATTTCTGAATGGCATACATCACCACAATAATTATAATGCATTGTAATAAAATATTAAATGTAAAGTATTCAAAGGTATTGTATGTGCAGCGTTGCCCAAATTACTGTGCATGTTCGAGATGCCTCATAGTTCTAGCGTTGGGTTTTCTTCAGTCGCGATATTGTCACTATGTGCAGACGGCAATATTAAAATAGAGTAGAAGTTTCACACACATGTTAACACCTAGCCGTATTGAGGGATGCTATATTTGAGACCTATATTTAAAATAGATAAATGACATGACATGGCTTTATCTAAACGACTAGGTAAATATTTATAGTGGATCACCAACGATAATTCTTATACACTCTGAATGCAAGCGAAAAAACGCTAACGCTCCACGTCTCACAGACTAATACCAATGTGCAAAAGCAAACAGTAGTAACTGCCTACTTGAAAAGTATCCGTCCGATTGCAGGTACGACTGTTACATCCCTTTAAATCATCAGTCATTCACCTAATCATCTGCTATCATGTGTCATCATCTGTTATTATGTGACTTCTCACGCTAATAGAAATGTAACACAATATTTCCTCTTTTTCAGATCACACCGGCCAATAAATACACGTGAATAAATACGTGTGATCGTGATATTCTTGCTCATTCGCGTATCGCTCATTCGCGTTTTCGTAACTTTTTATCTCTTACCTAACATTATCTTTTGTCATATTTTCTTTTACTGTCAATGAGACATTCCCACCAAAATGTGCACCTCACAGTGATTTTTGTTATAAAAATAACCCAAGTAATGTCAAATTGTCGCCGATATGCGTCACTAGCAGGGGTAAAGTAGCAAGTCGGGTAACATGCTGACAAATGATTATCAGATTATGCTAATGATCCCTCTCTCTTCCAGTGCGATACGACTGGGGTAACTCACACAGCACGTGAACAGCCGAGAGTTGAAACATGAGCTGTTACGCTTTGAGAGATAATATAAGAAGAACATGTGATGTTTTGTCTTGCATCCGGCATGACAATCCTGATAATCCCTGACTGAGCTGTCTGTGAGCATTAACCCTTATCCTGCTGATCACGACTATTGTCGTTTTTAATCCGTTTTATTAGTCGACCAAAACACTGTTATTGGGAATGAAATGACTGTTTAAACATCAATATTTTCAAATGTTTGGTGTCAAATTAAACAAATGTCAGTAGTTTTCAACCACTTGAGGTTGTGGATAGCGGTAGCGAGATACACAATTTAAATAAATTATCTTAGCAGGATAAGGGTTAAAATTATGTCCCATCGGGGCTAAAATATCCTGTCTGCCACTGATATGGGTGGCAGATAGGACACTTTATCTCCGATGGGTCAATATAAGTATACACCCGGATTCAGTGAAATCTGAATAATTTGTATAAAAAAAGTAAATAGCTGGCAGGTGTATTGAGTCAATATAACATGTAAATAATAGAAAATTCAATATTTTAAATAAGGGTTGTTTTATAAAGAGTAATTCAACTCATCTAAATGATGATGTTCTAAGTTTTCGTTTTGATATATTACACTTTTATTAAATTGAACAATTTCCATCACAACGTCCTTATCTTGATGGATTACCGCATATTTTTTTTATTTTATATTTTTCAAAATATGCCATTTATGTGGGGCTTAAATAGGACCAGGTGCCAGTTTTACCATCCAAGTCAAATGAGTCATCTTGTATTTAGGTCGGTCTTATGCTCATTGATGATTGGTTAAAACTTGATCACGTGTTAATAATTAAGACAACATCTAGTCTTAATTTTTAAATCGGTTTTTGAAACCGTGATCAAACCGGTACCAGGTTGGTTAGAGAGTTGCTTTGGGTTCTTAAATAGCTTGCATATATCTAGTAATCTCTACTAATCAAGGCACTACTCGTGATGTTTAGAAATAAAAATTCATGTTTTGCACTTTTCAGTACTGTTTAGCTCATCCGGCCTTCAGGTCTAAGATGAGCTTATGCCATCGTGTTGCGTCTGTCGTCTGGCGTCTGTCCACAATTCACAAGAAATGCTTCTCCTCCCTCAATTCTTATCCGATTTCAATTCTGTTTGGTTTGTTTGAAAGAGCTCGGGCCTGTGCATTAAAACTCCTCACAGATTACAGAAATTTTATTTATTAATTAACTTATGACCCAATTAAGACCCAATTAGGGCACTCTGTCCACCATTCACAAGAAATGTTTCTCCTCCGTCAATTCTTATCTGATTTTAATTATGTTTGGTTTGTTTCAAAGAGTTCGGACCTGTGCATTTAACTGCCTCACGGATTTCCGAAATTGTAATTACTAATTAATTTATGACCTAATTAAGACCCAATTAGGGCACTCTGTCCACAATTCACAAGAAATGCTTCTCCTCCGTCAATTCTTATCCGATTTTAATTCTGTTTGGTTTGTTTGAAAGAGCTCGGGCCTGTGCATAGAATTTCCTCACGGTTTTCAGAAATTATAATTATTTATTAACTTATGCCCTAATTGAGACCCAATTAGGGAACTCCGTCCACAATTCACAAGAAATGCTCCCCCTCAATTCTTATCCGATTTCAATTTTGTTTAGCTTATTTGATAGAGCTCGTGCATGTGCATATTACTGCCTCATGGATTTCGTTTTATTTTGTTATCAACTTGCCCTAATTAAGGATGAGCTTCTGTGTCATTGACACTCTGGTTTATTATATAATCATGACAACTAAAACGTTTTGTGTTCTACCAGATAGCAGGGGAGTTTTGTGATCTCTGTTAAGCTCTGAATTAAAATTATATATAAAGAATTGTATCCTGTCCTGCTGTTAAAGCCGTCTTAAGAAATTACATGTCCCGTGACTCGTCTGTGCCCACTTAAATATACTAATGCTAATAGCTAATATAATAGATCATAGATAACTGTGACTACGTTATAAAACTACACTCTGATTTAAACAATTTAATCAAAGCTTTTTTTAAAAAAAAACAATCGATTAAAACGGTTTAATCCAATACAAATATCAACTATTTATATCTTTCGTGTGAGTATTCAAAGGTGTTATATGGGTTGCAAACAGCGTATTTTCGTAAAGTGAGCAGTGGTTGCGAAACTGTCACCTATATTTATTCCGTAAATAAACATTTTCGCGTGTCAAATACCACCAGATGCTTAATGTTCCAATTTCAATGCGTGGAGTGCATGTATTTTTTACTTCATATTTTCGTCTGAGGAATTAACACTTACAAAATGTGCCGACTTCCATGCAAACCGGGAACTGTTTGTTTATGCAGAATGTTTTTAAAAAGTGAAGAAAACGCCCGACTTGATTTCGGATGCGCAAAATAAACCCTGATTTCCTGATCCACATTTACATTGGAGAAAGTTCTACCACGGATTAGTCTGGACCGCGCGTGAAAATGATGGGTCATGCCTTTCTGACGAGAAGACGCTGGCTGATCGCTGGCTGGAACATGGGCCAACATCTGGGGACGCTGGGCCATGTTCCAGCCAGCGTTAGTACGTGTTCGCCGCATGGGTCTTACCCTCGCAGCTGTAAGATAAGACTGCAGAAAGTAAAGTGTCGACTTACTTGCAGGTACTGGCAGATGGCACTTTGGCGCAAGGCCAATCGGGCTAGGACTCGTTCTATCCACACGAAGTTATGTTATGACTGTGAGATGCGCCGGTCGTGTCTCAGAGAAAAGTTGTCTGCGACACTGCACGGAGACAGAGTTAGGGGCAGTTTGTCGTCGGGGTGCTCTCCCTCTCTGTGTCTTTCACTGAGCTGGCTGAGCAGCAGCATAAGCTCTACAGGGAGCAGGCACCACCAGGATAGCAGTGGTCTGCACTCCCTCTCTCAATCTCTGACTGACTGACATGCAGCCAGTGGTTGCCACAAGCCGCGATGACGGCTGTGCGGTTTGCCGGGTCACTTGGGCTTGCAATCGTCCATTCGCCCCCTCCCCGGTCCGCCTCCCCTCTTACTCCGGGTGGCCCTCCTCTACCACCCCCCGACCTGATCCGGACTCTGCCCCGAAGCCCGCTACAACCCTAGACAGAGCAGGAACATCCAGCAACTCGGCCTGCAGTCAGCTGGCGGCGGTAACTTCACCATCAGTGGCTGGCAACCTGCCCCTGATCCCCTGCTGATGCCTCCACTAATGCTACCAGACTTACTGATGGCCAGTACCTCCTGCAGCCGCAAATTCATGCAGACAGGTCCCATTTGGTGGCTGTAGGCCTGTCTTTGGTGGTTGTGTGCCATGCCGAGTAGAGGGACTTTCTGCCACTCCCCCACCACCTGATCCCATGCTTGTTATCTGTTCAGGGCCATCGGCGATGGCGACGCATCAACCAGCCCTGCAGGAGCAAAACCCATCACAAGCCTCTGCCGCCCCGCTGCTGGTTTTGTAAAACAGTCTGGCCGGCCGGCCTGCCGGCTATCTGGCCCGGTTCGTCGGCCTCCGTCGCTCTCTGGCTCTCTGGTTTGCTTTTCAATTTAGAGGTATTTGTCTCGCAAATGTTGCAAGTGCAACAAGAGGCCGCCCGGCAGACATAACAATGTCTCGTCGGCCCCACACAGGCCTGACTGGCCGGGTGCGGCAGGGAGGCAACAAGAAGATGCCACCATTGTACTTGTGGAGGACGCGGTGCTACACGGTACTGCCTTCTATCATCAATCCGTGCCCCGCTATCAGGATGAGAGATCCAGGGACCCCGACAATCCAGGCCCACGTTACCAAGAGGCTGGGCCGACGCCTGAAACGCCGGCCGGCGGTCAAACCGTCATTTGAGCAACGACTCATTGCCGGCAACTGATGAGCGGACAGGAAGCAGTGTACAGACAACTGGCCACTTGAAGCCAGAAGAGAGACTGACCCAGGGAACAGGAGGCGTTGACCCTATGTCGGCCTGATGTTGGGCCAGTGGATCCATCATCAAGTCAGCATAGCCTTTGCCGGAGGAGCAGATAATCATTGTACAGCTACATCTAATATACACCACAGCACCAACTTAACCAGTGTCATTACCACCAGTATTTATTTACCTGTCCTTGACTCAGAGAACCTTAAAGTAGCAAAGCCACTGACCACATCCATCAAGTGGTTCCAGTTTGGCTCCTCGGGGTTCTTCACGCGTTTTCACACACACACACACACACACGTCATATATATGAAGATCGATCAATTGTACGTAGATCCCTTGACAACCTTCCTGTTTATTTAGAATTCAAGGCCATTCGAAGATTCTGTCATCCTTTCAAATTATTCAATGCCTTTTGATGTGTGTACTATACCCAGATTAACATTAGCCAGGGTGAATGAATTTAGCTGATTTCGCGTTTTGATAGGTATTACAGAAGTTTGACCATTTGATACGTAGCGAAATTCTGAGACGAAGCTAATGGGTCTATAGAGGGTGACATTTGACCTCATTTATTACAGTAATGTTAAATAGAATCACTTTTAAACTATACAATATTTTTCCATGATATGTTTTGGATAGTCGCCGCATCACTCGAAAATAGGGCTTGTAGAATTTCAAGACATATGGGTTGAGAACTGACTGAAAAATCAGCGAAAATCATTCACCACCGTTGATTTGAATTCTACCACATATATTATATGTGTAATGAACCAATTAAAGAAATACACAATCATGTTTTTTTCACATAATAATATTTTTTTCGATTACAAAAAAGTAATTACCTCTTTTATTAAATATTATTATTTCCATCACGACCAATATTAGTACTGAGATGAGATCGTCGCCTCGGAGCTAAATGATCCTATTGACACTCGTTAGAGTGGCAGATAGGATCATTTAGCTCTGAGGCGAGAACTGATGTTCAAATATCAGTTCTCAAAATCGTACGTTTATAGCGTCTGCTATATTATTTTTTTATGTGTTGTAACATTATAAAATGAACTTTGTATTTCACAATTTATGCCTTTTTGACACTTTTATGAATATGAGTATTCGGAAATATTGAGCTGTGATATGCAGATATGGTAATAATCCTTGTTATTCATATCAATAGCTAGAGGTCTATAATATTATTATATTATAATATTATTATTTGTGTAGAAAAACATTTTAAAATAATATGCAACATGAATAATTTGAAAGTTAGAATTGCAAAAGCAAGTGATGTAGCCTAACCTGACCATGATGTCCGTGGTGGTGACATCTGATAATAATATCAGAAAATAAACAACTATTTTGGTGCCGCCATCTTATTCTTATTAAAATAGAATTATTGGTTGTTTATATGACCTTATTTGAATCAGTAATATAATCAGGCCTATATTTCTTTTCGCCACTATCATCGATGTGAAAAGTCCAAGCAAAATAGGATTTATACTAAAAAAAATATGAATACATGTATTTGACATGTCTGCTACTTTTTCCATAGTGTACCCACATAAAGGGAAAACAGGGAAAATTGTTTAAAACAATTCCCTGCAGAGAGATCATAGGGCATTTTTTAATTTGGGATATACAAGGAGCACACATGGAAATATGTCTGGTGGTGCTGTTATATGTAATAAATGATCGGTAATTTGTGAGGCGGGACAATTACAAAACAAGTGACAAATATGATTTCCCAGCAAATAGTATGGCATAATACACAATTCATTCTTATAATAACAAGTTAGAGGCAGCACATTGTTGTTGTTTGCAGAGGCTGCAATATTATAATTACCATTTAGTTGTACATTAGACTTAATTGCCTATCCCATTTTAGATTCTCATTTAACGACCGACACCAAATTAATGTATTAATCCAATTAGGAACAACCATTATATCAGGTCCTGATTCACCGTTCTATTTTGCGGTCGCTATAATAATTAAGATCTAATTGAGGACCCTTTTTTGGTCGTATCATTAGGGCTTGATTTATGATTGTGTGGCTAAATTGTGATGATAATGATAATTAATTTAAAATGCACTAGGATTTCCCTTTAAACTTTACAGCTCTGAATTATCAAAGTTTTATTCACATGAAGTGGTATTGTCAAATTTTATTGTACCCATTTTATTTTTCCCTCAAAGCGACACAATCAGGCTAAAATCATAAAATAAATCGGTAATTATATTTTGGCTTCTTAATATGACCATATGATGTAAGCATGTCCATAGACTAGAACTGCAAAAGTTTTTTTTTATTTTTGTGTTGCACATTTACCCGTTAAGCGAGATATAGAGACGAAATTCACGATTTCTTATTTCAGACATGCATGTCAACAAATATGTGGTACTGAATATACTTTTATATATACGGTACAAGAACCGCAGGTCTAAACCATCTAATAACTTAAAATTATACGACGCAAATTTGCGACTGTCAATGTCCACGTCAGTCGTAGAATGTCAACGACTGACGTGGTAATTTCGCCGTTCCTGTGACCATCTAACGTGACAGGTACGATGGAACTGATATGCGATATTTTAAAGATTTTCACAACGTGGCACTTACTACTTGTATACGACCGAGAGTGTTATATTTATATGAAGTTGAGAACTTCACCTTACAAATTTCACCACTTCTAGATTAATTTCGCACATTTCTCCACTTCTACAATCGGAATGCATGCTCTTTCACATATTATTAAAAACAGGGTGCTGTAGCGTAAAAATACGCCACCTCCCGCCTGAGGTAGGATAGCCATCACAGGCTCTAATTAAGATACTCCACCCATGAGTTGAAATGGGAAGTGGAGTTTTACAATGGATATTCGTCATTATAATCACATTTGACGCAAAGAGTATGCCTATCACTCATATCTCGTCTAACTTGTACTTGTACTTGTGAGCAAATTATATGGTAATTGAAGTATTACTCGCCTTCATTCTACCAATAGATATCTATTTTTTCTGCTGTAATGAATGTAGCTTTAATTTGTCTTGGAATCTCTTGTGGCTTCTTTTGGCTTCTCGTGTCTGGTGGTCTGTTTTGCATTTAGATTCGTTTCTCCTTTATAGCCATTAGTACTCTTTCAGTAGACTATACTGTACCATCATTTAAGTAAGGGCAATTTATCAAGAAAATATACCCCACACTACTGTTTTTGATTCGTGTCCTTTATTATATGGATCGTCATGATTCCAATGTAATAATAATTAACTGCTGTTTTAACCCTTTACCTGCTATGTTATTAAAGGTAAATTTTCACCCACTTCGAGTTTTTTTCACCGCGACCCACATGTGTTTAATTTTAGACCAAACATTGGCAAATCTTGATGTTTAAAGGGACCCCTTGGGATGAGACCTTTTCAATGTTGTCAATTTTGAAAATTTAATTTATATGAAGCTATATAGCCTACTTATCTTAGCTAAAAATACGAAAAGTCAAAAAACAATCTTAAAGCACCGCAAAAGAGCGAAATAGTTGTATTTCCAGGTCGTATATTGCCATGTAAACAAAACAAGTCAGCAATATTAAGCACTTTCCATCAGATATTCCCGCGTATCAGACGGTAAGATCAGAGCAGTTGCCGCTAATTGGTGTCTCATAGTCAGGACACGGGAGGACACACCTGCAGCACTGATTGTCTACCCAACGCTGGGCCGATGCCATCAGCATGTGGCCCAATGCTGTGAAAACATTCAATCGTTCTTCAGGTATACAAATAGTTTGTTTGGGTTTCTTCTGGTTTCATAGAAATGTTGATTAAAAATATTTGTAAAAATATGAAAATTCTGAAAAAAATGAAAACATGATCCGTGGGATACACTACTTCAGTGCGGAAGTAAAAACGAAAATTGATGTCATTCCAAGGGGCTGCTTTAAACACACATTGCATTCCCAATAACAGTGATTTGTTCGCATAATGAACAGCTTAAACAATCAAAACGATTAGCGGTGAATGGGTTGGCCTGTACGTATGTTGCACGTATGACGTAATGTCATCCCCATTTCACTCGTATCCCGGTCCGTGAGTCATTAGGCCTATTATATGTCACGATTGATGGATTGATGTGAAATATAAAAATATCTCAGTTACGGGGGGGGGGGGGTACTGGGATAATTGCTAGTAGTAGTATTCTTCGCCCCCCATCTGTGGAGGGTCATAGGGATCTGTTCAGTTTGTCGCATGCTTTACAGCATGGTACGTAAACACTAGTCTGCAGCAATCATCCAAGGGAAACTGCAGCCTCCACGAGTCTGGCCATAATCTTCGGGCGGATTGCCAGTGGCGTACCCTGGTTCCTCCGCTCGACAACGGTGCTAATGCAGCTCTCATATCAGTGCAGGCGCTGTCAGCAGTGCAGACACTGATGTTGGCCGTGGTAGCCTTGAAACAACCAACAATATAGTGTTAGACATTATGTGTCTCACTAGCGTTTCTAGCGCTCGGCGGATGCGAACAAAATTAAATTTATTGTATTTTACCGTCCCTTCGCAAAGCACATTATGGATTTATGCGTAAATAATGTAAAATGAAATCTCATTTGGTGAAATGAAATGAAATGAATAGAGCTTTAGGCCACCTTTGTGCACATATAGGCTAAACTGGGCCAGGAGAACCTCCTGAGGATGGTGAGATGAATGGGATGACACTGTTCTCCAGACACATGATTCGAAATTCGGGCCTTGGCGGTCTGAGGCCGAGCACGCTACCTCTCGGTCACGGAGGCTCCCCACAAAACTGAGTTTTATGAGTGGATGGGGAAAAAACATTTGTGTTTCTTTCAAACCGCCGAGACCGGGAACCGAAACCCGAACTCTAGCGTGAAAGGCAGCGGTGCTAACCACTACCCTAGGGCCCCCGCCCCGGAGTGGATCTCATTTGGTATATTTTATTACAACCTGTGGGATTTTAGATAATATTGGGTCAAACATAACAAATGCAACAATTTGTTGATGTTACAATACACTTCAATAAGGTCCCTCGAACAATATATTATTAGTCTGAAAATATATATTTGGTGGAGGTGAATGAAAAAGGCTATTTTGTATATCGGGCGATCGCAGTTAAAAAACAAACAAAATTGTATCGGTATTCTGCATGCAGGAGTTAGCTAGGGTTGAGTTTTTACTTTAAAATTCGATTCTAGGCCTATAATGTCTGGAGATAAAAAGAAAAAGATTGAAGCGACGTCTCGGCAGCTGTCCAAAAAAAATGAAATGAATCGGGCTTTAGGCCACCTTTGTGCACATATAGGCTAAACTGGGCCAAGAGAACCTCCTGAGGATGGTGAGATGATTGAGATGACACTGTCCTCCAGACACAGGATTCGAAATTCGAGCCCTGGCGGTCTGAGGCCGAGCACGCTACCTCTCGGTCACGGAGGCTCCCCACAATACTGACTTTCACACGTGGATGGGGAAGAAACATTTTTGTTTCTTTCAAACCGCCGAGACCGGGAACCGAACCCCGAACTCTGGCGTGAAAGGCAGCGGTGCTAACCACTACCCTAGGGTCCAGCTGACTACAATATGGATTCAAAGGTTACAAAAGTTTTTTTTAAATCGTTATATAGTTCTATTGCTCCGTCTGTCTGTTTGCTACCAAAGTGTCAGAAATTTGTTGTTGATTACAAATCATTATTTTACCAAAAAAATGTCATAAAAGAAAATATAAGGAAATATGGGGCCAAAGGTCACAAAAACAATAAGAACTAAGATAAGAACAATAAGAAGCCCGGCTCTAGTCTGTTTGAGTTCTTTAGACATTGGCCTAAAATTTTTTATAGCTGTATTGATTTTCCTAAAGGGCCAGACTCCTAAATGTCCAGGATATAATTATTGAAAGAACCAAGGAGACAAGTATATCTTCAACGTGTAGGCCTATTCCTTCCAGCAACACCGCTGATAAGTCAGTGTACGAGTCTATATGATGTACCTGGTACACACAATGTAGGCCTACCCACCCAATACCGGTTCAATGTTGGGCCAGCGTCGCAGCCCATTTCTGTTTCAATGCCGGTTAATGTATTCGACGCTGGCCCAACATTGAAACAGAATTGGGTGATTGTCCCCTGTTTGCTCTGACTGCCATACGGGTGACGCTTTATGCCCCGAAAGGCCACTACCCGGATAACACGATACATTGGCCCAATTGTGAAATAATGTTAGGCCACCGTCTGCGACGCTGGGCCAACATTATTCCAACCGAAAGCCTTCAAGCTCTTAACCACGAATTTAATCGTGAATATTTTTTTTCCTGAAGACTTTAATACTTAACCTAGGGAGCTCAAACGTTATATTGCACATGTTCATAAGGACTGGTGTACAGAAATATCAACCGTTTCCCACACACAGCACTCCTTTTCCCCCTAAATAGGACACAAACTCAGGCAAAATATACATAATAGAATACCGGTGTATGGCCGTTCCTAATTAAAACTTCGTTGTATTGTCAGAATCATAATCTACTTACAAGAAATTTAATGATGACTTACAAATAATCCTGTGCATTATTACTAAAAGATGCATACCAGGACCGCTTGTTGCAGATATGCTAATTTTGACAAAGATGGATTTATAATATGATCATATGCGTTAAAATGGAAAAGCCTAAAACCCCATTCATTTAATTGCGAAATTTGGGCACTGGTGGTCTGAGGCTGGGCCTCTCCACAGTACTGAGCAGAGAGTTTATTTGAAACCTGAATTGCAGAGCGGGGGATGGAAACTGAGCTCGAACCTTACAGCAGATATAGTTTCATTCATTTCAGCATGACGGCCATTTTGGATTTCTACACATTGTATTGGTTTGGGGTATTTGATTTTAAATTTATTCAATTCTGTATACATAAAAACTTCTGCACATTGCATTTCTTCGAAGTTTTTTTCAATGAAAACCTAGACGTATACATCGGAATAAATCTTCTAGGTGAACTTTTTGGAAAATATGTAGTTTTTTCATGCTAGCATGGTGGCCAAGCAGCTGAGGCACCGCATTACGACACAATCAACAGTAAGCAAGTAAAATTGTTATCCTCAACATCCCACGCCCATCTCACTAGGCTAATCCATGGGATGCGGCCTTTTGCACATTGTATTGCTTTAAAGTTTTTATTGATTTTTATTTAGTTTAGAATTCCTCATACCTGAAAAACTAGGTGTAGAAACCCAAATGAATCTTCCAGGTGAATATTTGAAATGTTATGAGCAATCATAGTTTTTCAAGTGCTATCTTGGATTTTTGCTTCCTGTGTCTTTATGTCTACCTTTTTAGAAGTCTACCCTAGTTAATTTGAAAACTAGATGGCCCCAGTAGTTGAATGCAAAGTCAAACTCTCTGTCTTTTTCATTGCAAGCGGGGCCCTATGACAGAGCCTGTATTATATAATATATATATCGCGATGGCTATTGACACGGACACACCTGTCAATAGTTCGTTTACAAACATTATTGACAGGGAGATGGTCAGCCAATCAAAGCTTCCCACACATCATGCCTCCCATTTCTCTGAAAAAAGCACACTATACCAACATAGCTGCCAGGATGGAGGTTGGTCTCTCCTTTTCCACCTGGCAGTAGTGGCAGGAGGCCCTAGATAGCTTCCAGTTCGACTACTAGTTAGAGCTCAGTGTGCTCTGCAGCTAGAGTCGTACAAGGTGGCACGTACAGCATCCATATCTACAGATATATGCATATTAGTCCAGGAGCATCCAATAATGACCTCACCTATTTTTAATAGTAGACTACCTGAAGCCCGACAGTAAGTGAGTTATTCAGGATTCTGCATAACCAATTAACATAAACCTTAAAATCCCGCCATATAAGGATTTTTTGCATACAAAATGATCATCACCATAAATTAACCTACAGCAACGTTTAATCCCTCAAAATTATGAAAAATTATGAAAGATCGGATGAAGTTCAAAGTCCCCAGTGATCAAGATGTGGCGTAATATAGTCGTTGCTCAAAATTCAGCCCCCCCCCCCCCCCTAAGAATTAAAACGTATCCAATTTTTATGGGAATTAAAACTTACATGATTTAGTTTTCCATTCTATTAAAGTATGTCATATGGATTGTTAAGGACCATATTGGGGATGATCAAATATATTATTTATTTCCTCAAAAGTCACATTCAATATCAATAATATTATTAAACATTTCCAGAAAACCGACATAATTTCACTTTTGTACGGGTTTTGGGAATAACCCGTAACTATGTACCCCTGTAAAGGGCCAAGTAGGCAATTAGGACTAATAACGCAAGCCATGCAGTAGCAATTTGGAGGCCTGTCCTTTAACACCTCCCCTCCCCCTCAATACACAGGCTGTAGCACCTCTTTGGTTTTGTACATTCGGATCCTCATCCTATTTGTTACTATTAGATTCTTAGCAGAAAATGTTTACCCAATGTTGGTCCGCCGTCCACAACGCTGGCCCAACATCAAAACAACTTTGTATCAACATGGCTGGATTGACGTGCAACTCATGCATTCTGTACCTGCTTAGTTGAAACATGGATTTGGTGCTGATTTAAAAAATAGGAGTTCTTTGATACCAAAATTAGTGGTCAGTAACATTTATTATCATACAAGTATATGGTTGAATAGGAAGGCCGCTATCAGATATCAGAAAAGCCAAAGTAATCCTCCCAAACTATCTGGCTTTGGAGGCAGTCACGACACCGTGATCAACGTGCCTCTTGAACATATTTGGTTTAGTGTAGACCATATTCTTTGATCCTCAATCCAGCCAACGTGAAGCGCTGAGCATGTTGATCAAAAGTTGCAAAGATAGACCTCTATTGCTATTGGCTTACGTTATTAGGAATGTCCTAACTGCCACATTACTGTTTACAGGGGTATAATAGCAACGTAGCTTATTTTTAGTTATCAAATATTCCCAAATACCGTAAATATGTGAAATAATGTCGGTTGGCTGGAAATTTGGTCATCTTTACTAATATTTTGTTGATGATAATTGTCTTTTTGAATGCATAAAATCTTCATTTTTTAAATACCTCACTTATTGCCAGGTTTCAGAATGTCCATCCTCCCTAAAAATGTGCCCCAGGTGGTCTACTGTCAGAGTGACCCTGTCAATACCATCGGGGGGGGGGGGTAAAGATAGACCTCCATTGCTATTGGCTTACGTTATTAGAAATGTCCTAACTGCCACATTACTGTTTACAGGGGTATAATAGCAACGTAGCTTATCTTTAGTTACCAAATATTCCCAAATACCGTAAATATGTGAAATAATGTCGGTTTGCTGGAAATTTGGTCATCTTTACTAATATTTTGTTGATGATAATTGTCTTTTTGAATGCATAAAATCGTCATTTTTCAAATAGCTCACTTATTGCCAGGTTTCAGAATGTCCATCCTCTCTAAAAATGTGCCCCAGGTGGTCTACTGTCAAAGTGACCCTGTCAATAACATCTCACTTCCGCTGCCAAAAAGATGGCCCTGGCAATAAAGCAACGACATGCATTACTGACAGGGTGGATCCTGTCAATAATAGCTTACTTCCACTGCGGACAGCGGAGTGACCCTGACAAAAAGGCATCGACGTGCAATACTGTCAGGATGAACCTGTCAATAATAGCTCACTTCCACTGTTGACAAGGTGACCCTGACAATTAGGCTTCTACATGGCCTACTGACAGGTTGAACATGTCAATAATCGCTCACTTCCACTGCTGACAGGGTGACCCGGGCAATAAGGCATCCACGTTCATTACTGACAGGGTGGACCTGTCAAGAGCCAGTGCCATAATATATTCATATGTTTGTTTCGTTCAATTTTAGGTTATAAATAATATGTTAAATTATTTTCTATGTATTCAGTCGCCATCACATGAACCCCTTCCTTCACCGACTCATGGAGTGGTTTATTGGTTTGTTGCACAAGAATATTTTTACCAGATGCTCATTATGTTGCACCCAGAGCTTGGTTAAGCAGGTGTTTAACAAATTATTCGGGCCTCTGATGTATTCCGTGATTTGTATTCAATATTGTCAGGGGGGAATCAAACTAGTGTAAAATTAGAGCAAATTGTTAATGGAAGCTATGTGTATGCATTCAAGTCACTAGCGGGTAAAATCAGGTTAATATATTCATCGGTAGTGATCTTGAAAATGTGCATATTGGGCGTTATGCATGCTATAGAAATGCCTGAATTAAGCACTGTTATTAATTGATTGATTCTTGTCTTGTGCTTATAATTGTTACTTGTCTTGTGCTTATAATTGCTACATTTGGATGAATTGTGCCCATTTACTGTGAGTACATATCTGAATTTATACAATGTGTTATTTAACCCACAGACTGGCGGTGTTTCGTGTGCATGAAATGCCCCTAAATGTATATTATATTCATGAACTAGGTCATCTGATATAACAAAAAGAAAAAGTAAACTTCTACTACCCCTCCCGAAGGAAATGATGTTACAAATTGAGACCCTTTTAACCAATAATTATTCAAATTAGGGGAGTAATTAAACTTTGCTCCACTGCTGGCCTAATGTTGGGTCAGCGTCACTTTTATTTAGCGGGAAATCAACATTAAGCCAATAGCGCGTCAACGTCTCGGTTTTTCCTTGTAGTAAAGGATTCACTTTGCGCAGACATATTACACAAAACTAAATTTTAAATCAGCCTATAAGGTAGAATTTAAAATTATAAACAGTCGAATTACAGTTAACTTTTCTCGCCGTTCTTAAATAAATATCCCATAACATTCACGCAAAAAAATGTTCTACCACTTTTTTGGTTACGAGATCGCAAAAATCCACGTAATGTAACGTCTTTAGTCACTATAAAATGCATGTCTCTCATAAGCATGGTCTTTCTTCTAAGCTGATATCTCTACCTAGCAGATATTTCCTTCGTATGGTGAAGATACCAAGGATAGTCTGCTACTTAGTTAAGCCAATAACAGAAAGATCAGTACAGCTGTGCAAAGGCAAACAGTGGTATTTGATTACTTCAAAATAAGCAGTTACTGCTATTTGCTTTTGTGTTGCAAAGTGTACCACCGTGGCCTTCTGATAAGGCTAATGTCTACCTGGTATATATAGGACATTTCTTGCTATTTGTGGCCGAACTCTTCGACCTAAATGTTCTCATTTGTCTGGAACCACAATTGTACTACATCCTTTACATTATGCAATCTTGATATACCACAGTATTTTTGTCATTTGATCCCGAATGCACATACCCTTAGTTCATTCGTATTGTTTTTTTTTACCATTCGAAATTTGTCTTTTTTTAACATTTGACATTTTAGTAAAAGAATCATTATTAATTTGCATTTGAACATTTTAATAATAAACATAATAATAAACAGTATTCTTGGGCATTTTCTTAATTTTAGCAAGGTAAGATGAGCTAAATTATTGTTACCAATTATTGACACGGTATTTTTGCTAGATAGTGGCCCTTTAACAGTTGCTTTAATCTTGTTGGGACGGGTGCTCACATGGCCTACATAAATTCCCTTCTAAAACTCAAAATCAACTGTCATGTTTTCGTTTTTAAAAATAATTTATGTGAAAGAAAAGCAAATATGTTATTGCCCTGTCAGCCATTCGTTGGCAGTTGCATAAGGAAGTTAGAGTTTTGCTTAGTAGCCTTGAGTATCCTTAACCAGACCAGTCGACACCTCCGCCTACGAGCTTCTGTGTGTTTTACCGTCCCGAATTACCGTAAATTCGGTGATAATCCAGGAGTGAATATTCGCGAATTGTCAAAAGACAAATTCATTTAATTTCGCGAATTTCCATTTTTACCCATCGGTTCGTTGGACCCGAAGGGGTATTGTCGTCTCGTTCGTGCGCTGCCGCAGCCGTCTCCGCCGTCTCTGCCGCCTTTTTTACCCAAGGTCAAGGTGATAGGTGAAAGGTCAAGGTCAAAGATTCAAAACAATTATTGTTAACGCGATAACTTGAAAAATAATTATTGGATCTCCCCAATTTTTCACGTGCAGTTACCCATGAGTATGGAGATCACCTGCTTAGATTTTCAGCTTTCCACCGATAATCAAAATGGCCGCCACTCTGCGAGTCGGTTTGCATTGTTCGTTTTTGTGTGCGACCGTAGACGAGGCTATGGCGGCCATCTTGATTTTCTCATTGATCTTCTATTATTGGCATAACGTATTGTAAGCGGTTGTGTCAGATTTGTGGACATTTAGAATCAATTCATCAGCCAAGGGGTGTTTGAGTGCTTGCACGGTATCTTTCCTGTACGTTCTCAGTTGTCACGTGTGAATATCACCTCGCGCTGGGTTTCATTTTCACGAATTTCGCGAGTATCGCGATCTTCGTGAAAATAAAATCCACTGGAAAATGAGGTCGCGGAGGGGTATTTGGCGCACACGATGCTTGATGGCATAAACATCAGGTACATTGTGATTACGTCACCGCGCTGCCACCCACTTGATTTCCTCAAAACAATCCCGTTTTTCATCCTCTCCACCGTTGCCATCTCTGTGTTTCACTCGTTCCACGTGATACAGTTTAGACGAGATCGAACGCTGCCAGGTTCTTTTTTGCCGCGATGTGTTCGGCTGATAACTGCCTCGCAAAAAAATCTAGCTAATTTAATGATAGACTAAATATGTTTCTGTGCCACTGTGACGCGACGCGAGGTCCTGAGTCAGATAACTGGTTTATTGAATGATATCGGTAGGCCTACATAATTAAATATGCGATAGATTAGATAATATCAGGTAATTAGTACATTATCATGATTACCATGATTATGGCGTCATTTAAATTTAATACCAATTGACTTAACTTTATTACTGTCGCTATATTTTAGTTTCTCATCTACATTTATTCACCTTTTTATCTATGCAATCTACACATTGTGTTCACGAAATTTAAGGTACCGGGTACATGTAACGGTACAATAACTGCAATCCTTTGATCTGTTGATGGCTTTTTTTCCTAACGCGACCATTTAATAATATTAGAAAATCATTTTATTAATATTAGAAAATAGATAATTAAGTCCCACAACTTGAAGTGGGTAAAAATATTTGTTTAATTTCAGGCCAAGCATGGCTAAATATTGATACACGCTTTGCATTCTCAATAATTGTGAATATTCAGTAATCTGCTAATCAAACAGATTAAAATTTATTCTAGTCGTGATTAGAGGTGAAAGGGTTACCATAGCCAGGATCAAATCTTGATCCTGGCTATGTTAACACTAATCACTACTATAATATTAACCCTATTATACCAGCACTTTATTTAAGCCTTAGATCGCTAATCACAGACTAGCCGATCAAAACACTGTTACTGGGACTGAAATGTGCAAATGTTTTGTCTCGAATTAAACTGGTATGAGTAATGTTTCACCCACTAACCCGACCAACAACTTCCAAGTGGGTGAAAATTTCAAGAAGATAACTTGGCAAAAACGGGTTACAGGGTACCATTAAAGTTGATATAGCCTGTTTTTAGTCAACGATATTTAAAAATGATTGATTTTACTATAGACAAATTAAAATAATTTTCAATCAACATGCTCAAGCGGGTGAAAATCCAATTGAAATAAACTTTTTACACTTTTTGGGTCAAATCTTAGTTGCGTGGCGTTCCACATATTTTTCACAAAACTAGATACCGGTAACCATGGTAACCTGTCACTCACTATGTTCTCTCCTCTTTGGCGTGTGGCCTACTTGACAATCAGCGCCTAAAGGCTGCCGTGCTCGATTTGTGAGTTTTAGTTTGTGGGTTCTAGCCAGAGGAAATCAAGTTAATTCAAATTTAAATACACATTGACTACCTATATGCCAATGCCTATGCTTGCGGAATATATGAAATTGATCCATTAATAGCAAGGTGGTCTGCATAACATTTAATGCGAACACGACGTCGTCACCCAAATTAAAACGATATTTGTTGGTACATTGGCAATGTTTCACTACCCTACCCCACCCCACCTGAGCATATTCAGGGATGCACTGGCCTCAGATTCATCCCTAAAAAATGTTGGAGCCTAAATATCACAGGAGCAATTACTCAGGGGATCATACACAGCTGTGACATGACACATTGAGCTCGGAGAGAAAGTGGGGTCAGAGAGATAAGGGCCGTGTTCATGCCGGATGAGTTGGTCTCCTGACGCCGACAAATATGTCGTCTGTGTTTGTTATCTGATCTTAGTCATCACAGGGGACCGTCACCAATTCTACAGTGCAAAGGCAAACAGCAGTAGCTGTAAGCAGCCTACTCCTGCTTGCCTTTGCAGGGAGGAATGTTGCCATGTATTCTGGAGAAAATACAGTATCCAAATTTTAATGTCAGACAATATGCGAATTGAAATAAAAATGTCGGATTATTTGGAGACGCGTTAGAATATTTTGATGGCGAATAATTGGGAGATAATACTGCTTGTGTGTATTTTGATGGAAAAAATGGTGGTTTTTAGTATACATTATTCTATGTGATAGGCATTACAACTGATCCGTGCTTCTGCAAAATGCGTGACTCATTCATTTTTTCTAGGCGATAGGAAGCAGGGCAGAGTTGTTCATTCCACTGATTTGTCCATATTACTAAAACGATAGTTTCCACAGATGTTTCATAACTATACGAAACGTTTAGGCATAGTTATATATATCACATAAACATTTATAACCTCATTATCACAACTTGGTTAAAAAATAATAAAATTTGTTATAGATTTAGTCGTGGAACAAGGCGACTCGCTCCGCCGATCAACGCTATTATAGATTATGATTATTAAAATTACTTTTTAAAAAAACTAATTATTTGAAATATCTAGCAAACTTTTTATTCGGATATCATTTATTTCTCCTCTGTTATTTAAATAATACGTAGCTCACATTCAGTAATACATTAAATGCTTACTGGAATGTAGTTGTTAGCGGTAGTACTTTTCGTCTCCACATCAGCAGTACTGGAGTTGTTCTCTCTGTTGTATGTTGTATGGTATGATAAATAATCAGAATAATTGAGAAGCTGCAGCCTCCTGGAGTCTGGCTATACTCGTCATGGGGGATTGTCAATGGCGTACTTCTATTACTACTCCAAACTATTGTTGCTAGTAGCAGTACATTCTGACTCACTTCGCAGCTTATGTTGCATTCTGTATAGCATGGTAGGTAATCAATAATTATTATTCTACAACGACCATCCAAGAGAAGATGCAGCCTCCACGAGTCTGGCCATAATCCCCGCCAGCCAGCGATATAGCCTGGGTCCTCCGCTCGACAGCAGAGCTTATTCAATTCTCGCATCAGTGATCACTGACGTGGCCGCGGTAGGACCTTAAGTCACCTGCAAAAGAGTTATGACATTAGGTCGAGCACTTGCATGCGGTTACTCCCAACTAGTGTTACTCTGGGGACTATCCGACCTGAGGACAATGGGGCTGAGCGAAATGCCACGGCGTTTCAGCAATTAATAAATCCCTCGGGCATGCCCGGAACTCCAGATAGGGTGAGCGAAGGAAGCATACAATATCCCACAATGCCCAATCACCCCACCCTCCATTCATCATTTGTATATCATTCTTGTTTCATCTACAGATTACACTCTTATTAAGTATTACAAAGTCACTTTAATGACATTTCTTTTCGGAACATGATATTAAGCAATAATGTTATTTGCTTGCTAATACGCTTAAACTTTGAAGATATAATTTACATGGCAAAGCAACGTTTCCGACTTATAATTAAGGCCTCAATATTTACTCCACGAAGTACATTGATCATTTTATTTTGTCACATGTTCTTACTGATAACACAAGCAGAACATCTAAGCCAACATTTTCTCAGATGACACGGCATTGTTCATAATCTCCACTGTCTACAAGTATCTTGCTTCACTTCAACGAAGGGTTATTTCAAACAGTTTAATTAAACAAGTTACATTGTGGAATTCTCTTGAGCCAGACATACATGTATGTCAATGTATGTATCCGTCAAGTACATAATGTCTGATTTATTATATCCCTTCAAAACCAATTCGTGAATCTGCATCGGCAGAGGAGACAAGGAGCAAAATTCACAATGCGTTACATGTAGATACATTTTATAATTTCACGAATACACCTGTGCTAATTGTATAGTAGGATCTCTTCATGTCGAAAAGTGTTTTCTGAGGGGTAAAAGCGATTTGACAATATATGATGTTAGGATCAGGATCAGGATCTCTAATTTGCGAAATGCTTTATTTTCTAATTTCCTTTTTTTAAATTGCCTTTTGGCGGCCATTTTGTTTTTTCATCAGTCAGAAATACCAATATGGCCGAAACTTATTCAGTAGAAAAATATATGTATTACCACTTTACAAAATTGTATTTAGCAACATTGCAATGATCAGATCTTACATCTTGGTTTTATAAGGAATCAACTAAAATATGGCCATGTCATCTAAATTATATTTCTACTTGACACAAACCGGCTGGTTGTTTTGGGAAGTCTGCTCCACTCCCGTTCCCCTATACTACGATATTCTGCTCTCCAATAATGGATAGTAATTCCACAAATATTCATGACTTACGTCAGAAGAATCAAATGAGTCAATGAAGAAAAATGCGTTTAGGGTATTAATGCACGCATTTTCATATAGTTTTCAAACATATAGAATTAAATGTCATTTAACAAGATATAATATAAGTAGTGCCCGTACACGTTCATATTTACCCATATTGACTTAAAGTATTATTAAGTATCCCATTTGTTGTGTAGGATGTGGACGCCGAGTTCCTAAACTCATCTTCCCAGTCTTTCCGTCATAGGCGGGGGAGTCATGAGGAAAGAAATTAGGAAAATATATTTAAAAAAAAAACATTTTTTAACAGCTGCCCCGTACACGCCCCTCCTTCCTTGGTAATACTCGCAACTATTATAAATCATTGAGCCATTTTTGCGTTAGTGTCGCGATATTTACTTTTGAAATTGATTTGGAAAGTGTTTGTCACAATACTGTTTATTTTAAGGTTACCTTCATAACCCCCTCGACCCACAACCCCTCGACCCACAACCTCCTCGGCCCTCAACCCCTCAACCCACAACCACTCGACCCACAAGCTCGGTCAATCTGAATTTTTTACAAAGGGTATGTAGGTTCAGTCTATAGGTATTGTTTTTTTATTATTATAGGCCTATCAATGAATAGATTTTGTCGAGGACGTCGGCGTCTCATGTTTGTTGGGTGAGGACACTGCCCAGCAAACCACGAAAGGTTGATCCAATGTTGGTTTAATGTTGGACCGACATCGTAGACGGCGGGCCATCCTTAAACCAGCATTGGATGAACGTTTCGTGTTTCCCGACACTGGAGTCATAATCTATAAATAGCAAGCGTGTTTTTCTCCAGCTCAAACTATACGTACCTAGCAAATTATTGTTTTAATGCTCACAATGCAGAATCAAAAAGACGCCTATTGGCGAAGTGCAACGCTTCTCGGCGCCAAATTGACAACTTTTTCGGAAATTTTTCAAAAAATCGTCTGAAAAAAAGGGCCAAAATGTTCCATTTAGGTGAAATAAAGGTGTGCACGGAACAATAGTACATCTTACGAACCTCCACACATGGAATATACATGGAAGATACATTTCTAAGACTAGTGAAAACAGTTTTGGTACCCTACCTCAAAACTGGACACGATTCCATTCGAATGTTATTTTTTTAAATCTATTTGCATATAAATCTTCTACAATTTGATAGATTATGTTACAATAAGTCTGTTCTACGCCACTGATATCTCATTTATTTTTCTAATGTCCTGCGTAGACAATAAACCGTTGAAACGTTGGAAATCAGTGTTGCACGCCTATTGGAGCAATGTGAAGACGCCTATTGGTGCAACTATGTATAATTTTGTTAGTATTGGTAGGCCTATATGACTATATTAGGTACGAATTTGTTTTATAATCTACGGCTATTTTCTTTAACGGGTTGGCCTTAAGATCATTGTGCTATGTAGCCTACGGCTGGAATAAATACATTTAAATGATGTTTATATTATACATGTTATAACCTCATAGTCTAGACTATAGCCTAACAAAATGTGCGGTAATAATTAAGCAGCATCCGCCGCCAGCACAGTTATTTGTTTTCAAGATAGCTAATAAGCTTTCGATATAATCTATCTATACTTCACATAGCCACCCCATACGCATGATACCACTGGCCAATTGTTTTGGTGACATTTTGATCCCCATTTCATCAACCCTTTAATTACTATGGCCACTAACGAAGAAATGCTCGTTAGCGCGTTTCAGGAAACAGTTTCCATCAGATATTCTTTTAATCTGGCAAATATGGTCAGCTATGTCAGCCAATGATCTAATTCCCTATAGGGAGCAAAAATTTAAAAATGGCCGTTTAGCGGCCATTTTGAATTTGAATGATTTTGTGATATTTAAGTGACTCAAAAAGTGTAAATTAGCTGGACCATGAATATAAAACAAAATGGAAGGTCTCACAAAATGACAACCCATGACAAATTTAGCACTAATCAAATCCAAAATGGCCGTAAGTCGGCCATTTCAAATTTTTTCCTCATTATCTCGGAAATCTTGCATGATAGCTGATCTAAGAACTTCTGCTCTCTCATACTTCACATATCCATCACATACCACCGAATAATTTTTGGTTACATTTTGATTCCCATATAATCAACCATTTAATTACCAGGGCCACTATCAAAGAAATACTCTTTAGCGCGTTTCAGGAAAAAGTTTCCAGCAGATCTTCTTTTTATTTGGCTAATATGCACATCAATGTCAGCAAATGACCTGATTACCTTTTGGGAGCAAACGATTCTAAAATGGCCGTTTAGCGGCCATTTTAAATCTGAGAAATGTTGTGATATTTATGTAACCCAACAACAAAGCAAAAAAGCTGGGCCATGCATATAGAACAAAATGTGAGGACTCACACAAGGATAACCCATGACAAATTTCGCAGAAAGAAAATCCAAAATAGCCAACTGGCGGTCATTTTTAATTGTTTTTTTCTCATTATCTCGGAAATCTTGCATAATAGCTAAAGCGGTAATATAAAATACAACTTGAGAAAGTTTGCTGATCTATATCAAATTTAAAATGGCCGACGCGCGATAACAGAGGGCTGCTTTCGTGTTCGTTTCCGAACAACACTCTTTGTAGTTAATGACAGTTATTAATCTTTCTACATTATGTCTACTGGTCCTATCACTGTTCTGCCATTGATCTGTTGATATGTAGGCCTATAGGTCTACACGAGGCATGGTGGTATGATATTAGTCCAGACCTGCGATTTACTACACCGTAAAGGCGTGGAGCATGGATTGTTGTGCTCCTTTTAGCCAAAATGAAAGTTTCTTAACATATGGTGGTGACTGAGAGCGAACTTGACTTCAACTCAAGATACAGTAGGCCTACATAACTTTTTGTTGTTGTTTATAACATATGAGCTGAGCATGGGATGTATAGGGTCTAGCTCTAATGTCACTGATTCTAACCAACCAGTCCTATTATCGACCTGACTAATCGGAGCCAATTTTAGTATTTCATAATTATGAAGGCAAAATGGCAAGTAGGTTAACACATCTTTTATTGGAAGCCATGTGTGGCTGAAATCTTTAATTTCAAGGTTTTTTTCAGTCACGATTGGACTATACTTACCCCCTGCCTATTGTGTCACCCAAGTGTACTAGAGGGTCTACAGGTTCACACGAGTGCACATGTAGTTCACATGTATGCATTGGGAGATGGGGAGACAAGGATGAGGTTAATATGTAGCCCACACAAGGCTATACATTTGGTCAAAATCTTTTCATTACGCATAGGCATTATGACCCAAACACTTTTACTACCCAGCGAACTTGAGACGTTGGCCCAACGTTGGTTTACCGTTAGCCTATCGTCTACGACGTTGGCTCAACAGTAAACCTAATAATGTTTGCTGGGTACAACAGTCCTGGCTAGTTAGCACAAACCATTGTAGGCTTAGGCCTTGTTAGTCAGGGGCGGATCTAGCTTTTCACTGACGGGGGGGGGGGGGAGTTAAAACAAAGGAATATTTCACTGCAGCGCGGGGTCTTTGATTTTCAAAGGCTTTCTCCTGCAATCTGAGGCATATTGGGCACTGCTTGTCCCTCGGTGAGTGTGGAACCAGTTCAATAGGGAACTCCTAAATAAGATTATATTTTTTTAGACCAAACCACCCCCCTTGGATCCGCCCCTGCTTACTTATTTTAATTTGTATTTATAATTACCCCGGATCTTTTTTATATGGCAATATAGACCTAGACATTGGAAATTAAGCTTACGTTAGTTTAGTATTCTTCTGCGCTTTTGAATATTATATCCCTGCCCAACAAGCTAGGTTGGGGACAGATGTTAGGCCTGACCCCTCCCCCCCCCCCCCTATGCATCACTCCGGACGTGACGCTACATGAACTTCCCTTGGCCAAAATAGCCTTATTTAGGCCTGATTTTATTTTATATAGCTGACATCTGATAATCCCCATCGTACCTTATTGCCATGGTTATAGTGATACATATTATTTATATTACAAATAAATGTATTTACAAGACTTCTTCCATCTTATTTTTTGAAGTAAATGTTTCTAATAGAAAGTGTGGGCTGTGGGGATTTGATAATTAACATGGGCCTAATCATCTATATGTGTTGGTAGACCTATATGACTAGTCTTAGCAATATAACGTTGAATAGGCATACTACATTTATCGACAATACGTGATAAAGAACAGTGTAGGCAATATAACAAAAACATCTTGGGGGGAGGGGGGAAACCCCCTGCGTCCCCCTCTTTATCCAGAACGTGGATCTGCCACTGAAAAATGTTTGAAAATAACATGGTTTCTATTTCGGTAAATTTTATTTGCACCGATAGGCGTGTGCACATTGGTCCAATAGGCGTTCAACCAGACAAGAACTTTAGTTTTGGCGAATAATTACAAAATAAAGCTACCAGTTTGCTACCCAGCTGTTTAGTTGTACAGTCTGGACTCTAATATCTAGCATTCGATTATACTATGACGTTTGAAAAGGACTATAAGTCCGGAATATCCATCCTCCTGGCAGCAAGTCTTGACACAGCGAGGCCGTCAGGCCAAGCCTTGCTGAATTAGCCATACCATCCACCTATTGGGGTAGGGAGGAAGATTTAGATATTGAATATTCATTATTTTTTCAAAAAATGTCTTTTTAATGTTGGCCCGCTGTCTGCGACGTTGGCTCACCATTAATTCAACCCTCACGCACGTTTCGGTGAGATGTGGTGGTCTGTGTCTGAGACGTTTCCGGTGAGCTACTCGGCCAGCAGACATGTGTTGTTTAATGAAGGGCCGGTGTCGTAGACAATAGCCCCACATTAAAACAACACTGATGCCAGAGGTCAAACTTGGGTCAAACAGAAAAAATATTTTTAAAGAGTCCCCACTCCAATAGGCGGATTCAACCTTGTTTCAGCAAGGTCGGTCTACGACCTCAGGAATAACCAGCCTTGCAGAGGAAGATGGGAATATCAGGATGGGTAGCCAACTGTTTTTATTCGTGTGAACAAACTACAGTCGCTATACGAGTACAATAAACACCAGCGTTGTCCTTATACATTCTAGTGTTCCGCTAAGTAATTGAACTTTATGTCTTTTTTTACACATTTTGTGAGCCGTCAGTGCTCTAAATTGACATTTTGCGCCGAGAAGCGTTCATCCTTCGCCAAGAAGCGCTAACTTAGCGCCAATAAGCGTCTTTTTGATTCTGCAATGTGATGTTGGGCAGCGTCGTAGACGGTGGCCCAACTCTAAAAAAGCCATTGGGTCGACGCCTCGTTTCTGCTGGATAAGGATACACGCTATGTGCGACACATTTACATAAGCCGTTATACAGTGCTTGATTAATGTTGGCCCAGCGGTGCAGACTGTGAGCAAACATTAATTCTTGTTTTTTTTGTTTGTCTGTTTTTATAGACTAATGTTGATACGGTACACTGCTTCAGTCTAGTGTAGTGGCCCAAATTTTACAGGTGGTTAGTTTTTGTTACCACACATAAAACATTTTGTTTATGAATTTACTATCCATACCCATGGACTCTGAAAAGTGCGGTTTCCATTGCCGGAGGTTGCTGTTTAATTGATTATTATGCAAATTAGGCAGGCATTCATTTGCCTAATTCAATAACTTTAATATTAATTGTTATACGTTCCCTATGCTGCATATTCCTTACAAATTGGGTCAATATTGGCCCAGTGTAGCACACGGTCAGCCGACATTGACCTGACAATGGTTCAACCTCACGAAGGTCGATGGAGTTTTCGAGCCAGCGTGGCACGGGAATGGTCCGCTGTAGGCCTATTTCCGGTGTTCCCAGCAAACTCGAAGCAATAATGTAAGTTTAAGGTTGGGACAGATACTGTTCTCCAGACACAGGATTCGAAATTCGAGCCCTGGCGGTCTGAGGCCGAGCACGCTACCTCTCGGTCACGGAGCCTCCCCACAATACTGAGTTTCACAGGTGGATGGGGAAGAAACATTTTGTTTCTTCCAAACCGCCGAGACCGGGAATGAAACCTCGAACTCTAGCGTGAAAGGCAGCGGTGCTAACCACTACCCTAGGGCCCCCGCCCTTCTGGGATAGATGTTTCCTGCCTAACTTTCCCAGAAAAACTCCAGAAAAGTCATGAGAGTAGGTCTATAGCCTACAGGTACAAGCCAACCTCTAGCATAGGCATATAGGTAGGGGGCCTACATTTCTAGAGGGCCATCATTCAATCGCCAGAGGGAGTTGGTAATATTTTAAAAAAATACAAAATCTGCAATAAATATTGTAGTCTGAATAATTTACTTCAATAGTCTAACCGTTTTTTAACATGTAGACTTAGTAGGCCTAATCAAATTTGAAATAGTCTTGTTGAAATTATGTGAGGATAAATAATCAACCGCCCACCCCCCGAGGGGGGCTGTGGGTCGAGGGGTTGTGGGTCGAGGGGGTTGTGGGTCGAGGGTGGTGGGTCGAGGGGTTGTGGGTCGAGGGGGTTGTGGGTCAAGGGTCGAGGGTTGTGGGTGAGGGTTCGAAGGGGTCGAGGGGGTTAGAAGGTAACCTTATTTTAATGAGAAGGTACCAGTTGGTGTTGTTGACCATGTTCTCCGGAATAGTACTTTCATATTATCCATTCTAGTTGTCCATGATGTACCATATCAATCAATGTAAAGGAAACAATATGTATTGTGACACAAATATCTGCTGCTTCTAAAACTTCCCAAATGTCTGTATTAGTAGTGCTCATTATATATATTAATCCTACACCAGTAGAGTTTCAAATAGTAATATATAATATGGATAAGAGAGAAATATTATTATTATTATTATTATTATTATTATTATTTGGAAAGTCTTTTCTATCCATAATATGGATAGAGAAGACTTTCCAAAACAACCAGATGGTCTATGTAGGAAATATAATTATTTTGATTGCATGGCCATACTGTTGAATCCTGATATTCAATCCTGAAAGACACAAATTATAGTCTGTTATTGCCAGATTTTTAATCTGGAATGTGCATGACAAAATTGAACGAGACTGTGAAATCCGATTATTAGTCGACCCTATAGTACACTGATTTCAATAAAAGCAAGCAAGAGAAGTTTATCTGACAAGGTATTTGTCAAATATAAATATTTCTAGCGCGATATACTGTAGATTTTATAATATTCGCGAGGTTTTAATTTTCGCGAGGAGGACAAATTCGCGAATTCAAGAATCTTTCGAAAATTATCATTATAGCGCTACTAAAGAAAAATGAAAATTCGCGAATTTTAAACTTCGTGAGAAGTCCCAATATCAGAAATTCGCGCAAATTTAAACACGTGAAAATTACCAGATCTACAGTATATACGAGGTATTGTCACAGGAGTAAATTCTAGCGAAATTTTGTGACAAATAACGGTTGAATATTGTTGACGATGGTGGTAGAAGTCATTTAATTCAGACATGAGCATGGCCTCAAAGTGACTAAATATTACTGTGAAGGAGTTTACTGTGTGCATAATTCAGTTAGACGCAAACCGATACTGAAGTTATATGCACTAATGAATCTTCCTTCAACATGTTCAAGTCGCTGATTCATATGACGTTAATATATGATTATTTGTGTAATTATCGCCTATGGAGAACACTCAACAGAATAGCACAGTACGGCCGGGATAAGGGCAGAGAAGACTTTCTAACAACCTGTTGGTCTATGTTAAATAGAAAATATATTTAGATTGCATGCCACAATAAAGTGAATTCTCGATATTACCAACATTGAAACAACATTTGATCATTACCATTTTTTTCAAAATCGCTAATAATCTATCAACGTCTGCCTCCTCATACTTCACATGTATAGCCACCACATACCACTGGGGAATATTTGGGGTGCCACTTTCATCCCGATATCATCAACACTTTTATTACTACGGCCACTAACAAAGACTCATCAGTTCGTTTCAGGAAAACGTTTCCAGGAGATTTTCTTTCAATTTGGCAAATATGCTCAGCTATGTCAGCCAATGACCTGATTAACTTTTGGGAGCAAATAATTTCAAAGTAGTTGAGTAATTTTGTAATATTTACGTAACACAAAAACAACTGGGCCATGAATATGAAATAAAAAGTAAGCTCTCACTTAAGGATAATCCATGACAAATTTTTCGGAAATAAAATCTAAAATCGCCGACTGGCGGCAATTTTCAATTGTTTTTTCTCATTATCTCATTGCATGATAAACTGTCCTATGTTACTTAAGGATAACCCTTGAAAAAGTTTGATGATCTACTTAAAATTTAAAATGGCCGACTAGCGGTAACGGAGGGCTGCTTTCGTGTTCGTTTTCGAACAACTCTTTTCTAGTTCATCTCGAGGAGTAGTTAACCTCAGAGAAGGCTACAATGATTTCAGTAAAATCGAAAAGGGGATGATTATTTAACAAGGCATTTGTCAAATATGTCAAATATAAATATTTCCAGTGTGATATAATTGTCACAGGAGTGAATTCTAACGAAATAATGGAAAAGTAGGCCTAAGAGGTGAACAACCTAGAAAATCTAAAACTAAAGGTTGAATGTTTTCCACTAGAAGGCAGCCATATTTAATTTTATTCATGCAAGAACATGACCTCATGACAAAATAGTGGCGTGAAGGAGTTTATCGTGTGCAAAATTCAGTTTGAAATATGATAATATTTGCTCGAACGTGATGCCAGAAGAAGTAAATACTGTGAGAATGAATGTGAATATTGCGTTATATCGCTTTCTGTACAATCATGGCAATATCGCGACAGAAGGAAGCCTAAATCTGTGAGAAACGAGTCTCTTGTGCGAAATATACTTCGTGATATTACACATCGTTTTCTGCCAGAAAGAAATGTGAAAAATATATATTTTACAAGATGGCAGTGACGGTCATCTTGGATTATGCTCGAACGAGCCTCAGAACAAATCAATATTTGTTTGTGTCAGAAATCGTTTTTTTGACGAAAAGAAAAGTAAAAGTTTATAGGGCCTATTCTAAATAATGACGGTGGCGGCCATCTTGGATTTATGCTTTAGGCCTAACGAGACCCCCAAATAACAAATAATGTGTCAGAAATTATGTTATGCCAACTTAGCTTAGAAAGCTGGCATTACCCATCTCTGTCAAAAAATAATGTATTTTCTAAAATAGCAGTGGCGGCCATGTTGGATTTATGAGTGAATAAGATCTCAAAGTAAGAAAATAGTGACAAAAATGACTTTAGCATGCTAAGTACAATTTGAAAAGTGGTACTACGATTTTTTTTGTTAAGTAGTACAAATGTTTTGGCCATAAATATTTCTGACCGCAAAAGGGCAATTGTGAAAAATATATATTAATTGTGGAAGCATATCATTTCACAAATATTAGATCAGGATAAACAGAATATGTGATCAAATCGCAATGATATGTCATTTGATCATATTTTCGTGGTATGTTAATGTATTTTTTTTAATAATTCTATGTAAAATTTTATGTTTTGTGTAATACATCTTGCAAAGAAATGGCCCCTGATACTGTTTTGTCCAGTACATACACAAGTAATTAAATCAATAGAGTGAAACGCTGAATGCATTTCATAGAATCCAATTTAATGTAACAATTATTACTGATAATAGTTCGAAATAATTCAAAACTGACGTTTGATCCCTAAGTACGCAGAACGCAAATTCGTCATCCAAACTTGCAATTTCCAATTCAATAAAATCAGAAGTTTTCCAAGCAGTGTAGTCTAAACAATGAAATGTCCGAGTCCCTTGTTTAACATGTTTAAGAACCACGTCCGACATTGTTTAAACAAATACCTTAGACCGCGCGAGGATGAAAAAACACATAGTAACAGTGCATTGTCCCTCAGGCTGGTATGTTTTGCAATTGGCATCGGCTCTGATTCTGTGCGCCAGTAGTTTGATGAAAAATCATTGTGTAAACGTTTGTTAATTGTTGAGTATAATAATTCACAAACGTATATATATATGCCTGTGAACGCCAGTACGATATATTGTATAATAAATATGTAAACTAAAAGTGTAAATTGTTAATAAAATATCTATTTTGTTTAGTATTTGATTGATTCATATTTCTATTAAATATTTTGGTCGATTTCTATTCCACTTTAATTATTGCACACTACCAGTAACTAAGCTATATAATAAAATTTATAATTACGGTTATCATGCCAGATAGTCGTAATGCCGATTCATAAAATTTAAATTTTCCTGCATCCCTGGAAACACATAGGTTTATGGTATATTCTTTTTCTTTGGTTACCAGCTTTTTTTTAAAAAACATTACCACTTTCATAAAGTGTCCGAAAGACCATCTGAGAACCATTGCAATGTATACTCTTTTAGCTGACAAAAAACAGATATTTCAAATTTTACCTGTTACGTAATCAAAAGTATAATTATATATATTAAAAAAAAATTGCAGTGTTCTAATTGGTGTTTACCGAGTCATAAATTAAAATATGCACATTTTTTCCTGCCCAAAAAACGAGTAATCATTATTATTTTTATTATTTTTTTTTTGACACTTTTCTAGAGGGGCAATGTTTTGAAATAAGTTACGTATATACCGAAAAAAATGAGAAACCTCTGTTCGTTGGGGGAGTGCAGCAAACTCCGGGTTTGGATTAGTTTTCAGAATCGTCCCTAGGACGAAGGGATGCTTCCCACAATATTTAATCTTTACGTGTGGATGGGTAAGAAACATTTCGTTTCTTTGAAACCTGAGTATTAGAGCTGTGACTAGCCTGTGAGAGACAGCGTTCACCATTACACCAGAGTCTCACCTTTGTTGCGATAGAAGTGACAGAAATACCACTATGTGAGGCAGAAAATTTTAAAATAATGATATTAAAAAAGTGCTTTTAAATTAAAAGCACAGACACTGATAAAGGAAACTTACAAATATTTGACGAAGTACCCATTTATGAATTGAGGAAGTGTTCAAGGTATAACCATAAAAATACTAATACACTTACTATTAATCTAATTGATGCTATATGTGTTGATATAAATTATTCCAATACCCAGTCAACTTTTCTGTTTTGTGTGTCGGTCAATAAAATTAGGTTTTTGGCAGCCATTTTGAATTGGAATTTCAGACTTCAGAATTCAGATTTAAAATAGTATTTTTCTTTATCAAATGGAAACAAATTCAGATGGTCCCCAGTCAACACAATGAACTGTCCCAATGTGTCCTTCACGGGAGTAAGATAGTATTCTATATAATTATGTGTTTCTACTTATTATTAGAAGTCTGTTTCATGTTTTATAATGCACTTTACGGTTCAAGTAAACCTAAATAACTAATAAATGACGGTGGTGATTAGCTCATATGGTCGTGTGACAGTATGTGACACACTTTGATTTGTCGGGATTAAATAATATATCCAACTTTCCTATCTATCATAATAATATTACATCTAACAACTCTTACAGATTGCAAGATCACTAATTACGGCTGCTAGAGCCAATGTACTATTTTTTCCGGTTTTCATGTGGTTAGCTATATTATCAAGTATCCCCCTCTAGGGTGGATGCTTATTGTTTTTGCATTGATCGTCCGCCGTCGCCGTGTGTATCTAGTTAAACGTAGTCGTCCAAACTTATTGTTATCCTAATGCAACTTTCTTTTTCTTATTATTATTTTTTATGGCCAATTTGGCCATGCTATTTCGGCGTCTCAGTAGCTTATTCTGTGAAACTCAATAGCCTTGACCTCCATTGTTGTCACCGAGCTGGCTAATACAATGAAGTATGGCGGAGGGGGTCTTATATAACTTTATTTTCACTGAGCTCCCATTCAAAACGGTTTCCGCTGACGTCACTGCATTTCACAGAATAGGGGTCTAGTGTACTGGGCGTCTCACCGACTTTACCCTCTGAGCACCATTTACATTTAATAATTAAAATACATATATCCAATAATGTTTCAATAACGGGCCAGCGTCGCAGACAGCGGCCCAACATAGAACCAATATTGGCTGATTTAAATGCTACAGTTCACAATTAAAGTAACAGTTGTAATTACAGAGGGGTGAGTGACAGACAGATTGAGCGAGAGACAGATTGAGACAGAGGAGAGGAAGAATGAATGAATGCTGTTGTATGCCACCTTTGTGCACATATTTGCTAAACTGGGCCAGAAGAACCTCCTGAGGATGGTGAGTTGAATGATATGACAGAAGAGGAGAGATAGGAGAAAGAGAGAAAGGTTAGTGGAATGCAAAGTACAAAATTGCAAATGTAGCAAAAGTCGCAAATGGTCGAAAGCGGTCGCAAATAGTCCAAAACGTTCGCAAACGGTCGCAAACGGTCACAATTGGTCGCAAACTGTCGAAAACGGTCGCTAATGTTTGCAAACAGTCACAATTGGTCGCAGATGGTCACAAATGCTCAGAAATGTTCGCAAATGGTCAGAAATGCTTGTAATTGTTCGCAAATGATCGCAAACCGCCGCTAGCGATCGCAACTGGTTGCAAACAGTGGTAAGCTGTCACAAATGGCGTGATTGGTCCGAAGTGTCGCGCGTGTCACAAAGTGTCACAAGTGTTGAAGTATTGCAGGTGTTGAAAGTGTCAGAAGTGTCGCAAATGTCGCAAAAGTAAAAAAAGGGTAAAAAGTACGTCCAAACTTCAATACTGTTACTTGAAAAAAGTCACGGTTGTCTCTAATTGTTAGTGTTGTGTTATAAGTCATAAAGTACAGAGTATTAAAGGCACACTTTTGGGTCTTTCAATCTGCCGATTAGTTCAAGCTACGAACCTACTGTTATACATGGAATCTTGAAAAATATACAAAACAGCACGAACGAATAAATAAGATTACACAGTACATTTTATACTCATGATAATGTAAGTTTATATTGGCGATGAAAATATCAGGGTCAACATCACAGAAGTCCAGTATTGTGATGCTCGGTCTACGAATGAATCCAATAAACAAATTATGTCTATAGAAAATACGCATCACTTTGGGCGAGAGTTTAAACCCGCGAAATCCACAGACCTACTCTGAACAGAGTCATTCCTCATTCTATTTAAAATTAGTTTTTTACCCCTCGTCCCGTTGAGCCGGTCGTGTGCCGCCGCCTGCAATCTCTACTATTTGTATTGGATACTGTCTTATGTTCTAACAAGATTTAATTCATAATTCACACTAACATTCAACCCTTCTGGCAACTTTTCTTACCGAAGGTCAAGGTCATAAGTCAAGGTCCAATATAAAGGGAAATTAATTGTTAACGCGATAATTCAAAATATGCTGATTGGATCTCTTTATTTTTTTTTACTTGAAGTTAATGAAAATGAGGTTATGGGAACCATCTGGCTCTTTTCAATTTTAATATTTTCAGTTATATATTTATTGAAACCTGCTATAGATAGGTTTTCGAGGTCTGTGAGTCCATTGGCATTATCCGTTTTTAATGAAATGAAGCTTCGGCGGCCATGTTCAGTTAAATACATTGACTCCTCGTATATAGATATGCGGTAGACCTTATACATTAAATATATAAGTAGGCCTATACGTTTTTGAATTACTGACCAAGTAAAAAGAAATGCCGGATCATTTCTGAATACATTTCCAACATTACAAATGGCGGTCACCGCGACCGCTCTTGGCCATGTTTAGCGTTAACTCTGACTTCATCATCCTGTTGATGCGGGCACATACAAACCTACAGTATATTAGTTCGTGTGCAATTTCAGCAATACAAGCATGAAACGTTGAGCCGATGCCGTATCAATGTTAGGTTGAAGTCAAAAACCGGTGGAGTTTAATGTGTGAAACAATGAGTTGTTTGATCCGCCCAGCCCAGAAACAATGTCCGCTTTCAGTTTTTATTCGAGATAGTAACTGACGATAAGTGAACTAAGACAGTTAGAAAATTTAGGGTATAACTCACTGTGGTATATACTTGATTATATTGCAAAACTGACATCACTTTACGGGGCCTTTAATTTTCTTTTCATGTAAGCGTTGTTTGCTGTTCCACATTATTATGTTCACCAGGTGGCTACCCATCCTGCTAGATAGTATAATATAAGTCTACTCACCAGAGGGTGTGGCGGCGTTTATGATAAAAAAACATAAGTGAAAACATTATACTATATTGTTTAACATTATTTTACTATATTACATCAATTGTTAGGTGTTTATACTAATTTGCGCAATGTAAAATAGGCTGTCACAGCGGGCACCCCCCCCCCCTCAAAAATGGCTCACACCCCCCCCCCCTTGAAACGGCTCAATATTTATCCGACAACTCCCTTTGACAATACGTCCCCTTAGAAATGAAAGGGTGTACCAGCATACTTTGTGAAGTGGCATATACAGCCGTTCATATCTAAGGGGACAAATTAAAGTGAAAAAAATACCACCTATATAATTATACACAGTTCTCCTGGTGTAATAACTTGTGTAGTAGTAGCAGCAACATTGTAAACAGGATTCTTCAGCTAACTATTTTTGAAGGCCCGTCGTTTTTATTATTAATTTGTGTAGCCTAGGCTGCCTACTTTCAAAATCTATCAGGTGGATTTATTTCACCTGATGGCTCACCAGTTTTCTTCTTCTCTATTTTTTTTGATAAAAAGAGAGAGAAACGTCTTATGTAATAGCAACATTTAAATTGAAGGGTTCCATGCATAAACATGCTAACTCTGTTTTTGCCATTTTGAGATGAAGGCGATTTTGTATTTTTAGCGTGGTAAAATGTTTATAACTTTTTTACTTTTTATCGTAGGGGATCCCAATTAATTTCATTATCTTCGTCTTTTTATTTACTTTCTGATTCAGCTATATAATAGAAAAATTTTGCCGAAAGCTTTTGACAGAACGGCCTATAAAGGGACTTAGCACATTTGTGCACGCATATGACTCTTTATTCCTGCATGCAAAAGAATGCCAAATCGAGTTGGCAATTTCAAAGCTGAATAAATTGTCGATGCTATATACATGATGCATTTCAATATCACAAAAACATGGCATGCAAAAAGATGCCAAATAGACTTGTCAAAGGCAAATATGAACAAATATGCATATATCAAAGTGAAAAGTCGACTTGACATAGCTGTTTTGATGGTTTATATATGTTAAATATGCGTAACACATGACAGGCTGAAATATGTACACCTATCTCGTATTATCATCAATGTGGTGAATTTTGCTATGAATATGGAATAAATCATTTTTCACTAACCAGAATGATATTTTAAAATAATGAGAACAAATGTTCTAATGCAACGATGATCGATATATTAAATTGGCAAAACCCACATGTAACCAGTAAGAGCGTCGATATATATACATGCTTATGTGATCTATAAACATAATAGACCAGTATCTTGCAAACGAGTTACTGGAAAAAAACATTGTAATATATAAAGTAGCTCAAAGACGTATAAACTGCACAGCCATCCTAAAGCTTATTAGGCTTTTGGACTGCAAGCAGTGTACATTAAAATTTGTCACCCGTGAAGCTTTAGCTGACTGATCCACTTCATGTACAAAATAGGATTTAAAAGAGGCATATAGTTGCGTGTTCTTAAGACTCCACCAGTTTAGGCCAGTTCACCTCCATGACACCCGAGAAGACTTCACAAATTATAATTTTTGACAGAGACGAACAAAAAGGTGACTGGAGGACGTTCTGAAACAACACAGGATGTATCTGCAAGAAACGTCATTTGTTCTTTTATTTGTTAAATATAAATAAATGCCATCTAAACCCCAGTCATATATTTATTTATCTGTGACTGATATTGATAACGGACAGTGGTATGGTTACGCCATCAAATTAGCAAGGGACTCTCCAAACAATCATGCAATTTTCTTTGGATGTGGAGATGCTTTCCCATGTAAGACAGTCAGAAGAGTTTGAAAAAAATTTAATCTGATTCGGTGAAAGCAACAGATACTTGCATTCAAGAAAACAGTACGCATTTTATTGATCTTTTCATTTACATAATATTGACTCAGGTTGCTATGTAGGTCTGATACTCTCAACATCCAACATCAATTGAAGTTCAGACCAACAATTTGTATACACATCCAATCCTCTTATAAATGCACTCTAATTTGAGGAGCTGAGTGGTACCAAGGACATGACTACATAAAAATATTTTAAAGATTATATTCGCTAAATAAAGAGTTATTTATTGAATCCCTTGTCAACACACCATGATGTTCTACGACAGAGGACAAAAGGACATAACGATAATTTGGTGCCATGCTGTCCACTATTTTATAACTCTATATGTGATACAGCAAAGTGCAAAATTCATATGGTTCTACAATTGTTGGATATACTAAGGTACAATGTCTATACTAGATCCATCCAATGCGAGTAGCTCATGTTTGCACTTTTGAAAATAGTGTGTAGCGATTTGTATCCAAGCTCCCCATTGATTGGGTTTTTCCAATCATTAAACATGAGCTATTTCGCTAATCATTTTCAAGTTTGATAAGTATTTCGCCAAATTTGTGTAGCTTTTCGCTACGCAATACTGACAAATTGAAACTCTGAATATTGTATGTGGAAATTCGTTTTTTTTATTAGGAGATATCGATCAATTATTGTTTATTGTCAAGAGAAAATGTAGTCTTGGTCTTAAATTTAGCGTGGTGTTCGCAACAACTGTAGAGAGAAGGATAAAAGGTATTGTCTCGTCATTGCAGACAGATAAATATTTTTTGTCAAATAAAGTACATTTCTTGATGTATATTTGTTATGTTATCGGTGCAGCGAATTTTACAATTAATGTCATTATACTAAAGTAATCAATCAATCAATCACTACGTACATGACGAATTTTTAACCCATAAATAATAATATTTTTGAGAGAATCAAGATTTATTTCGTTCAAATATTAGTAAATAATCGATATTAACCGACAGTGTTTGTTCTTTTCGAAGAAACTCCACAGATTCAGCAATATTTTTCAATAATAATAGTAGCAGGAAACTGACAGGCCTCTCTAACCTACCAAATGTCTAGATATTATACTGGATAACCTCACCAAGAGGTCTTCCTACTGGTATTTATTTATTTTTAGGAATGTTGTTATACACCAAAATATTCCCATACTATGGGACTAATCTTCGGGTAATCAGTCACACAACGCATTTTACATAAAAAATACCAAAAATGACACAAGACCCACAGGATTTTCAATATCTTTGAAGCATGTATTATTATTGTCGATATGTAGGTTTAAACGCATAGAAACAGATTTTTTTTAAATCGACCTGTGTGTGTTCTATTTTATTTTTTTTCATTTGTTTAAAATCGTGGATACATTTCATTCTGAGGCGTTCCACATTTTTTTTAAAAATTCAGTCATATTTTAACATGGCTAACATCCCATAACCTGGATATGAATAACGATAATAACTAGCGGTTAGGACTATAGCAATATTTCAATCGTTCTGTTTTACGATATTACATTAGGCCATGCTTGTATTTTTTCTGAAAATGTGATATCCGACTGATTTTGTGCAGATGGGTAACATATAATGTTACTATGTCCGAAGGGGATATTTTTTTTATTTTTTTATTTCTAATATTAAAATACAAATAATAAGGGTCACAAATATGAATATTACAGTTTTGAAGGGAAGTATGTACTCATAGTTATATTCGAAGATACAACAGAACACAACACATCAATAGAACACCAATGATAACCAGATTTCTGCATACATAGCAACTATGTTTCATTACCAAAACGTGATAGTGACGATAAACTCCACATTTATACCATTGTTGAAGTGTAGTTTTTGACATGCTATGTGGACAAAGCATACAGATTATGATCCGTCAAATCAATGCTTATTTCAGTTAGCACCATCTTGCAAGTGAATATTTTAACAATGCGGGTGTTTTCTTCAGTTAGCATAAGACTTGTGAATATCTACTGGTCGTACCGGCTTCCCGAGAGCAGGTCCATGTCAATCCAACATTTCATGAACGTGCACCCTCTTATCTTAGATAATGTGTATGCCAACTCTACATGGCATTATTTGGAACTAACTATATATTCACCCTAGAGCTGCCATTTTTTCACACAATATGCATACGGGTACAAGGAACAGCATGGAATACAAAATGGAAAATATTTCTGACATCTATAAAATCAACAACAGATTATTTAATTTGTAAATGAAAGTCATGTAGGACCGAAGTAAGAATGTTTTAGATTAGCCTGTCCTACACTAAAAGTTTATTTATCCATGTGCCAAATGATCTCTTACTCCCGGCGGTTACATCTAGGCCCAGGCCTCCGCCTGTGTATCAAATAGCTTACAATTACAAACCCAAAAATAGTAAATTTACAAAATAGTAAATCTGCACTTGATAAAAAAACACAAATGCAATAATAGTTTGTAATATTATCAGAAAAGATTTTTAGCTGAAGCCGTCACCGAAGGTGCGACGGAGGGAGCTATGGAATTGGCCTCCGTCCGGCCTTTTACCTCTTCTTTCGCCTAAAATTTTGACGAAAATAACGCAGGATAACACTATTTGCTATGTGGGTCACTTCCAGGTGGATAATGCAAGGTCACAGAAGAGATTGAATGATGTTACGGCGTTGGGCCGTCCGTGAACATTTCGTTTCCTGAGCATATCTCAAGATGTACCGATTGTCTTCAAATTTTACACACAACACCTCTAGGGGGTTTAGTTGTGCATTTTGGGTTACATGAACTTTGCCCTTGAGTACTATCACCTAATTAGCTGTTTTGATATACACTTCGTTTACGGAGTAGATCTCGAAAACTACTGGGTGGATAATATTGCACATGATCTCTTAGTTCCCTACATAGTTGTGCCTCTTCCGTTCAGGTTTTTGTACCTTGAGTCATGGACCTCTAGCCATGGACTACTAACTTGAAAGCTCACGACACTGATTCATGTGTGGGGGCTTCCGTCTGTGAGAATTGGCAAGAGAAGGGATAGTTTACTTCCGCTGTAAACAGTCAACCATGTGCTTTTTGAGCATTATCCTTGGGTATGTTAACATTTTAACATTGTGTTGATTACAATTTCACTCACAGTCAAATTGATGATTAACATAAATATATTTCAAATCGTAACAAATGTAAAGAGGAAATTAGACCCTTGGTCACCAGGTGGGTGTTCAAAACCCTTTTTGTGGCGTTCAGCCATTTGGTCACCAGGTGGAGCCATCACCAATTTCTTTGTACTGCAGGTCTCGGGACTTAGTTGTGAACGAGCATTTGTTGCAGACACATGTCAGGCTGCATGTTCACTTCTGAGTCAAAAAAAATATATTTTCGTGTCCTGCAGGTATGTAATAATCATTTATAACATAGTCAGATATTACGTATTAAGAATCTTTGATGAAACGGATGTCCCATTAGAAATCAATCCAGTACCTATGTTTGCCTTACTAACTGGTATATTTGACGGAACATAGTGTTATAAATCCTGGGAAACAGATATTTAGTCCTTGAAAAGTCCTTGAATTCACTTGTCGGATTTTTGTGGGAACCCTAATTTAAACCAGTCTTTTTTTAACCAGTCTACGGCTAAGTTAATAAAACTACACAAAATCGCTTCAGTCAAATTCTAATTCGGGGCTAGAGCGTTTCTTGAATTTCTGTAGTCTTGTTTAATATGGTCTTTGTGAATAGGGCCTAAATTAAAATAAATAACATAAAAATAATCAAAGGAGTATTTATTTTTTGTCTGGTACACCATAAATTTGATTTTAACCTAATAATGTAGCATATTCCACGCTCTATGCTTGTAGTATCTTTTATGGTTTAGTTTTGTTTTTGTTTTTTTGTTTTGTATATACTGAGCAGTTTCTAGTTTGGAAGACTAACGGCTCAGGGTGCTATCGCACCACATTGTGGATTTTCTGGGGTCTCGCTGGATGGAAACTGCGCCTACGTCCATATTGAGATTCTTTTACGTCCAACTCTATTTCAGTCAGACGAGCCATCTGCTTTACGTGGTTCTCTGAGCCCCACGACACGACATCGCTGCACGTCTCATGTCCTAGTGTATTCAGCACCTGACAGTCCCAGGCGGTCACCCATTCAATTATGAACTGGACGCGACGTTGCTTAACTTCAGTGATAGAGCCAACTCCGATGAGCTGATCAACTGATACGTCGTCTAACTGAACAGTATGATGGTATGATATTATACTGATTTGTATTATCCCCATGACACCAGAGGAGAGATCACACCTCTTAAATTCATTTTTTAGATCTAAAATATTAGTCAGGTGTGACATTGGGAGACGCGGACGCAATTCTCAAATACTCAATTTTTCAAATGATATCATGTTCGGAAATAGTGTGATAAAAATAACAAATCCTTCTTGGAGGGACATATTTGAAAGATTTTTTTTTTTAACAATAAAACAATATTACTTAAGACTGTAATGGTGAAGCAAACAGTAACTGCTTACTTGAAAAGTAACTGATTACTTTTTCAAGAAAGCAGTTACTGTTTTTCCCCTTTGGTACATAGCAGGAGGTGGAAAAAGTCTGATGTATGGATGGTGTGGGCAGGGATCGCGAACGCGAAGTCTCACTTCTTTAACCCTTTAACTGCCGGTGCCGCATATATTCGGGTTTTTATTTTTTATTAGCACATTACGTAACACATTTTAAACATGTTAAAGATAAAATGTGACATCAATCAGCAATATTTGAAAACAGTTGACCTCCATTTTGTCAAATCTGAATAACTTTCACTCACTTGAAGTTGTGGATCGCGTCAGCGAGGCACAACTTCAAGTGGGTGAAAATTCAGATTGAATAATTTGGCTGTTAAAGGGTTAACACCGGGATAGTCCATCATGTAGCACTCAGGGACCGGCAGTGCCCCGACCTCGACAGCAGCGGGGATACGTGGCTGTCTGGGTCAAGTCACGTACCGGCAGTGACCTGACCTAGACAGCCGCAGACCCCCGCTGCTAATTAGCAAGCAACAGCTCGACAAAATGAAGGATGCCCCCCCCCCCCCCACACCCGACAAGAACTTGCTGGTCTATTGAATAACACGCTGGTTGTCCCATTTTTTTAGGATAGTGTTTCACGTCATTTTTAGTTTTGGTGAGGGCACTTTTGTAAAAGGGTTTGTTCATGAGACCATTATCATAACTGTGTAATGAATCAAATGTTTGACATAATTGTTTAATTTAGTAAAATAATAAAGATAATATAACACATTCTCATAGCATTGTAATAATTATAGACTGCAAACCTGCGCCAAAATTATCGATCGTAATCTGGATCCGGATCGTAATCCGGATCATCCCGAAAAGTTTCATGGAAAAAAACCTTTAATTTATAGACACAAAATGTACAAATAATGTAGAAAGTACATGATTTATTATAGCATATAATAATGCGATACAATGACAGCAACACATTTTACGTTAACCCTAAAATACAATTATCTGTCTATCGAAAAAAAACCTTTTTTACTTCAATTGGGGACCTTTATGCATATATATTTCACATAGCGAGGGGGATATCCTGAAAATTATAAAACAAATGATCTAATTTCAATTGATGCAAGGTATCATCAATGTAAAAAAAATAAGATGTATTGGGCTGCTATGTAGTAAAACAATTTTGTCGTCACAGAGTGACTATATATTGCCATTTAAAAAATATATCCTCCCATCCGAATTACCATACCATATGTATCAACAGTGAGCCATGTTTACCTTGATTACCTGATGTCCCGTCTGAATCTGCTGAATGTGACATGACTGGTATGGTGGTAATAGACAGTAATTTGCTACTCTGTGATGCCACAGATAAGAGTAGGATGTTACAAAGTGGCATTTTCAAACTATTGGACCCAGAAGCTGTCACAGAATGGAAGAGGATAAAACATACTCTTAAAATAGGCTGCACACAATGTCAACTTATTCACTGATGTGTAGATGTGTAAACTGTTTTGTTGTTAAAAACAACAAGGATAACTCAAACATGTAATGTAGTAATATCGAGCACATTCACCAGGGGACCCCAGTAATAAGTCATGGTCACAGAGTGGCACCAACAATTGGGGACATCCGACAATGTTTGATAGCCCAGGGTTTGATACACACAGTTTAGTGCTTAAAGTTGATTTAGCCCGTGAAAAATAACTAGATTAACCAAGCTGGTTGGTATGCGCCTTTCAATATGTGTAAAAGTTTGTTTATTGCATACCAGTATATTTTTTCGAAAAATAACTGTTTTACTTCAATTAGGATATATATTTCACATATCAAGGGGGGGGGGGGATATCTTTATAAAACACAAAGCTAGCCACGTTTTCAGTGAGCTTCCATAATATGTGTTTCACTTCTGTTTTGGAGGGATAAACCTTTATTTTGTATACTTGAGACCTTTTCAGGGGTCAGGTTAGGGTCATCGTTGTGTTGTTTTGAGGATTTAAACCACGTGCCAGAAGAGATTTTGAAGCCACTAAACCAGGGCGGCTAGTGCCCAGCCGGGACGTTCCCCACGCGTACGAGGTTGTACGGGTCTAGCAACACAGAATAATGGGCAGCCCAGCTTTCTAGACAACGGGAAGGATCAACACATGAACATGATGTACTGGTATGGTTAACTTTGACATCTGAGATATTCATCCGACGTTGAAATAACGATAAACCTGGAACAGCTATAAAAGCTGAGCAACCTAACCTCACTAGGTTATCTTGATACTATAATGGATTTCAGGGGTATCTCGAAAACCCCCTCGACCCCCTCAACCCCCTCGACCCACGACTCTCGACCCTCGACTTGATTAAAAAAAATGTTTGTTTATATAATTATAACTTTTGTATAATAACAATATTCAGGCAACTATAGGCCTACTGTGATGCTAACCTGGCTATCTAGTGATGTTGGCTGATCATCTGCTACGCTGGTCCAGCATTCACCCGACGTTGGTTTAATGGCTCTTGTTTACTGGGTGGCCATCGATCCGTAGGCCTACAGCTGGAGAAACACATTTTAATGTTGGGTCACTGTTTACGACGCTTGCCTAACTTTAACCCAAGCATGGGATTGAATGCCTCTTGTTTTTTGGTGCTTAAAAAAACACTTGCCAGTCATATCACCCGCATATCACTTGCCAGCTTCATCCGGTCACACGCATTTGTAGCGGCATCGCTAGCGGTGGGCCAGCGTTGCAGACGTTGGGCCAGCATTAATCCAACATTGGTTCAATGCTTCGTGCTTGCTGTGCTATACGCCTAATCAAGTGCCTTTATATTGCGTATCGTGCCTTTCCCTAAAACATACACGAGGCGTTTAGCCAATGTTATACCAGCGTTGCAGACGGTTAGCGAACATATATATTGACCTGATATTGTTTCACGAATTTTATAAATAGACTATACAAAAAAAATTAAAGTCGAGGGTCGAGGGGCGAGGGGGTCGAGGGTTTTTTCGAGATATCCGGATTTCAGGTATTGTGGGTCGTTGAACGAACCCCCTGACCATATCGCTTTTTTCCGCCACCCACTATATACCTCACGGAAATCTTTGACATTCTGACATGTTTGTAATGATAATAATAATAAATTACAATTTTTTTGTGTGCCCTAATTTGGCTTTTATTCGATGTTCATCACAATTTCTAGCTGATGTCTGTGTCCACTACAAGTCAGCACGACACTAACCAACGGCAGTTCAATGCTGGTCCACAGTCGCCGACGCTGGCCACCATCAATTCAACACTGGTCAGTGCTTTATGCAGTCTCACAGATTATACACGCTCACACCGCCCCAATGTCCTCTGAATGTTGGCCGGTGTCGTAGACAATGACCCCACACTGGACCAATGCACGATACACCGACACATATCCGTGTCAATGGAGGACTGGCGAATAGGATGGTAGAACCAGCAGGATGATTTGGTCCAATAATGGCCCGCCGTCTGTGCCAGCATTGGGAGATCACCCGTATATTATGCAGACCTGTATCACACTGCAGAATCAAAAAGACGCCTATTGGCGAAGTGCAACGCTTCTCGGCGCCAAATTGTCAACCTTTTCAGAAATCTTTCAAGGTATCGTCTGAAAAAAGGCCAAAATGTTCAATTTATGTCAAATAAAGGAGTGCATGGAACAATAGTACATCTTACGAACCTCCACACATGAAATTTACATGGAAAAGTTTAATACATTTTTCAGACTAGTGAAAAAAGTTTTGGTTTCCTACCTCAAAACTGAACACAATTCCATTAAAATTTTGTTTTTTCTTCTATTTGCATATTAATTTTCTATAATGTGATACATTATGTTACATTGAGTCTGTTCTACGCCACTGATATCTCATTTATTTGTCTAATGACCTGCGCAGCCAATAAACCGTTTAGTTGAAACGTTGTAAAATCAGTATTGCACGCCTATTGGAGCAATGTGAAGACGCCTATTGGTGCAACTATGTATAATTTTGTTAGTATTGGTAGGCCTATATATATTTATAGCTATATTAGGTACGAATTTGTTTATAATCTACGGCTATTTTCTTTAACGGGATAGGCCTTAAGATCATTGTGCTATGTAGCCTACGGCTGGAATTTAGTGGCCATTTTGAATTTGAGTAATTTTGTGATATTCAGGTGTCTCAAAAAATGCAAAAAAATGCAAAGTAGCTGGACCATGAATATAAAACAAAATGGAAGGTCTCACACAATGATAACCCATGACAAATTTCGCACTAATAAAATCCAAAATGGCCACCAGTCGGCCATTTCAAATTTTTTTCCTCATTATCTCGGAAATCTTGCATGATAGTTGATGTAAGAACTTCTGCTCTCTCATACTTCACATATCCATCACATACCACCGAATAATTTTTGGCTACATTTTTAATCCCATATAATAAACCCTTTAATTACTAGGGCCACTAACAAAGAAATACTCTTTAGCACGTTTCAAGAAAAAGTTACCAACAGATCTTCTTTTTAGTTGGCTAATATGCACAGCAATGTCAGCCAATGACCTGATTAACTTTTGGGAGCAAACGATTTTAAAATAGCCGTTTAGCGGCCATTTTGAATTTGAGAAATTTTGTGATATTTACGTAACACAAAAACAAAGCAAAAAAGCTGGACCATGCATATGTAAACCTAATGTATACCTAATGTTTGCTGGGTACGACAGTCCTGGCTAGTTAGCACAAACCGTTGTAGGCATATTGGGCACTGCTTGTCCCTCAGTGAGTGTTGAACCAGTGAAACCCCTAAATAAGATCATAATTTTTTTGACCAAACCACCCCCCTTGGATCCGACCCTGCTTACTTATTTTATTTTTTATAATTATTTTATAATTAACCCGGATCATTTTTATATGGCAATATAGGCCTAGACATTAAAACTTAAACTTACGTTAGTTTAGTATTCTTTTGCGCTTTTGAATATTATATCCCTGCTCAAGAAGCCAGGTTGGGGGCAGATGTTAGGCCTGCCCCCCCCCTTTATGCATCACTCCGGGCGTGACGCTACAAGAACTCCCCTTGGCCAAAATAGCTTTATTTAGGCCTGATTTTATTTATATAGCTGACATCTGATTTTCCCCATCGTACCTTTACCTTATTACCATGGTTATAGTGATATTATTTATATTACAAATAAATGTATATACAAGACTTTCTCCATCTTTTTTTTTTTGAAATAAATGTTTCTAATAGAATGTGTGGGCTGTGGGGATTTGATAATACATAGGCCTAATCATCTAAATGTGTTGGTAGACATATATGATTAGTCTTAGTGGGGGGGAAATCCCCTGCGTCCACCTCTTTATCCATCATGTGGATCCGCCACTGAAAAATGTTTGAAAATAACATGCTTTCTATTTCTATTTCTATTTTTATTTGCACCGATAGGCGTGTGCACATTGCACCAATAGGCGTTCAACCAGACAAGAACTTTAGTTTTGACGAATAATTACAAAATAAAGCTACCAGTTTGCTCTCCAGTTGTTATGTTGTACAGTCTGGATTCTAATTTATATCATTCGATTATATTAGGACGTTCATATAGCTACTTACCAGCAAAAATGGGTTTGAAAAGGACTATAAGTCCGGAATATCAGGATGGGTAGCCAACTGTTTTCATTCGTTTGAACAAACTTCAGTCCCTATACGATTAAAATAAACACCAGCGTTGTCCTTATACAATCTAGTGTTCCGTGGACGGGGTCATTACACTAAGTAATTGAACTTTATGTCTTTTTTTGCACTTTTTGTGAGCCGTCAGTGCTCTAAATTGACATTTTGCGCCGAGAAGCGTTCATCCTTCGCCGAGAAGCGTTGACTTTGCGCCAATAGGCGTCTTTTTGATTCTGCAGTGTGTGTATGCTGGCAGCTGTGTCACCTGTCTGATTGGCGCCCAAAGTTACACTAGATATTTAAAACCAATGTCGCTTTAACGTTGGGGAAGCGTTGTAAACGATGGACCAACCTTAACCTAACGTTGATTTGCGATTGTAAGCATAATCTTCAATATCTTACCCCCTATTCTCACATATGCACATACAGGCCTAAATATATTTCTTCGCAATACACAACTTGCTCACGGTACGGATGTACTACAAGAGAAAAAACCCGTTAGTATTCTCTATTATATTCCTACATTTTTTATTTTTTCAGGTCTAATTACGTATGTTTATTATCACATTTATGCAACTGTTTCATTATACTCACATATAGTCATTGACGTTTCTATAAGTTATGGCTATCGGTACCAGGAAAAAATATCGATATGGAATAAAAAAACAATTATTTAACTAATTAATAACTAGCTGATTCAGCTCCTTAGGGGGGCTACCATTTGATTCCCAGGGGGAGGGCAGGAGTATTTGGAAAAGCACAAATATTTTTTTCAATTCCAATCTGAATTTTTTTATTTTTCTCAAGCCATGTGTCAAATGAAATATTTATTTCACCTGGTTTCACCATTTATATAATTATTTATTTCGGACACAACAAATGAAGTCAAACTATGTTTATTTTTTAAATATAGCAATATGTTGAATTACATCTGATAGATTAGAAGTTGAATAGAGCCGAGCATAGCGAGGCGAGGAAAAATGGGGTTCGAGTTTAACCAGTCGTCTAGGGATGTCGTGTGGTCTACAAAGATTAAATTATTTATTTCAAGTTCATATTGGAATCTATTATTTATTTCAGCCATGCCCCACAACAAATTATTTATTTATGGTATTATTTGAGCCCAATATTATTTATTTCAAAAATATTCCTGCCCCCCCCCCCAGGGAATCTAATGGTGGCCCCCTTATACATCCTTGACATCTTTGTTTCTATCGGGGGGCGGGTCCAATATGTCAAGAAATGGGATGCTGGGGGTTGATAGCCTGCCCTAAAATAGTTTGGGCATATTGCCTTCTTTGGATAATTTTTTTTTTTAATAATGTAGCATTTTCAAGGGCAAAACCCTTTCACCAAACCATGTTCAATTAGTTCAAAAATTAACCTGATTAACCTGAGGTTTATTTTAAAATATCTACCTGTCCAAAAATGTTGTATTTAAAGAAGTAGGCCTACTTTAAACAAATAAAGTGAATTAATGATATTTTTCTTAATAATAAATACCTTATGCTGAATAGGACCAATAAGGCTAGACAATATGCACTGTATTTCATTTCTTTGCTACAATAAATTAATATGCCGGGTATATTCATTTTATTTGTATAATGCTTCACTGTTTATTTCGCAGTGGTCTATCCATAAGAGAGATCTACTCACCTAGCTTTGCCCGTGCGGAGCACGGGTCAAAGCTGGTTTATTATATTATAATAAATAACTTAGTGACGACAAATCTCAAATGCTAATGCCACGAAGAGTACGGATAATCGTATCTCAAAAAAATGTAATATTCGTGGAGAAGAACGACGCAATTTAGAGTAGAAATATAAAGGAAGTAAAGGTATTCTGACGATAGATGGAGAAAAACGGCTGGTTGATTACAGATGAGAGACATACGGTTGGGTGACGACACATGACAGGTGGGTTATCGTGGACCAATGGCTGGGTGACATCAGATGGGAAAGACGGCTGGGTGACGACAAATGGATAAATACGGCTGGGTGACGAAAGATAGGAGAATGATGGCTGGAAGACGAAAGATAGGAGAAAGACGGTTGTGTGACGACAGATGGTAGAAATATGGCTGAGTGACGACAGATATAGGCTTAAGAGAAAGACAGCTGGGTGACGACAGGTGGGAGAAAGACGGCTGGGTGATGACAGAGAGGAGAAGGACGGTTGGGTGATGACAGATAGAAGATCGACGGTTGGATGATGACAGATAGGAGAAGGACGGTTGGGTGATGACAGATCGGAGAAGGACAGTTGGGTGATGGCAGATAGGAGAAGGACGGTTGGGTGATGACAGATAGGAGAAGGACGGTTGGGTGATGACAGATAGGAGAAGGACGGTTGGGTGATGGCAGATAGGAGAAGGACGATTGGGTGATGACAGATAGGAGAAGGACGGTTGGGTGATGACAGATAAGAGAAGGACGGTTGGGTGATGACAGATAGGAGAAGGACGGTTGGGTGATGACAGATAGGAGAAGGACGGTTGGGTGATGACAGATAGGAGAAGGACGGTTGGGTGATGACAGATAGGAGAAGGACGGTTGGGTGATGACAGATAGGAGAAGGACGGTTGGGTGATGACAGATAGGGGAAGGACGGTTGGGTGATGGCAGATAGGAGAACGACGGTTGGGTGATGACAGATAGGAGAAGGACGGCTGGGTGATGACAGATAAGAGAAGGACGGTTGGGTGATGACAGATAGGAGAAGGACGGTTGGGTGATGACAGATAGGAGAAGGACGGTTGGGTGATGACAGATAGGCGAAGGACGGTTGGGTGATGACAGATAGGAGAAGAACGGTTGGGTGATGACAGATAGGAGAAGGACGGTTGGGTGATGACAGATAAGAGAAGGACGGTTGGGTGATGACAGATAGGAGAAGGACGGTTGGGTGATGACAGATAGGAGAAGGACGGTTGGGTGATGACAGATAGGAGAAGGACGGTTGGGTGATGACAGATAGGAGTAGGTTGGGTGACGACAGATAGGAGAAGGACTTTTTCCTATCTGTCCGTTACAAATTCCCAGATAAAGTACAGAATATTCCACCAGTGCAAAAAACAGAAATTTGATCCAAAATTAACGTTTTTGAAAGTGCGTCAGAAGACGAAATTAAAGCAGCCCCTTGGGATGACATCAATTTTCGTTTTTAATTCCGTATTGAAGTAGTGTATCCCACGGATCATGTTTTTTTTTTTTTCAGAATTTTCATATTTTTACAAATATTTTTAATCAACATTTCTATGAATCCAGAAGTAACCCAAACAAACTATTTGTACGATTGAATGTCCTCACAGCATTGGGTCACATGCTGATGGCATCGGCCCAGTGTTGGGTAGACAATAAGTGCTGCAGGTGTGTCCTACCGTGTTCTGACTATGAGACACCAATTAGCGGCGACTGGTTTGATCTTACCGTCTGATACGTGGGAATATGTGATGCAAAATGCGGAATATCGCTGACTTGTTTTGTTTACATGGCAATATACGACCTGGAAATACAACTATTTCACTCTTTTTCGGTGCTTTACATTTTTTTTGACTTTTTCGTATTTTTATTTAAGATCAGTATGCTATATAGCTTCAAATAAATTAAATTTTCAAAATTGACAACATTGAAAATGCCTCATCCCAAGGGGTTCCTTTAAAAAGCTTATTGATTGATTGATTGATTGATTGATTGATTGATTGATTGATTGATTGATTGATTGATTGATTGATTGATTGATTGATTGATTGATTGATTGATTGATTGAATACGGCTGGGTGACGACATATATAAGGGGAAGACGGCTGGGTGACGACATATAGGGGAAAGACGGCTGGGTGGCGACATATAGTGGGAAGGCGGCTAGGGAGGCGACATAATATATAGGGGAAAGATCGCTGGGTGACGACATATAGTGGAAAGACGGCTGGGTGACGACATATAGGGGAAAGACGGCTGGGTGACGACATATAGGGGAAATACGGCTGGGTGACGACGTATAGGGAAAAAACGGCTGGGTGACGACATAATATATGGGGGAAAGACGGCTGGGTGACAACATAATAGGGGAAGGACGGCTTGGTGACGACATATAGTGGAAAGGCGGCTAGGGTGGCGACATAATATATGGGGAAAGATGGCTGGGTGACGACATAATATATGGGGGAAAGACTGCTGGGTGACGACATATAGGGGAAAGACGGCTGGGTGACGACATATAGGGGAAGGACGGCTGGGTGACGACATATAGGGAAAAGACGGCTGGGTGACGACATAATATATAGGGGAAAGACGGCTGGGTGATGACATAATATATGGGGGAAAGACGACTGGGTGACGACATTATAGTGGAAAGGCGGCTGGGTGACGACATAATATATGGGGGAAAAACGGCTGGGTGACGACATATAGGGAAAGGACGACTGGGTGGCGACATATAGAGGAAAGACGGCTGGGTGACGACATAGACCCTACAAGCAGCGAATTGCTGTCGCAATTCTCGACTTGTAGTGGATGAAGATGATTTGATGTGGTTTAAAAATTAAAGAAAATTACCATGTATTTGTTAAACCGGTTTCATGGAAATTTTCGTCTGGAACCCTTGGTTGTAGGAAAATTAAGTCTGTTTTCAGGAATGTAAAATGATGCTTTAATGCATCGTGAGGGCTTAAAGGGTTAAAATAATAATCATGATGCACATCAAGACCCATCTGTTAAAACAATAATCATGAAGCACATCAACACCCATCTGTTAAAACAATAATCATGAAGCACATCAACACCCATCTGTTAACATGTTAAAACAATAATCATGAAGCACATCGACACCCATCTGTTAAAACAATAATCATGAAGCACATCGTCACCCATCTGTTAAAACAATAATCATGAAGCACATCGACACCCATCTGTTAAAACAATAATCATGAAGCACATCAACACCCATCCGTTAAAACAATAATCAGGAAGCACATCAAGACCCATCTGTTAAAACAATAATCATGAAGCACATCAAGACCCATCTGTTAAAACAATAATCATGAAGCACATCGACACCCATCTGTTAAAACAATAATCAGGAAGCACATCAAGACCCATTTGTTAAAACAATTATCATGAAGCACATCAAGACCCATCTGTTAAAGCAATAATCATGAAGCACATCAAGACCCATCTGTTAAAGCAATAATCATGAAGCACATTAAGACCCATCTGTTAAAGCAATAATCATGAAGCACATCGACACCCATCTGTAATCAGTCCCTTGTTGATAAAAAATATAACAGAATCGTCAGCGTATAGAAGTAGATACAACTTTAGGTCATAAATAATGATTTGATTGACATCTTAATTCTTGTCCCATGTCGTTTACAAATAAAGAAAACAGAAATGGTGAAGGGCTTCCATCCTGTCGTATGCCAAAGTGACAGTCACACTGCTCAGATAGAACGCCATTAACTTTGATTTGTGATTTTATATTCTGATACATGCTATGTATAATATTAAACATTTTTCCATGGATTGGGTGATGAGTGAAATATGGCTAGGTATTTTTATATATATTTTGCTTTGGACATATAGGCCTACCAGTGTGGATTGAATTGGCCAGTTGGATGACAGAGAATCTAGGCAATAGTCTTGTATCGCGTGTGCGTGATATAAACGGTCTGGGTCGTGATAAAAACAACGCTGTGCGTGATTCAAAACTAAAATACGTGATACAAAGCTGTCATTTTTTCACATGCATCCGGATCCCTGTCGAAAATCCAATGACTACCCAGCAAAATTAATGTGGAAACAACAGAGCTCGTACACATCTAACACATAGACAATAATATTATGGCGTCGGAGTTTGCATTAGCAATAGGCCTATTCTGCTGTAGACATTAATAGTGTTTATTAGTTGCATGGGTCATATCACTGATGTTCCGTGACAGTGGAGTTCAATACTCGTATATCTGTGGTTTTGTCATCTTGATGTGTTAAATGAAAATATTGTCTCCTAAACTTCTGAAAAATGTGGGTGGAATTTTGGCGGCACTTTTTAAAAATGGCGGCCAATGCGAATTATGACATTTAGTAAACTTGTGGCTGATCATATTTTTGTAATGAAACATTCTTATAAGGTGGGTTTTTTATCAATGAATTCATTTCTACATTAAAATTCTTGATCCAGATTTTCGTTGAATCACAAAAATCCAATATGGCCGCCACAAAAGCGATTTCTGATTTTTTTTAGTTATGATGAAACTAGGATATGCATATCAGCCTTTAGCGTGAATGATTGAGGATATTTTGTATAGAAAATGCATCATTATTTGTACCCTGATGACATAGCAAGGCTCTGACACAGTGACCTTCATTTTTTAAATGTAATTGTTCCCATACTACCACAAGTTTACGCCTGATGAAAATGGCCTAGTTTTCATAGGCACTTGAAATATTCGTGTCAATGTCTTAGCATCCGATTTTTTTTGTAGGCAGCGCGAGTGTCGTTTTTACACAGCTGGCTGTGTAAACAAAATGGCGGTCAGTGTGACTGGGCCTCGCGCAGTGAATGAGTTAGGCGGTCATACCGGGTATATTATTTGCACAAGTGGTCAAAAATAACGAGCCAATTACAATGTAAAATTCATAGAACTTAGGGAGCACAGCTGAAATAGCAGTTAACAATACGTGCACATATAGTCGGTGGGCTATTTTTAAAAAATGTGCTTAAAGGTAGATCACCATGATTCGCTGAGCAAACATTGTGCGTCGCCATGATTCGCAGAGCAAACATTGTGGGCCCATCCACATGCGAAGCATGTCTAACGTCCTAGTCTATCTGTATTAAAACAAATATGTAGCTTTTATAAGAATTAGATTTCTTCGTACCAAATTAAAGTTTATCATCCCTACATTAAATATGTACATGAGTAGCTTTTTTAACACTCTCCCAGAAAGGCTAATATGTCAAACAGATCACGTACCAAACGCTGGATATTTTGTTTCGATCAGCATTTAAATAATAGTTAGTACCGGTGTGATTCGCCAGAGAGCGCCAAGTTGAGCGCGCTCTCAGAGCCACATGTGGTAGTCACTCGACTGTTTCTCTGCAGACACCCATTGCGCTGCAGTTGCCGACGCCATCAGCACAGCAGCAGCCATCAGCACGTTCCACGGCGAAGTAAAACACGGCTGCAGAAGTGATACGTGTCCAGAAGGTTCAGTCCGCTCATTCATCAGCGTGCTCACCACCCATGAAGCCCGGCAACCGCATCGCTGAATGAGCGCAGAAGTTCTCAAACTGTGTGAGATTTGCAGGTATTGCAGGCCTGGGCAGATTAAACATTGACAGATAGTCCTCCTGTTGTCACGTTGTGCATCATGCGACGCTACAGTGTGTGTCAAATGCTCTGTGCCACCCAGATAGGTGAGTGACTTTACGTATTAGGATAAAGCCCGAGGAGCTCTACATTCTTAGCTGTGGAAAAGGCCAAGGCCGGAGGCCGAGGCCTTTTCCACAGCTAAAAATGTAGAGCTCCGAGGGTTTTAACTGACTTAAAACACATCCGACCATAATGAGAATCCCTCATAATCAACAGCTCGGTCACATCTGACTGATTATAGCACCATAGGCCTACCATGATAATTGGTCTGTTCTTGATCAACAATAACTCTCCATTCCCGGCTTAGAATGTAGTGGTCGGACAAAGCAAATAATGTAGTGGTGTGTTTTAACGTCTGAATAAGAGTTTGAAATTAGATGGAAGGGTATCTGTATAGGCCTACCTGGGCTGGTATTCTCATAGTTATTGACCCAGCTCCCAGCAGACACAAAACGTTGAAGCAATGTTGGTTTGACGTTGGTCCAGCGTCGTAGACGGTGGACCAACGTTAAGCCAACAATGATTCAACGTCTTGTGTCTGCTGGGAGGTCTTAGGCGTGAGATTGGTCGACATGACCTGATATAATTAAATGTGTTAGTAGTTTTGGAATATCAGCACTGATTAATGTAAGCTCTTGTCATTTAACATGTCTAATTATTTTAATCTGTTAATACGAACTGTAAATGTCATTGTTCTATTTCTTATCTTTCGACCATAGATCTAGTTTCTATATCTTTGCTTTCGACGATGTGTATACTCTTTATTCATCTCTATGTTTGTTCACTGTATGCAGGTAGGCCATAGTATTGAACATGTTGCAGTACAATAGACCTGGAATATCAATCATTCGAATGCGACAGGGCGACTCCTTTTATTTTATGTTGTATGTTGGCACATCTTAAACCGACCAATTTTCACTCGTAGGCATAAGTTATTAATCACAAGTTAACGCTATGAGAACATTCTGACGTACCTAATCTATAATGTTTACCGTTTGTATCAGGTTAGTGCGTGTGAATTCTATTACTATACTATACCAGTAAACACGAGTCTTTGATCCGATGTATTTTTAATGTTGGGCCAGCATCGTAGACACTGGAGCAATGTTAAGCAGCATCGGCGCAGCACATCGTGTTTACTGGGATATACAGATATACGAGGCTGTATGCACTTTGCTACCTCTGAGCTACATAAATTTGTATGTAAAGAAATAATGCCACATGCACATGATTGATAGCGCGTTGATCTACAGTAGGCTACTAACCCGGCTGCTGCCAGAGATTTGTTACATTACGGCTTTCCTGCTCGGCATTCCTTTGGCATTACAATATTCTTCTAGCAAAGTCAAACAGCTGTAACTGCTTACTTTCAACTTATATCGACCTGTACAACATTTTCCCCATATTTAACTGCACATGCGTTCACCATGATTTTTTTGTTATGTATATACGTTTTCTAAGATGTCCGCTTATATGCGTTTGGGACCCTTTCCTAAAAAAATGACGGAGTGACAATGCCTTATATACACAGAAATAAAACTCATTAAGGGAGGAAACTGTGGATGGAACGATGAATAAATAATGTGCACATTACCACGATTAACCGTGGTAACGTTTCTCGTTAGTCAAAACTACTCATCAGCGCTTTCAGTAAAAATAATCGTGCTGTAGGCAACTTTTGTGCACATACAAGCTAAATTGGGCTGATCATATTTTTTTTAATGAAATACTCATTGAAACGTTTTGGGGGGACAACAAATTTATTTGTTTAATATGATTTTACATTCTGACATTTCTTGTTACATCCAAATCCAATATGGCCACCATATAATCGATTTCAATGATGTTTTAGTTATGATGAAATTGGGGTATGAATCTCAGCCTTTGTTATGAATGTTTGAGGATAATTTTATATTAAATGAATCATCATTAGCACATATGGTTCGAAATAGCTTAAATAACAGTTACAATCTCCAAGGGGGGAAGGGGTGGTGGGGTGGGGCTTGAGTATTTTTGAAATAAATACTTTCGGGCAGACTGCGTGTAGTAAATAAGCTTAAGCTGATGCTCTTAACTACTCTGGGGCATGACTATGCGTGAATTAGTAATATGATATAATGTATGTGACAACTATAGATAACCTGAACACACAATTCAATATTATTATTCAATTTATTAGGCATTTTATTACTGAATCAATATTCAATAACTTATCATCATGTGTCTCTGAAACAATTATATTCCGAGTCTGATGAGCTATCTGCGGAGCTCTCATATTCTGTACCAGTGCTACTATCACTATCTGAGCTCAAGGTATCACTGCAATTTTTTTCACACTCTGGTAAGGGTCTACGGGTGTACCTCACTGCTCTACATTTTCCGTTTTCGACTTTTCACCCATTGCTGATGGGGGATGGATGTTCTCTGAGCTCCAAATGTTTGAAGCAGTAGGTGAGATAATTCACTCTTTGCAAGTGGTGGTACAGCTCGAGCACACCGCAAACTGCATGGATGTAAGACATTTGCTGGTGGAATGTCCCTATTATGGGAATAATGTCTTTGAAGAGTTCAGGGTTTTCCGATTTCAAACTCAAGATATCTTTGTATGTAGGTAAATCACCTACCAAGAAAAACAAAGGAATGTTTTATCTCTTTCATGGCATTGAAAAGTTTTATCATCACATCATTACAAACCGATATTGATAGGGGCTCATTATTTGATGCCTGGTAGTATTGCTTACTCTTTCTGAGGGCCTCGCCTTGAGGAGATTGAAATCCACTGTAATCAGGAACATTTTGATGTTTTGGCAGGGGCATATCACAACTACCACTACTGCGAGCTAAATGGATCATCGAATCCGTGGAGGTTTTGTACTGTTTACTGGAGCTTCAACAAACGAACGCACTGGTGTCTCTTTACTAGCTCTATGTGGTCATTTGTACTCGTATACCTTAGTGAGTGATTCACATTTATCATTCAGTTTTTGGTGATTTATTTTTTCTTATCTCAACTGGGCAGCTTGTATTCCTTTTCCACATGTTCTATAATTATGTTGAACATGCATCACGCTGGTTCTATGCACCAACTCAGCGCCACCTGACAAGCTATCAACAGGAACGTCATCATTGTCCATGATAGCTATCCCTGGCTTTGTATCAGCTAGAGCTTGGGGGCACGTGTCTGAGGCTTCTGCATCTTGTAGAAGTTGTAGTGCCCAGTACTAATAGAGAAGCTGAATATCTGCATAGCGTATCAACTTAACACTTGTGTGTAGAGTATCTGATAGTTCTCTACTTCTGGTCATCTGGTCATGCCATGTACATTGACACCCAGATTGATTGCAGTGGCAGTACGTTTTCCTGTTACATAGTATGATAACAGCGAAGCCATGTTCAAAGTTTCTGGAGATATATCTGCCACCTGTTTAGTTGGATTTCCAAGCCATGTTCAAAGTAAAAGTAGGAGGGAACTAATGTCTTTGGAGTCCTCTCAACAGCTGCACGTCACTTATACCAGTTGATTTTATAGCACAGTGAATGTAGTCGCCACCTCTCTGACAGTCATACGCCAATACCACTCTTTTTCTTTTCTCGTATTTTGTAAAGTAAAACCTATATCCGATCCATACTCATTCATTAAAATTCACTCGACATAACTAGACTTTATGTCCCCAACTGAGTAACCACAATCAGCCACAATAATTGTATAATCAGAATGTAAACATTGAAGGGATCTGATATCATGCTCTCTAAAAATGACATTATCTATGGACCTGGCATAGATGACGGTAGCCTTTTTCTTTCAAATGGATCTGTGTTGTCTCTAGATCCTATAAGGAAGAAAAATACTGTCTTCAAATACAACGGGGATAGTAATTAAATCCATTCCAGTGAACTCATAACTTGGTTACAGATAAATGCCAATTCAAATATGTGACTTCAATTTTACAGTAATTTGAGAAGTACACTTACCTTCATTTGAGTCTGAACTGCATTGTTTTTGCGCCTTCTGCTGTTTTTCCTTACAATTGTCGGCATGTTTAAGTGCTCTATGTGATGATATTGATGTATAAGAGGAATTATGTATGTACTTGTTGTGGGAGCTGCTTCCCAATCAGATTTGTAGTGTTCGTGTTTTTAACTGCAATTCTAGCTACAAGCTATGCATTTAGGTTGATTAATATTTAAGGAAACGTTACTTACCTTTTAAATCTCCCATCAATGCAATGATACAATTTACGAAGCAGACGCAATCAAACGTAAAACCACAGAGATACAATCTTATACAGTGTTTATCAATTAATCCTGAATTAATTGTTTTCACCAAGGAAATAATTGATAAACATAATTATCCCCATCAGCAATTATTCACAAATAAAAGGTGTAGAACTTGTATTATTCTGCTTATCCATGAATATATTGAAAATGTGCTCAGCTCACACTTGTTTTGCTGATAACAATAAGGTTTGTTCGTGCACTCTGATATGAAGCATGTGCGCACTGAATAATCCACTGAATGATCTTATGTATCTCATTTTAAGGGGCCCACCATTCAATCTCCAGGTTATTTAGGCTGTGCTACCCTATTTCGAGTCATTATGTGTTGATAATAATTCACTTAATATACAATTATCCTCAAACATTCATACCCAAGGCTGAGATTTATACCCCAATTTCATCATAACTAAAACGTCATTGAAATCGATTATATGGCGGCCATATTGGATTTAAATGTGACAAGACAACCTTTTTGAAAGTGCTGTCAAAAATTCCGCCCACACTTTTCAGAAGTACATGGGGGCTCATTTTTTAGTTTAAACCCTAAAGATGACAAAACAACAACAAAAAACGTAATCCTCAACTCCGTGGTCACGGGACTTAAGGATATGACCCAACTAGAAACTAACTTTTCAGGTAAAAGTAAACACTTATCTGCGTTTGCACGTCAGTCTATTTCTGTTTCTACTATGTACAATAGACTGATTAGCTGATTAGTGAGGCTTATGCATGCAGTTTTGCCACATCATATTACAGACCCAGCAAACGAAATTGTGTGAATATAATAATTGGAAACGTTTATTTCATGAATTATGTTGTATTCTACTGAGACAACATGGGATGGCAATTCAGACTTTGTGAAACCGCGTTCACATTGTCGGATTTATTTTATTTTATATTATTAGGCGTGCTCACCCAGAGAGGTTGCGCTGTATGAAATTGTATTTTGTGTCGCAATGCTTTGATTCGTCGTGTTATCTATAAAATCTGGGCAATGCAGAAACTAATCAAAAGGCTCTGTGCATTTTATGACCAGCGCCACCCTTGCAACTCAAGGGAATAATATGCGACATTTTCATCAAGTTATATTGCACGCATTAAAGAATCACAAAGTAATGTAATTGACAGCGGACCAGAAAGAATGGACAACATAATATTGCCTATATACAATTTAATAACGTAGAGTGAGATACGATAGTCTAATAAAGTAATAGGGCGTTTATGACGCGTGGCCAGAATGTTTGGGCAACATCTAATTGCTTCTGTTGGGTTATTGGCAATAGACTGGGTCTTCTCAGATGTCCATCTATTATTGAACGACATCAATGGTGACAGCCCCGACCATTCCCCTGATCGCTGGGCTAATATTTGCGTATGACTGGGCCAGCGTTGCAGTCATTAGCCTAGTCGTGCGACAATATTTCTGTTTTAACCTCACCACTCCCACTTAATGATATTATCAGATTATGTAAAGATCAGGTACTTAGCCGGAAACATAAAATCGCCCGGCTACTTTTTCTAGACCTACGACTAATGCTATTATTACATTAATGGTCAATAATATTTACGTCGCCAAATACCCCCACTCCTTGGAGCTTTTACCATACGGATGGGCCTACAAACAGGCCAAACGATATGCTCAGCGAGTTGAAACGACCCTGCTTCACTGCACCACACCACATTATTATTACGGTACCTCACCTTCACTATCACATTCGGATATGTTTGATGAGCTTAAAACATGCATTTACATGCAAATATATTTTTCTGAACAAATTAATGATGATAAAATATGTTTAATCTACGGACATTAATACACGAAACGTTATGTAAAACCTATAATGCAGCTACCAATCTACAAAAGCCGTGGATAGGTAAGCCGAACATTAGGCCTATACATCAGACCCCTCCCCTTCCGAAGGACTCTTACCCCAACAATTCATAGTGATATATCTTTAGTGTTTCTGATTGAGTTATTATGCCACTCACCATAATAGGCCTACATGGAGGTGGAGGTGTTTTTTTCACACTGGCTACCTACTTCAAATCAAGTGTTACAATTGGGTGCATCAAAATAAATTACCGCGACCCTGTCTTGATTACTTTTTTTCATGGTCTCTTCGAAAAAATAGGTCACCATTCATGAATATTCTTGGGGTTAACGGAACACTTACGAATGTCCAAGCAGAGATGTCACCGTAGGCTAGCTGAGACAATGTCAAACAGGGACCACCGTGATTGACCAGGGTGGTGAAAGTAGTAGTAGTAGTAGTAGTGGTAGTAGAAGGCCTAGTAGTAGTAGTAATAGTAGTTGTAGTAGTAGTAGTAGTAGTAGTAGTAGTAGTGGTAGTAGTAGTAGTAAATTATTGCTTTACGTTATTTTTCGGCACTAATGGTCAATTAAGTGACATTGTAATACGATAAAAACAGTGCAGTCCTTTGATCATGTTGATGAGATGAATGATATACAGATGATGACGTGAGGTTGGGATGATTGGGCATGTTAAGTTGTTAAGAGTGTTTTCCTTCGCTCGCCCGATAAGGGGTTATGGGCATGTCTAGGTGATTTATCCCCAGGCCCAGACGTCCAGAGTCTCGTTTTTTTTGTTTAATGTCAAACACACTATTGCCAACATCAGTGCCTGCACTGACAGTGGCATTTCACTGGCAGTGCAGGCACCGATGCGGGAGCTGCATTGGCACCGCTGTTGAGCGGAACCGCCCGAAGATTATGGCCAGACAAGTGGAGACTGCAGCTCTCATTGGATAATTGAGGTGGACTAGTGCTTCCATACAATGCAGTATAGCACGCAACATTACACACGGAGCAGAAACCTAATGACCCTCCCTAGGTGGGGGCGAAAAGTAGTACGACTAGTCTGCTAGTACTAGCAAACATCCGGCAAGGGGCCGGCATTCATTTACCAGGGGAACTAAAGTATCTTAGAAATAAAACTTGTCAGACTAATCGTGAAATTTCGTGAAATAAAAAATTGTTCTGCTGATGGGAAGTGAAATAAATAATTTGTCCAATTCAAAAACGCCAGCACCCCCCCCCCCCCTTAGTAATTAAATGGTGACGCCATTAATCAATTAACACTCTCTTAAATGCTGCCACTGATTTTATTTCAATGGCAGTTGCCAGAAGAGAATTTTCTCCCAGGGTGATGATGTGTTTATAGGCATGTTTGTGCCCACCACGTGCTCTCTTGTCACGACTGGAATTCAATGGCCAATAATAGGAATTTCAACTAGCTCATCTAAGATTTTAAACTCCTAAAAAGTCTAGAATTTGTCCGTCTTCTTTGCTAGTCTATAATTTCGGGTGATTAATCCTGCTGCTGATCTTTCCATTTATGTCCTTTACTTGGAAAACGACATCTTGCTTAAAGACACTGTTCCCAACAATGGCCAGCCCCAATGGCTATTCGAAATTTGCAACGTTTGTTTCGGAATTATTTATATCAAGTAGGTGGGTCGTTTTACAGATTCTGCAGATTTTACCATTTGATGGAATACGTTTGCTCGTATGGCATTGCCGATGTTAACTACCATACGACCTGCTATAAGGGACGCTGGGTGAGAAGCCCATGCAGGTATATGTTATGGGGATTGCTTTCAGAATGGTATCACTTTCAACAAAAAAATTGTATTAATAGGTAATACGCACAAGAAAAGAGATAAATTGTTTAAGGCAAGGAGTTTATGTGACACATTCTGCCATGGCAGGCTAAATAAATATCACTTAGGCATACAGACTAATAAGGGGAAGTGGACCTGGTGCAGTTAAGTGGTAAAACATGGATGCCTGCTTAAGTTCGTTCCATCTAATTTTCTGGGCAACCTCCGTGACCGAGAGGTTCTCCTGACCCAGTTTGGCCTGCATGTGTAGGTGACCTAAACCCCCATGCATTCATGTCCTATTCTAAATGTCAGAAATTCACCCCCACGTCAAGTTGACAAAACATATTAAATTGCGATGGTTTGAGTGCTGATAAAAAAAGGAAAATTGTGATTGACTTGAAATCAAACCAACATCTACGCAGCACCCTACGAACAAAAACCGCAACGAGTTCGTTCTTCTGAAGTCAATATTCCGGCATATTCTAGTGATAAAGGGATTAGTTTACTATGGGGTCAGTTTGCTTTTACAGCTTCCACAAGGTTGACTTACTCCACGGGGATCCACGAAGCCAGGCATTTGACCCAGATAACAACAATACATTGGCCGCGTGCTGACCCTATGCCGGACCAACATCTCTGACGCTGACTTACGTATTTTTTCAGCTGCAGTTTGTTGAATATTTGCCAGATCGATGGCATCTCCCAGCGTTGGCTTTATGAAGCCATCATTGAGCCAACGTTTCCTGGAAAAGTATACCGGATCACGATCCCGGCTCGTGATTCTGTAAGATGATCTCTCATCATCTCACCTGCAATTTACTCATACTTAGGCATGTGTGATGAGCCAATGTCAATGAACCAGTGTAAATGTAAAAGTCGATGTCAATGTGAAGTTTGTTTCTTGTATGGTGCAGGTGTAGCCTACGTACGACTGGAATATTATGCTGATAACACATGGTTCAAAACGTGAATAATTTATTGTTAGTAATTATATACAATTGTATGACAATAAAATTATCCTTTGAATTGCCCCTCAAGTATAAGTGTGTTAGGTGGTGTACCCATCGGAGGTCCCACTTTAGGCTTTTGTGTCAAGGTCAACCGGTCTGAACCGGTAGGCCAACAGTAAACCACCCTGATTAATTATATTTCAGTGACATGTGAATAGATATTCTTGATAGTGTATATGACGGCAGGTAAGTAAGTAACCTTACGTACTGGTGAAGTAATAGTAGGTGACATTTTGATGAAATGGTCTATTTAGTCCCCTCACTTGAGCGACGAAATGACTGGTGGACATATTTATTTACCCATATGGTCCATAAGGACGATATTTAATTTGTAAATAGATCGAATCATTACCAGTTTAATAAACGAATTCAGTTGATCACGTCTGATTAGGTTGTAATTACAATAATTCAAAATAACCATGCCTTATTTATTTTGTCAGACTTTTGTTTCATTTCCAGCTCATTTTATTGTTACCTATTTGACTATGCGTCATTTCCTAAACATTCAAATGTGGATCATGCTCCTTGGGAAAAGGACAAGTACCACCTTTCTCTCGGTGGAACAATCTGAAGAAAAGGCACTGCGTGTCAGATGATGTTTTCAAACGCTGATTGAGCAATTTGGCTTTTGACAAATTAGGCAGGAAAATTACCTCCACACCGACTAACAGGAAAGTAATTGAGGCATTGCATTCACTGTGTGACAACATTGGTTGTACGAATGGCTAGTTAATTTGAATCATACCAATATTAGTTAGCCAAAGGTGAAAAAAACTCAAAACGTGTAATCTTTTCAAAGGAGTTGATTTATCCTTTTAGAAAATAAACCTTTTGTTTTCTGCATCAATTATTGATGCACCATATTGTTAGTTAGGCTAAATTGAACAAGAAGAAACTGGAAGTGATAAAGGAAGTGGACGCGATAAAGTAGGACACTGCGCGACCATACGACTGTTACCTTCAACTTATGGTTCACACTGATCTCCCCTGATCTGATGATCGCAGATCAATATTACCGCTGATTACCTGGTGTCATTTGTGCATAAATATCATTCGAACGCAGTTATTTCAGCTATGATATTAATGATGATTGCTTTATATTGTTTAGTTTTTATATCAATGTCATTTTCTGCAATACGCTAAGCAATATCACTACTAAACATGTCTTATGCCACGACATTATGTACTGTTGCATAATGTCTGAGCAAGCTGTTCGCAATAAAATAATGTGGAAAAGTAGGAGGCCTAAAAATTGTTATAAAATATTCTAAATTATGCATGTTGTATGAAACCAGCCACTAACGATACTGACTCAAAGTTGATTACAGTTTCTGTTAAGTATCAGTGAATGTTAACTAATTTTATAAAATATAATGAGTGATGTGCATAAATTTAGTGATTTGATATTCTTCAAATTAAAGTATTTTTTTAATAAAATTATATTCTTGACAAAGACAAACGTCAAAATGATAGACCCTATGATATCTTGGTTGTTCTAAGTAGCAGTCATTCATATTATCGTAATACCCAGTGTTTTTATGGTAATGCCAGTTAACATGATTTTAGTTATGTATGTCATACTATGTATATTGTCATATGATTTTAACAAATTAACAATGTCGTATATATATGTACATATCTCTCTTTTTTCTATGACAAATAAGTCTGGATTGACTTTCTTTCTGTCAATAAAATACCTGTCTGTCTGATAGGCAAATTATGTTTAACTCAAACGTAAAGTAATACCAACGATGGCTCTTTAACTAAGTGCACTTTATAATTATTCAATGCTGATTTTTCCTCTAACACGTCAATGAAGCTTCTTTTCGAACAAAAGTGAGACAAATGGCCGCCATCCAAATATGATTTTTGTGAAATTTGTCATGATTCAAACATTTGATGTTGTCTGTTCTGTCGAGGTCACGACGCAGGGTCTATTAGATGATGTATTCAAGCACGACGCAGGGTCTATTAGATGATGTATTCAAGCAAACCGTCAACCAGCCAGGTTGTAAATCGTTTTCATGTTGTGTTGATCATCATCATCATCATCATCAAGGAAATACCCCCAAAAGACACTACATACAATCGGTTAATTCGTGATTTTATGTTATGTTTGCTGGGTAGTAGACTGCTGCTAGTAGGCCTAAATGCAGTAAATTCGAGAAGTTGACCCAATGTTGGTGTAGTGCTGGGCCATCAACTGTGACGCTTGTCCAACATAACGTCAACACTGAGTCAGAGTCTCGTGTTTATTGGGTCTGCTAGGCTTGATATCATGAAGATTTAATCATCACATGTGACAAGAGTCAATGCCCAGAAAGATAGTAAAATAGTCATTACTGTGGAAGGAAACGTATGATAACATTTTAAACTGATATTTATTTGTACAATAACAAATTATGAACAGCATGATACACTTAGATGAATTGACATCAATTCAATCTGTAATTCACTCTAGAATCTCACAAGACACGATGAGTCGTTGTTGTAATCCCGTAAAACATGAGACATTAAATAAATGTTATTTTAATGTTAACGATCATCGGGTCAGCGTCTCGTGGTCCCTAGGAAGTTTCACCATGATAGATAATCTCGTTTGCCACAATTGAATAGCATTGTTGTCAACATGTATGGGAACAATTGCCATTTGATTTGAAATTGTGATATTTACATAGATCTATATCTGCTGTGAGGCAGATGATGGTGCTGCAGCTGTTTCCACAACTATATGCCTACTGTTCTTTTTAACAATGATTTCACAGCCGGGTTACAGCTCATTGTGCTGACAAAAAAGATGGAATTATTACAACTCATTGTGCTCACAGAAGACTTCCACTTAGCTAATAACGCGAACACGACAGCTCAATGCACCAATTTTCCCCGGATTGCGTCTGTTGCTGACGTCCGCCCCACCCCTCCCAAGCAAATTTTACCACGATCACCACAGTAGCGTGCGTTTTTACTGTCATGGTAACACTGTATTCAGACCCATTATCACAGCAAACACAAAACATTTGTATAACATTTATACAACGTCGGCCCAACGTCTCTGTCCAACATCGTATGAATGTTATACAAATGTTTTGTGTTTGCTGGGATGTGAGGGGAAGGGTCATATAGACCTCTCGCAGTCAGAGTACCGTGGCGTGTACGACACTCTTGCTGCCTGGAGTAGATTATGATATAGTTTTTATAGCTCTCTACTCCTCAGAGGAACGTGCTGAGAAGCGCGAATATCATTTTAAAATTTAAATGCGTTGTCTACCTTAGATACATGGTCGTCAATAGGGAACTAGACAATCGTGGCTAAACCTCAGGTAAAATATTAGATTTATGATTTTTTGATTTGTATAAATTTTCTGAATGATATAATCAATTTTGATGTTTTTGTGGCTAAAGCGTATTTCAGAGTTTTGTTTAGTCAAATTAAAATTTCAGATTGCGTCATCTACTATACCCATGAAACGCATGTGTAATATCTTGACTTTTTGAGTTACCGCTGACAGATAGATGCAAACTATGTGTATCATGATCCATAGCTCAAATTGATAGAACTTAGAGAAGACGTGCACAGAGTGACGAGTAAATGGTCTATTACGGACACTTGCTCCACGCAATAAACGATGACAGCATGATGCATAACTACGGTAACTAGTCACCTGAAAGTCTTCGGATTGGCCTTTTTTACAGCTGCATTTTTTACATCAAGTCACGTCTCTACCGAGTCACTTTTGACGTGATTACCCAATTATTTGTTTAAATGTTGGCAATATTGATAACGTTTGTGGAAATCGCAAAACTGGTTGTTCGTGAATGTTGCTGTAGTAGAAGGGCCAATACCACAGCTGAACCGCACAACAGTAAAATGGCCTCACAGTCATACAAGCCACCGACTTTGATGTAGGGCTAGAAACCATTACTGCGGCAATGATTGCAGCTGTCGTCTTGTCCAGTCCTGCACCACACAGATAGAGAGCGACCTCCACGGCGATTGAAAGTGAAGCATGCTCAAGTCATGACCTTAACATGTCCATCTTCAGGCAGACCAAGTACAGATATGTTTAAATGTTGGGACAACACGGTAAAACCTGCACCGAATTATCAATTCAAGGTCAATTCCTCCTGACTTTCGAGTGTTTATGTGATGAAAACGTGCATATTGTTGTACATGGGGATCAAAGAATGTTTTTATGTGAATGGTCGGTGAGTTTTATGTTGGTTATTCGTTACACACAACAAACGTATTCATGGACTGGAAATGTTTTCATTACCGATGCGTCTTGGTTGCTCTGTCATTTACAAATTAAATCAAATGAATGGGGTTTTAGACCACCTTTGTACACATATAGGCTAAACTGTGTCAGGAGAACCTCCTGAAGATGGTGAGCTGAATGAGATGACACTGCCCTGCAGACACGGGACTCGAAATTCGAGCCCTGGTGGTCTGATGGCGAGCTCACGGAGGCTCCCCACAATATTGAATCTGTCATTTACAGCAGCATACGTGATTAGTGCAATTATCTTTATTGATGAGAAACATATAAATAAAATAGTTAAAGCGATACAATCAGGCTAAAATCAGAAAAAAATCAGTACTTTTTTTGTTCACATCTTATGGCCATAATAAGAAGCCAAAATCAAAATACAGTTTGTTTAGCCCGCCATTTGATTAAAAAGGTGGGCTTAATTGAAGTTCGGCGTCGGCGTTAACATTTACTTGTGGACGCGATAACTTGAAAAGTTTCCCATGTGTCCTTCCCAAATTTGTTATGCATGTTACTAATGACCAGTTCTCGGACAACTCGATATTTTTTATTGCGATTTTTCGCATTTTACGTCAATAATTTGACCTTGTGGGCGCGTTAACATGAAAAGTTGTTCATGTATCCTTCCCAAATTTGTTATGCATGTTACTAATGACCAGTTCTCGGACAAGTTCGATAATGCCTGTAAAAAAAATCAGAATGGCCGATTTATTGCGATTTTTGCATTTTACGTCAATAATTTGACCTTGTGGGCGCGAATGCTTGAAAAGTTTTTCATGTATCTTTCCGTTTGTCATGCATGTTACAAATGACCAGTTCTCGGACAAGTTCAATAATGGCTGAAAAAATCAAAGTGGCTGATTAATTGCGATTTTTCGCATTTTGCATCAATAATTTGACCTTGTTGGCGCGATAACATGAAGTTTTTCATTTATCCTGCTCAAATTTGTTATGCATGCTACTAATAAGTAGTTCTCGGACAAGTTCGATAACGGCTGAAAAAAAAATTAAATGGCCGATTTATTATGATTTTTGCATTTTACGTCAATAATTTGACTTTGTGGGCGGGCTTTTGTCGAGTGTGCTCTTGTTTAATGATGATTTTTTCCTGAGTGTCGCTTTATACGTACAACAGTCCGGATCGTATCTCGTGTTTCTAAATTCTGTCATGTAGCACCTATCCTTCTTTCAATGCACTGGCTCCCAATTAAATGCAGAATAGCTTTCAAAATCAGAACATTGAAATGCACAACATTGGCGAGTGATCAGTCTGTCTACCTACATGAGTGAAACAAGCTCGTGTATCTGACACTATATGCCTCGGTGCTTGTCTGACCAAAATCTCATGGCATCTCGTCCTCTCTCTCTCTAGTAGCTTCAAATACATTTCTGGAATACGCTTTCATTAGAAATTAGAATATACACTTCCATGGTGCTCTACAACTTTGCCCGGCAGGGGATAGAATAATATTTGAAATGGCGATGAATGTAAGCGCAAAGGAGTTATATATATCGTATTATATATACAGTACTTCGAAATAGTTGTATAAATAACATTGTCTCTGTTTTTAAATGTACTGGATAATAAAACACAAGGATAATTAACATTATTATCTATAATTATCCATAACTGGACATTTGGGGAAACATATTATATAGTCGGTTTGGAGCAGCACTGTCGCATATGATTTATTTTCAATTGACATAATACCATCTCCTTGCACAACTGAGTGTTGTCTGTAGGGTTAAAGGTACGGCCCCACCAAACGCCGCGCCGCGCTGCGCGGCGCCGAAAAAGTCAGTAGGTGCGGCCCTGCTGGACGCTGCGCCGCGCCGCGCGTTAAAAAAAGATAAACTTTACTGTTTATCATACCAGGGGCTACACTGCAAGCCGCGCCGCGCTTCACCGCGCCGCGAAATGAAAACTGGGAAAAGTTTATTTTTCACGGCGCCGCGTTTTTTAAAGCGCGACGCGGCGCGGCGTTCAGTGGGGCCGCACCTATAACTCAAAACAACAGAGTAAATATTTAATTTACACAAAATGTATCAATACTTTTTAACCTGCCTTTTAATTTATAATTAAAAAGGTGGGCTATTGCAATTAAAGTTCAGCGTCGTCGTTGTCATCGTCGGCGTTAACATAATTAAACAGGTTTTTAATTTTTCCTGGTTAAATTAGTTCCGTATTTTCCTAATAACCAGTTCTCGTAGACGTTCAATAATGGCTGAAAAAAATGGCCGATTTATCGCGACTTACAACATTTTACGTCGTTTATTTTACCTTGTTGGCGCGATGACTTAAAGGTTTTCAATGTATCCTGCGCAAATTTGTTCTGCATGTTGCTTATATAAAGTTCTCGGATAAGTTCAAAAATGGCTGAATGAATCATTATAATGGCCGATTTATCGCATTTTACGTCGTAAATTTTACCTTGTGGGCACAATAACTTCAAAGGTTTTCAACGTATCTTGCTCAAATTTGTTCTGCATTTTGCTCATAACACTGGTCAATAATGCCCCGATCAAAATGGCCAATTTATCGCGATTTCTCACATTTGAACGTCATGGTGGCCGGTTATTGTCGAGTGTGCTCTTTTTTAGTTATGTGTAAACCTACATCTGTATATGGCTTGTTTCAACCAATTAGTAATATATAAACTCCTATGTGTCTTCAAAAAGCAAAATTGCATAAATTAATACCGTTCATAAAATAAACCTATTAAAATCTTAAGAATATAAGCATTGAGCAAAAAAGAGCAAACTATAACTGTTTAATAACATTTTGCTTTGAAATAGAGTATTGTTACAGCTGTGCATGTAGCAAGATTTTTTCGTTAGAAATTTCTTCCGAAATGTCCCGGTCCTTTTTATTTCGTTCGTAAATAGCAAATATATCCAAATCATGCTAATAGCAAACATATCCGGTAAAACACATTATTAAAATTTACACGTAGGAGGGTGGTAGTTTGGATGGGTTTGTGTGCGTGTGAATGAGTGGGTCAATGAATGAATGAATTAATTAATGAGTAAATGAATTGATGTGGTACCAGAAACAAAACATATCGATTCTAGTGACATGGCTGCTTCCAGAACTATCTTTTTTACCAGACTAATCCTCTCTCACGATTTCGTAACACTGAGCTTTTAGCGTTCCCAGACGAATGGGCCAACATTTTCTCAATAATGAATCAGTGTACTACCCAGCAAGCACACAACGTTAAACCAATGTTTGATTAATGCTCGGCAAGAAAACAGTAAACGTAGATTGATCAAGTATACAGTAAACCTATATCTGGTCAACGTCTCGTGTTTGCGGAGCATTCTTGAAACAAATTTGGACTAATCTCTTATCCCTTTAACCGCCGGTGCCGCATATATTCGGGTTTTCATTTTTTATCAGCATATTAAGTACCACATTTTAAATATGGGTAAGATAAAATGTGACATCAACCAGCAAGATTTGAAAAGAGTTGACCTCCATTTTGTCAAATCTGAATAATTTTCACTCACTTGAAGTTGTGGATCGCGTCAGCGAGACACAACTTCAAGTGGGTGAAAATTCAAATTGAATAATTTGGCGGTTAAATGGTTAACTTAGCTGGATCATTTTTGTCCTGATTCTTCAATATGAGAGGTGCCAACGTCGTCACCACACAATGAAGCTCATCACCAGAGAGTGTCATTCAACTTTAATGCAGGTTTAAATTGCTAATGCCTATCGCAAGTCCCAACTCAATTTATAAACATGGATTTATTTTATTTACAAATATCGAGGAATAATAACGCAGACAAAAGCTTAAAACGTATGTTTTTTTATTATGTCTTATGTTATTTTTAATTCTATGAATTTTCACAATATGCCACGTAACCCAGTAAACACAACATTTGTAAAATATTTATGCAATATTGAACTACGTCGCAGACGTTGGGCCGACGTTGTATAAATGTTATACAAATGTTGTGTACTTACTGTGAGCTGTACATTATAAATGCGACGAGAAAAAAAAAATGCGAAAAAAAAAGGATTAAGCGAAAATGCTTGCCTGTGTCATTCGTCGTAACGACCTAAGGTGGGTTGGCGACCACTGAGATAATTTGCTAAGTAAGATCCGGTTCCATTTACTCCACAGGGTACAGTCTGTCTGCTGGTTTAGAGAACATTGTATGGATTTTCGTTTGCCATACAGGCTGACCAGTGATGTTCATAACAAGACATGTATTAATAATATACTTGATATTAATTAGGACCTTCTAAATCTGATAAAGACAATAGAAAGCAACGTAATTATGGTGATCAGATAGCACTAGACAGTTTAATAATTGCCTTTTCCGCCTTTTCACAAAATTCAAATTGTTTTGAATATTTGAAAATATTGATTGTTTATCACTGCAAAGAACACACGTGCATGTATCTGTTTTGGTATGATAGTATAAATTGTACATAATTATAACACACTGTCTATAAGTCATAATAAAATAATAAAATAATTTAGTTTTGTTGGACCAATCGAATGAAACACACTCGAAAACAATATTCATAATTTGAGAATTATCATGACATGCATATTTCTCTTTTAAAGAGTTTTTCATTTTGCCACATATTTATTTCATGCTCTGTTACTGAGATAACACAAGTCAATACATCCTACATAGTTTTATTATCACTAAAATGTGCTTCTGGTACAATGTTTCTAAATCTGATTACCACCTTACAGAAGACTAGAACATATCCGGGTACTGACCTTTTGTCACCGTGGGGTTGAGAGTGTGTGTCTGCCACTTTATAAAGGTGCAAACACACATCTTCAGATTCACTAAAACGAATTATTCTGACTTCTTACTTATACAGATTCAATCTCTAATTGATGAATGTTGATGTCTTGATTGTAACGATAAAGCCACAACTCCAATTCGCTATATATTTCAACATGTGTGGCCTATTTTTTTCTAAATGTAAGCATTTGTAAATAGAATTATTTTATACTGATTTGTCTTTGATTCTCCAGGAGTGAGTTTTGGAACGGTGATTTACTTCATTTTTCACTTGGAATCAGAGAAAGCTCCAGAGGATCCTTGGGATTACACTGATGTACACGTGGTAATGGACACACCTCAACCAGGATCCAGACAAAAAACCCAACAAGATCACCTCCACAATAACTTAGTGCACAGAGGTCTAAAACAGACAACAGGAAACTCCAGCAACAACACAGGCAGTTGGATTCACAACACGCCGGGTTTTTTGGATTTGTATGACCTATCTGCGAAAACACCCGACGTGATCAGCAAGTGTGTGAGAACTAAAACAGAGCCCGCTTTTTACATTTGTTTATACGAGCCGGAACGAGACAAATACATATCGGGATCCCTGTTGAGTACTGGCGTGTGGGAGCCCTACATAACCCCTCTGGTACAGAAAGCTCTCAACTGTACACCTCGAGCAATATTCATTGACATCGGGGCCAACATTGGCTATTATTCCATGCTGGCCGCCGCCGCGGGCCGTTCTGTTATTGCTGTGGAACCAAGCAAAACAAGCGTTGACAGGTTCCACAAGGCCTCGAAAATGAACAACGCCCAGGATCTAATTAGTCTGTGCCATAATGCTATTAGTGATCGACATCAAAACGTGACCCTCACCTCCAACCGCTATAATCAAGGTGGAGTCTGGATAAAGCCCATCAATGACCAGAATAAGGAAGCCTCCAGTAGGAGGCGGGCAGGATCCACTGTGGTCCGTGCAACAACCATGGATCATCTTCTGGATCTGGCTGTCCTACGTCAACACACACAAGCCATTATAAAGATAGATATAGGTGAGTGTCGTATCTAATCATCATCAAAACACACAAACCATTAACATAAAAATCGACATAGGCGAGTGTCGTATCATCATCAACATACACAAGCCGTTTATAAAGATAGATCTAGGTGAGTGTCGTACCATCATTAATACACACAAGCCATTAACATAAAAATTGACATAGGCGAGTGTCGTATCATCATCAACATACACAAGCCATTTATAAAGATAGATCTAGGTGAGTGTCGTACCATAATCAACACACACAAACCATAAACATCGACATAGGCGAGTGTCGTATCATCATCAACATACACAAGCCATTTATAAAGATAGATCTAGGTGAGTGTCGAATCTAATCATCATCAAAACACACAATCCATTAACATAAAAATCGACATAGAGGAGTGTCGTATCATCATACACAAGCCATTTATAAGGATAGATCCAGGTGAGTGTCGTACCATCATCAACACACACAAACCATTAACATAAACATCGACATAGGCGAGTGTCGTATTATTATCAACATACACAAGCCATAATAAAGATCGATCTAGGTGAGTGTCGTATCTAATCATCATCAAAACACACAAACCATTAACATAAAAATCGACATAGGTGAGTGTCGTACCATAGTCAACACACACAAACCATTAACATAAACATCGACATAGGCGGGTGTCATATCATCATCAACATACACAAGCCATTTATAAATATAAATCTCAGTGAGTGTCGTACCATCATCAACACACCCAAACCATTAACATAAACATCGACATAGGCGAGTGTCGTATCATCGTCAACATACACAATCCATTATAAAGATAGATCTAGGTCAGTGTCGTGTCTAATCATCATCAAAACACACAAACCATTAACATAAAAATCGACATAGGCGAATGTCGTATCATCATCAACATACACAAGCCGTTTATAAAGATAGATCTAGGTGAGTGTCGTACCATAAGCAACACACACAAACCATCAACATAAACATCAACATAGGCGAGTGTCGTATCATCATCAACATACACAAGCCATTTATAAAGATAGATCTAGGTGAGTGTCGTACCATCATCAACACACCCAAACCATTAACATAAACATCGACATAGGCGAGTGTCGTATCATCGTCAACATACACAATCCATTATAAAGATAGATCTAGGTCAGTGTCGTGTCTAATCATCATCAAAACACACAAACCATTAACATAAAAATCGACATAGGCGAATGTCGTATCATCATCAACATACACAAGCCGTTTATAAAGATAGATCTAGGTGAGTGTCGTACCATAAGCAACACACACAAACCATCAACATAAACATCAACATAGGCGAGTGTCGTATCATCATCAACATACACAAGCCATTTATAAAGATAGATCCAGGTGAGTGTCGTATCTAATCATCATCTAAACACACAAAGCATTAACATAAAAATCGACATAGACGAGTGTCTTATCATCATCAACATACACAAACCATTTATAAAGATAGATCTAGGTGAGTGTCGTACCATAATCAACACACACAAACCATTAACATAAACATCGACATAGGCGAGTGTCGTATCATCATCAACATACACAAGCCATTTATAAAGATAGATCTAGGTGAGTGTCGTACCATAATCAACACACACAAACCATTACCATAAACATCGACATAGGCGAGTGTCGTATCATATAATGTCGTATCATCATCAACACACACATACCATTGCGAATATAGATATCGATGAGTCGTATCATCACCGACATACACAAGTCATTATAAAGATAAATATAGGCGAGTGTCGTATAATCTTCAACATACACATTCAAGCCGTTATAAAAATAGATATAGATGAGTGTCGTATCACCATCAACACACAAGACATTATTGATATGGGCGAGTGTCGTATTATCATCAACACTGAAATAACATTTCACATATAGACAAAGGCGAGTGTCGTATCATCCTCACCCACAAGCCATCATAAAGATTGTTATATGCAAGTGTCGTATCAGCTTTATCTCAGATTTCAAATGTTCAAGATATGCCTATGCTGGTTTGTATAACATGATTGTATAATGTCTTAATAAAATCTCGAAAAAAATGCATACATTGGTTCCATGCCAAATGTCACACATGCATGCAGGATATAAAACAAGCAGGCAACTGTACTGTAGACCTATTGATTCTGATGAAAGCAATGTATCTCCCGGTGTTTCCGTTGTACTGCGAAAACGATTTATCTTGTTAACATTGGCAGTACCAATCCGAAAGAAACAATTTAGTAAAAGGATCTACAGCATTACGCATTCGTACACATTAAATTATGATACATGTAATCATTTATAACATAAAAAGCTCATCTTTATCAAAAAATGTGTATGATACTGAAGAACTATTTATTAGGCCCATATTCCTAAACGAACAGCTGAAACAATTTCCACGATCGGTACGCCAATGGTTCTTCGTGTCTGATCCTTCTTTCTAAGATGGTCTAGGTGGATGGTCGCTCAAATGAATAGTCGGATAACATTTACCGAGCTAAATGCTCAGCTGGACCGGATATATAAATGTCATTCTTAGCCCGCCTTTCAATTAAAAAGGTGGGCTATTGCAAATAAAGTTCGGCGGCGTCGGAGCTGGAGTCGGCGTTAACATTTACTTGTGGGCATGATAATTTGAATAATGTTTCGTGTATCCTGCTCCAATTTGTTCTACATGTCGCTGGTAACCAGTTCTTGGACAAGTTAAAAAATAGCTGAAAAAAATCCAAATGGATTTATTGCAATTTTTCGTATTTTACATCGCTAATTCAACGTTGTGGGCGTGATAAATTCAAAAGTTTGTCATGTATCCTGCTCAAATGTGTTATACATGCTACTAGGGCGGGGGCCCTAGGGTAGTGGTTAGCACCGCTGCCTTTCTCGCCAGAGTTCGGGGTTCGGTTCCCGGTCTCGGCGGTTTCAAAGAAACAAAAATGTTTCTTCCCCATCCACGTGTGGAAGTTAGTATTGTGGGGAGCCTCCGTGACCGAGAGGTAGCGTGCTCGGCCTCAGACCGCCAGGGCTCGAATTTCGAATCCTGTGTCTGGAGGACAGTGTCATCTCAATCATCTCACCATCCTCAGGAGGTTCTCCTGGCCCAGTTTAGCCTATATGTGCACAAAGGTGGCCTAAAGCCCGATTCATTTAATTTAATTTATACATGCTACTAATAACCATTTCTCGGACAAGTTCAATAATGGCTGAAAAAAAATCAAAATGGTCGATTTATCGAAATTTTACGTTTCTTATTGTACCTCTGATTTAACTTCAAAATGTATCCTGCTCAAATTTGAACTGGATGTTGCTAATAACCAGTACGGCCGCCAGTCCACTCAATGTTATAAACATTTATAAAAAAATGTCTCAAATTAACTCACTCCAATGTGTTATTTTTTATGATTGACATGTGCGAATGTTGTATGCATTTCTCTTACCCATGTTGTCTTTCACTTGCAGAAGGATTCGAATGCAGGGCCATAGCGCAGGCCCAGAGACTTCTAAGCTCATTCTACATTCCCTACATTTTCATGGAGTGGCGTCAAATGTTCCTGTTGCGCGACTACAAGCACACCCCATGCCCTCGCTCATATATGACCAAAATGGCGGACATGCTCACCAACATGGAGTACGTGCCCTACGAAGTGCGTACGGGATTCGAGCTCGACTCCACCAGCAGCGCCGAGGACTGGAAAATAGGCGACGTCTATTGGAAACACGTCACCGCACATGAGTTGCAAGAACCATACTGATGTAAAAACAATGAGTGGTCTTCCTTGTAACTGTAAAGGCAAACAACATTAACTACTTACTTGAAAAGTAAACAGTAAACTGCTATTTGTATGGTACTAAGTATAGACTCTTTTAGTCAACGTTATACGAATTATGTTTATTGTCGTGAGACTATTTTCGTATTTTGCTCTAGCATTCCGCGGTGGTTCATTCGGTTAGGTGGTGGACTGTAACACAGGGGTACTGGGTTTGAATCCCGGTTGAGCCGATCTCGGGGCATCGTTGGTATGCATATATGTGGAGTGCTGTATGACTTCCTCCTTCTTGATTTTGCCACAAAATGCAGGAAACTATTTGTTCGCCTATTGTCCTTACAAGTGTACATTATTGTTGCCTATTGCATAAAATGCAAGAGTAATCGAAGAATAAATGGAAGTATTTTGGTAAAATGATTTATGATTTTTTTTACTAGATTACCATGGTTACCTTATTGACGCATGGTATCTAATTAAGGCTCCCCCCTACAAGGGGGAGGCTTTAAGTTTTTGTACGGTTTCGTCCGCCGGTGCGTGCGGGCGGCGGCGGCGGCGCCGCGCATAGACACCGCCTCTCATTCATTTCACCCTGATATCTACAAAACCGCTTTTTCAATTCATTTGGTGTTCAACATACTCGATACAAGTATTAATACCTGGGCTGCATCAATTTTTCAGACAGTTCGGGAAAATATTCGGGTCATTGCGGCCATCTTTACCCTTTTTTCGTCAAATTAGGACCTTGTCTCCCTGATAACTTTAAAGCCACTTATCCAATATACTCAAAATTCATAGTATAGCATAGTAGTATTAATTTCTAGCCTGCATCAATTTTTCAGAAAGTTCGGAAGAATATCCGGGTCATGACGGCCATCTTTAATTTTTTTTCGTCAAATTAGAACCTTGTCACCCTGATAACTTCAAAGCTGCTTATCCGATATACTAAATATTCAAAATACTACATAGAAGTATTAATTTCTAGCCTGCATCAATTTTTCAGAAACTTCGGAAGAATATCCGGGTCATGGCGGCCATCTTTAATCTTTTTTCGTCAAATTATGGCCTTGTCAACCTGATATCTACAAAACCGCTTTTTCGATTCACTTTGTGTTAAACATACTAGATGCAACTATTAATTTCTAGGCTGCATTAATGTTTAAGCAAGTTCGGGGAAATATTCCGGTCATGGCGGCCATCTTTGATCTTTTTTCGTCAAATTAAGACCTTGTCACCTTGATAACTTCAAAGCCGCTTATCCGATATACTTGATATTCAAAATACTGCATAGTAGTGGTAATTCCTAGCCTGCATCAATTTTTCAGAAAGTTCGGGGGAATATTTGGGTCATGGCGGCCATCTTTAATATTTTTTCTTCAATTTAGGACCTTGTCACCCTGATAACTTCAAAGCCACTCATCCGATATACTCAATATTCAACATAGTGCATGGTAGTAGTATTTCCTAGACTGCATTAATTTTTCAAAAAGTTTGGGAAAATATCCGGGTCATGGCGGCCATCTTTATTCCTTTTTCGTCAAATTAGAACCTCATCACCCTAGCCTAAAGCTGCTAGCCTCTGCCTCATAATATCACTTGATAATTACATGTACAAATTGATTATCTGCAAAAATTATAATTATTGTATAACTCTGATTTGAAAAGTGGGAGGGGGAGCCTTCTTGGGTGTTTACATGGTAAACACTTGCATCTAGTCAGTAATGACTGCAGTTTATTGGCAATTTCACATAAATTGTCTGTTACAATAATAACAGTCCTACTAAACTACGACTGTTTTGTTTGTCTCACTATGGAGCAATATTTCTAAAATCGCTAGAAAATTTTAAATATTACAAAAATATAGTTTGTGTCAGGAAACGCAATTGTAACATCGATCAATATATTGGAGAGAATAAGGTAGGCCTAATGTAAATTTCTGGTGATTCCTGATAAATAAGCAATGCATATTAAATTAACGATCGATGTAGACCCGACCGAATATAAATGTTTTCAAAGTAAATGATATGATTGCTCAACTAACTATGTTCTTGTTGTGAAAATTAAATGAATGGGGTTTTAGGCCACCTTTGTGCACATATACTTTTATGAGGTAATTCATTCTTCCATTCATTCATCATAATCTCGACTGTTTTTTCACTTGTTTTGTTCGTTCCCTCCTTCCTTTGGTCATTATTATATAACGCTCGCGTCTGTATGCTCGCTCGTTCCCTCCATCGCTCGTACTTCTGTACACGTTGCTCTCCTTGATATAATGAGTAACAGACAATATATAAATGAGTCAATCATGAACCAAATATGCATTTAAAAAATTATGAGGTGATAAATGATATGAGTTGCTACTATAAAAAGTTGTGATGATGATGGAATATTACAGATGTGTAAGTGTAGTAAGTGATTGGTATGATGGTCTTTGTTTTCTGAATCGTACAATGTAATTATTTCAACTTGTTTTTTTTATTTTGTAATACTGTCAGCAGAAAGTATTATGTTCAGCTTTTGGATCAATGATTGACGAGGGACAGCATAAGCTGGACACACAAAAAATAAATGGTATGGGTCTTCGTTAGATGCTCCGCACCTATCACAGAAAAGGCGATGGGACCATGTTCTAGGCCTACATGTGGCGCTGGCTGCTCAGTGCACTTAATTCCAATCGCATTCTGGTGTGATTGACAGCAGCCTTGCTAGGAAAACGAGAATATATTGTGGGGTAGAAATTTGAGGTGCACTTAAGACGTTTGAGTAGTGTTGATTTAAAACAAAGATAAGGGGAGGGTGAACGTATGATGTTGTCCAAAGAATTCCAAGATTTAATTGATCACGTAGATTGTAATTTACAAAACTGCAGCCATAAGTGTCGAAATAAATATGATAATGAAAGCGACACAATCGGGCTAGAATCATCTAAAAATCTGTATTTTTATTATCGCTTTTTACCCCTCGACCATTGAGGGTGTGGTCTATAGTGATCACCAGAGGCGGGCGGTCGGGCGGGCAGTCAGAAATACAGCTCTTACTAAAAAGTAAACTGATATTTTTTGGCACCAAGCCATAAGCGGCCATTTTCCAAGATGGCCGCCTAAAAAGCTTGTGGGCACCATAACTTATGAACCGTTGGTTGGATTGCATTCAAATTTGGTATGTTTGTTCTCTAGGTATTTCTGATGATCTTATTAACTTTTGGGATGAATCCATCGATAACAAAATGGCTGCCGCAGCCATTTAAAAAATATGACCGCCTAAAAAGCTTGTGGGCACGAGAACTTATGAACCGTTGGTTGGATTGTATTCAAATTTAGTATGGTTGTTCTCTAGGCATTTCTGATTATCTGATTAACTTTTGGGATGAATCCATCAAAAACAAAATGGCTGCCACTTCCATTTAAAAAAAATTGACATTGTGGTAGTGTGGGTCATTTTTTCTCATTATTTCTTAATATCGATGGACAAAGCCTGCTGATGACTATATGATGTGAACATGTCCATAGACTAGAATTGCGTAAAAAAACGGGAATTTCGTTGCTCGTTTTCATGTGTGACCGAAAAGGAGGCTATGGCGGCCACCTTGATTTGATTAATTTTAATAAATCGCGGATTTTTTTCAATTAAATGCCTTGCAACCTGTAGGTTGTTGGGATCAGCGAGCTTATTGGCATTGTCCGTTTTCATGTGCGACCGAATACGAGGCTATGGCGGCCGTCTTGATTTTTTTTATTTTAATAAATCATTCTTATTTTCAGTTAATTGCCTTGAAAACGTGTATATATATGTGCGACCGAAGACGAGGCTATGCCGGCCATCTTGATTCATTTTGTATACATTTTAATAAATCGTTCTTATTTCCAGTTAAATGCGTTGAAAACTGGTATATATAGGTTTTCGGGCTATGCGAATCTATCGTCTATTGGCATTTTCCGTTTTCTTGTGCGACCGAAAACGAAGCTGTGGCGGCCATGTTCTGTTAAATAGGGCCTACCTTGAATTGTCGTATATATGCGGTATATATTAAATATATACGTTTTTGTGGTCTTCGTGTATTGGCAGCAGTTGTGTCAAATCTGTGGCCATTTTGAATCATTACATCAGCCGAAGTGTGTTTTGAGTGATCGCACGGTATGTTTTACAGGTATATCTATATGTATTTGTCGGGTCACGGAATTGAGAATTTCGGTATGATATATTATATGCAATTGGTGATTTTCCTGGATTTTTAGTACCTTAGCCATATCAGGAAAAACGAGCTGCAACGAGTTTGCAGGTAAAATGCCGTATCTGCAAATATTTATGAGACAAAATATCACAACAATAAGATTTTTTAAGAGCAAATTAAAGTGACCGTTTAATTTTTTAAAAGAATGCTTGATTTAGGGTTTATTATATGATAAGCTGAATACGATTGAAGAAACTGAAAAATAACTATGAACCACAAATATAAAACCTTCATTTTTTTCAATTTGACCTAATATGTAGATACGCAATTTTGCCTTAGCACGGCATCATGCCACACAGCAAACAAGAAAATATTATGGGAACGACGGCTGTGGGCACACTCGAGCATACCCAATGGATTAGGAAACGTCATCTGCATGATCCCCCAAAAAATAACATTCCGCTTAGATCTACTTAACATATCACATCTACTTACATATCCCTTCCAAGTTTTCTGGGTTATATGAGGCTATACACTTTGTAACCTCATGTACAATTTGTATGTAAAGACAAAAATGTCATATACAAATGATTGATAACGTTGTGCTTTGACGTTCTTAACCGACTGTTGCTATACATTTGTTGCATTTTGTTTTCTCTGGTCCAGCATTCCTTTGGCACCACCAAATCAACAAATCCAAACACCAGTAACTGCTTACTTTTTACGTAAGCAGTACTGCTTTTTGCCTTTGCATTGCACAATAATTGTTCTGAGGATCTTGCACAAGCAACACAGCATGACAAATATCACCATGTAAAATATTGCCCCCATATTTAACTGCTTATACTCATACGTTCTCATACATAATATATGACATAACATTGAATAATGCTGTAAATAGTAGTCTTTATTACCATTTTCCGTTAGAGAAAATCTTACTTATGTGACCGATTTAGAGAGACTCGGATCCTAGAAATGACAGTGATCATGCCTTACATAAGCTAACCACTGAAACACACTAATAGAGGAAACTGCAGATAGGACGTTAAATAAATAATGATGACATTAACCGTGCTAACGGAGATCGTTAGACAGACCAACTAATCGACGTTCTCAGTAAATATGGTTTAACGCACTATCGCAAATTGTATCTATAGGCTTAGTTCATGACGGCATGATGTCGTCAAAAAGTAATTAGGGTGTAGTTTTCTTAACCTGCAAAGAGAAGTTTATTGAAATATACTTTATAAACATCAACCTTTGCAAAATGCAGATAAAATGTATTGATGAAAACATGCTGACGACATGATTTGTTCAATTCCTATGGTACGTGAATACGATGGAATTACATTTTTAAAAGTTAAATATATCATAACACTGATGTAGACATATTTTTAATAGTTGTATGGTATATTTTTCATATTTCCAAGCCTGTGTTTCAGTTTTCTACGGCAGTATATAATGATCCCTAGACATGGGGACATTGAAATACATGTTTACTTGAGTTATCGCAATGAACCTTTTCATATATTTAATTTTTTAATCTTCCATAAAGATATGACTTCTCTTTCTTTGACTTCTCTTCTTCCATACTTTCCTCTTACCTATCTGTCAGCCCGAATTTGCTAATACTTATGGCATAGACGTTTGGTCTATAAATATGCAATTTCTCTTACACAATATATTGCAGAAAGATTATACGTTTCTGCTGAATGATAATGGTGACAATTGATTATCATGTTTTACTTTTGAAGATCTAGCCCATATTATCACTTTACAAAGACAGGGATCCCTTCTATTACCCTTGGAGCACAAAAACAGTGTCGACTCGTTTCAAATAAAAAAAACTACTTCACTCAGTTCATTAACATTTGGGAGGCATCCTTCCCGTGGCTCATTCATTCCGCCCATATCTTGCCAGTCTAGATCAACGGTGGAGTTATTTTTTCAGCTAACGTTTCTATCTAGAGGCCAGCTGGAAACAGAAACAACTGAGAAAACGTTTAAAACAGGAGGCCATAATCGTACAATGTTTCTTCGGATGGCAATAGCTCGGCTGCACTGCAAAGGTAAATTACGATAACCTTTTTACTTTTCAAATAAAAAGTTACTGATGTTTGCATTTGCATGTCAGTCCAGGTTCAACTACAATGGACGGATTAGTGAGGCTTATGCAGGACGTTTTGCCATCTCGTAATACAGACCCAGCAAACGACCTTTTTCAAAAAGAAAGATTGAAAGTGTTTGCTTCGTAAATGGTGAGCTATATATTATACACATACTATGTCATTGATGATATGCTAACGGTGCAGTATGAGGAAATACATAACTCGTTTCGTACAAGGAATGAAGTGTGAGCCTTTAGACAAACCCTTTGTTATTTGGACATAATTTTCCAGACCACACAAAGATAACAACGTATTTGCTCACATAATCTAATAGAACTGTTATCGATTGTCCAGTGTTATATGCATGTAGGCTGATACGCATAATGTTGAACATCACGATGAGTGTGAGAGTGGTTTTAATATTACATGTGTGGTCGCGTACAAAGGTTCTGCTGTATAAAACTAGGCTTTCTGTCTCTATATTCCAGTGCGTCGGGGTATCTGTAAAATCTAGCCAATTCAGGAACTAATCAAAAGGCATCTGTGCATTTTATGACCAAGCGTCACCCTTGCCACTCAAAGGAATATTGTGCGCTATTCTCATCAAGTCATACACTTTACGCATGAAGACACCAAAGTGTCTTGAAAGTATATTGACAAAGGACTAAAGAGTTTGGACCTTTGGGGTGGCCAGAAGTTACTGTTATGTATGCATATTATACTTTACAATAACGGCGAGTGGGCTATGCTAGTTTAATATAAATATGGCGACCATGCGGCGTTGCCAGAATGTTTGGACAACATTTATTTGCTAATGCTGGGTTATTGCCAATAGCCGGAGTCTTCTCCGATGTCCATCTATCATGGAACGCCACCGATGGTGACAACCCCGAATCCACCGAATACTGAATATTATGTCAATCAAAAAACTTAGAGTCCGCTCTAATTTCTCTGCATCAAACTCATAATTACAAAATAATAACATCATAATGATAATGATTGTGCATGTCTCTATATCTCTGATATTCTCATGTATAGTCGTATATATATATATATGTATAGTCGTATTAGAGTGTTTCTCTCTAGTGTCCATAATTTCGCTTCTATATTTGCCAACATGGGCTCATCATCAAGAGTATTTTAGTGGAACATTGCAAAATTCACTTTACAACATCCTTAAAATGTCTGCTCCTTCGACCTCCTTCCAGATTCGTGATCATCTCGCTAACTATTTTTTATTCTATCGAGGATTGTTCTATACTGGGATAGAAATGTTTTATAAGGTTGTGTGGCGACTGATTCAGTTATCTATAAACTTACCTACTTGTTTGATCAAAAATACAAAAATGCTTAACTTGTTTGATCAGTGATAAAACATCACATCCTGTTCATGTCTTATTCCGGTTGATTCACGAACGATGGCTCACTCAGTTCGGCTATGGCTCGAAAGTCAGAGTTACTGGGTTCGAATACTACTGCCATTATACTTAATTATTATTGTTAAACAAAATGACTAGATTACAACAAAAAGGTATTACAAAAATGATAAATAGCTACAATGTTCTTGACAATCACTGAACAGCGACCAAACCTTTTCATTTGCAGTCATGCAGTTAAGCAGTGTTAAGTTTTTACTTATCAATCACAAGTAATGCTGAGAAGCGGTTCTTGAAATAACGATTTACAAAATTCAAATGACCACCATTTTATTAAAATTGCTGAAACGCTACCAAAACCTCTGGTAAAAGAGATAAACAATCCCTACATAATCACCTCGGATTAGAGATTCTTTGGATTTTGCATTCACAAATAATCGACAATTTTAATAAAAAATGCTGAACTACAATCACCATCCCTTTGTTTTGCGTCCATACTGTGCATTGCCTTTATACAAAATTCGGTGTGATTTAGTTGAGCGACTCACAAAAGATTACGAGCCACAGGGACAGCGCAGCGACTGTATACTGAACACATGCCTGCATCCCGGAAGATGCATAATTACATAACTAATCTATGCTAAAAGAAAGTTATAACCAGATGATAACTACAACATAGAGCTGCATATTTGCACAGCGAAGGGGCTCATCATATCCAACCCAACGCAAAATTAAAATAGAAACAAATAGTAACTTTCACAGATTGAATAATTATTTAATTTTTTTACGGGTTATTTTTATCATTGTCAATTTAAAAACAGCGATTTATATTCGAGATATCAAGTTGTGTCTATTACTCCGTAAAGACTAGGCTATTTTAAATGAAGATTTTAAAAAGGCTATTCTGTGTAGAAGGACTTGTGTTAGGGAAGATTATGTCAAAGCGGAGAACCATTAAAAATGCATTTTACCGCTAAGATAGACAATAAATTGGTATGTTTTTAAAATACATATAAAATACTTAAAAAGCCCAATTTCAGTTTGGAAACACCTCAATATGGTATCTAGGAATGCTAAAGATAATATTTAAAGTGGTCTCTTGCTTGTACTAAAAAATGTTTAGCGACATCAGTTTTTTCTAGTTTGACACCCTGACTAGTAGGTAAAATGGTTCCATCATCACAGATCACAGTAATCACCTCGTTAAAATAGGCTGGCATTTTTGGGCGTCTCAGAATCAATTATCGCGATCCTTATGGTGACCTTTGTTGTTCATGGGCATTCGGGAAAGTAGGTCACAACTCATGAATATTCCTAAAGGAACACTTCCGGGAAGTCAATCAGACAGGGTCACCTAAAGCTAGCAGAGACAAAGTCATAGACAGACTGTGATTGATTAGGGCGGTTAAAGTGGTCCGTTGTGAATATTAATCAGTTTTGACCCGATTTTCGATGAAGCCAATAAAGAGAAGTGAATGCTATTTTTTTACATTGTAACAGCATGTCGTTCGAAATACGTTTGAGCTAAAGCAATTGAATTTTAAGCCATTATGGAGAAAGATAGTTTACCATTTCAAGGAACTATTTTGCCCATCAAGTACAGCAGTGCCGATGATAAGTAAAGTCAAACCGACTAAATTGGATATGCTGGGTTGAGTTTGAAGGACAGGCCCATCCAGGTATGGTATAGTATAATGTATTATTATTAAGCCGTACACAGAAGAAACATGCCAATTTCTTAGCTCAAACACTAAAATTGTGACACATCTTTGCCATGTTAGGTAGAATGGGCTAAATATCAATTAGAGACGCATTTCGTTACTAAAAAAATTACCCCCAGGTCACGCTGGCATAATACTTTAAATTGTTATAAGTTGAGTCTGATGAAAATAGACAAATCAATAATTGTTCCAAAGGAAACCAAATATCCTATACGGACTAAAACCGCAACGAGTTCGTTCTTCTGAAGTCGATATTCTGGCATATAATAGTGATACCGGGATGAGTTTACTATGGGGTCAGTTCGCTTTTATAGCTTCCACAAGGCTGACTTTCTCCACGGGGATCCACTGAGCCAGGCATTTGAGCCGGATAACGACAATGACTGGCCGCATACTGGCCCTATCCCGGACCACGCTTTGACCAACTTTTGTCAGCTGCCGTTTGGTGAATCTTGTCAGATGATCTCTCATCAGGATTATCATGATGTGTCCACTTTACTTATATTTAGCCTCTATGATAAGCCAGGGTCACGACAAGCATATTACACTTATAACACATGACTGACCAAGTGAATTCTATACTATTACTATTGATAATTAGTACTCACACGGAACATAATCGACCGGTTTCTTTTAAATTCACTTTGACCTTTAACACAACAACATAAATATGCCCACAATCAATGAAATAGTGCCAGCAATGAACTTGGCACGCAGAAAACCCTTAGAAATCATATATCACACATGAAATTCAAAGAAACAGTTAATATATATGAGATATTTATGGCGGCCATCTTGGATTTTTGTTTTTTGCACATTTCCTGCAAAAAAATTGCAAGGTTGTCCACCTAGGTTGTGTTCCCGAATATATGTAGAGATGATTTCGTTGGCCAATCTTTTACAGCAGGCCATGTCTGTTTTCCTAAAAAATGGTGGTTTGGCTCCTATATCCCTGGGTATAGTTACAAAGCCACCTCTTTAACAGCGACAGATGAAAATCAGAAGCCCGGGTGTCTGACAAGTAAAGGGGACGTGGTACATCTGCCTCGCCAGTCTTGCATGCGTCCTGGGTTCGAACCCAGCTGAGCATGTATGGGTTTTTCAGATAAATATCCTTGTTGCGACGCGCTGCGCGCTCCATCACATGTCTGATATCTTTCTCTTTTACTTCTATGCATTTTTAAATGTCCATTTCGAATGACATCCACGTTTGCATCCCTTTGGAACATAGGGGGTACTGCAAATCTCATTCTTAGACCCAAAGACACAATTGATATGGCACCAGAAACAAGTCATATTGATTTCAGTGACATGCGCATAGCATTACCTCTGTCTGGATGCTCCCGGAATTGGATTGTTTACCAGACTAATCCTCTTTCGCGGCTTTGTAGATTTTAGCATTCGCAGACGGTGGGCCTCAATAATGGACCAGCGTACCAGCTTTGAAACAAATATGGAGGAAGCTGGATCAGACCCATTTCTGTCTGATATCTATGTGATACTTGACGTCGTAGCCACACAATGAAGCTCACCACCAGAGACTCATAAGCAACTTGTTATGTCTGCCTACTCCTAGTTTTCTTCACCTCGAGCTTAGAATTACTGTCACAATTCTCCACTCAAAGCTTATACGTGGTTGTATTGACTTGCTAAAAAATACCTAAGAATAGTGCCATGTGGCGAATGAATGTGACAAGGAGCAGGGCTAACCCTTTGCCTGCTAATCACGACAATAGTCGTTTTATTCTGTTTTATTAGCCGATTAAATCACTGTTATTGGGAATTAAATGACTGTTTTAACATCAAGATTTGTAAATGTTTAGTCTCAAAGCAAACAAATGTGAGTAATTTTCAACCACATGAGGTTGTGGATCGCGGTAGCGAGTCACAACCTCAAGTGGTTGAAAATTTAAATAAATTATCTTAGCAGGATAAGGGTAAATCCAACAAGCTTGCCTGTATGAGCCGCCATATAACGACCTAAGGCGGGATGACGATAAATGAGATGATTTGCTAAATAACATCCGGTCCCATTTTCTCCACAGGATGCCATTTGTCTGATGTCTTCGGGGAAATTGTAGGTATATCCTCTTGTCACAGGAGGTTGAACCCCGATCAGAAATAACAGGAAATACAGTCATTAATAAATGTAACTGCTATTCAAAACTCATAAATCTGATGAGCAACTAAACATAGCAATTATAAAACCAAGCATCTAAACATAGTAATTATGATGACCAGATTGGACTTGATAGTCGATTCATATTATCAATTGTTTTATAAATAAAAAATATAGGATATATGTGACCTGCTCCAATGTAATCAGTCGGAAGTCGCAGATTTTTAATTGTTCAGTATATCGTTTTTCTCAGAAAATATAAAAAAAAATCGTCATGCATTCAAGCCTGACACTCACTGGCGAGATGAGTGTTACATGCTCTATTCATATTTTGTGGGAGCCTTTTTAAATAATATTATTACCAATAAAGTGGGATGGCTAGAACATGTCCGCGTACTGACAGTGTGTCGCGTTTTGGGATTTTGACGGCAAATTTTTACCTCACTTATTACGATACACAAGTTAAGAGCCTAGTAAGAAAAAAGTCCCAATGTTGAATATTATTAGGATGGTGATAATTATGAGATGCCTCTGGCTTTCTGGGGCCGAGCGAGCTACGTATGTCACTGAGTCTCCCAACAACACTGAATCGTTACGAGCGCTCACAGGTTTCACAATGCCCCGAAAATGAACAACGCCCAGAGACTAATTAGTCCGTGCCATAATGCTATTAGTGATCGACAAATTTACGTGGCCCTCACCTCCAACCGCTATTATCAAGGTGGAGTCTGTATGGCTAGGAATGGCTATGGCTAATTATAAAGATAGACAAAGATGAGTGTGGCATCATTATCAACACACAGCCTACAAGCCATTGGAAAGATATTATATAGGTGAGTGTGGTATCATCAACACATTCTAGGCTAGTCATTATAAAGATACTTACTTTTTAATTTTGTAATTTTGTAATGCAAGAGATGATATTGTGCATTTTCTACAGTCTATAAATGTATAATTGTGGGAATAAGACAAAAACCTATATAATGGTACCATGCCAAATGTCATGAAGGCGTGTAGGATATAAAACAGGAATGCAGGTGTACTGTAGACCTATCTATGCCGATGTTTATCGTGTATAGCGAGAACGATTTATCCTGTTAACATTAAAAATACCAGAGTCTAATCTAAAGAGAATATTAGTAGAAACTACCTCTATCATGAAAATATATCGCACATTGGAAGACCTAAAATAAAGTCCGTTAATAATAATTGAACAACGCAATAAAGTATTGCTAAACAAGAGAATTGAAAAACACATAATATTATGTATACGCGATCGGTCCGCCAACCGTTCTTTAGTGTCGGACCTTGGTCCAGATGAACGGTCTCAAATGAAAAGTAGTCGAATGACATAGAACTAGATGTTCCAAGGAGCCTAATACATAAATAACATAATAATATGTTTAAACCATGGTGATGACAGTTCTATTCTTGCATAATATTTTAGTTCAATGTTTTGATAATTCTATCGATTGTACTACACTTTATTGTAGTAATATAGGACTATTATTATACGTATCAAGTACATGGGTCATATCTCCTGGAAATGTACAAATGGCCTCTTAGGGCTCAGATACTGGGTTTAAATTTAAAATTGCTCAAATGTACTTGTTATGCTTTTAATTCAGAAGCACGAACAGTAATCTAACTTACCATACCAATTATACTTCGAATCATGAAGAATTATAGTTTTTTTCAGCATAGAATAAAAACACCATCATTTTCCATGATGTGCCTAACATTTTTAGGTTGTAATGTAGTTCTATTAAAACCGCCCTATAATGTATAGATACCCGATATATGCCTCCCATCATTGGCAGTGATATATTATAAACTATCAGAAATAATCATTCAAAATTTCATAAATATTAGATGTATGGGTCTACTTGTAAATGTTTTTTTGAGACGCAGTCTTCTTTCTTGAAATGCCGATTTCAGCCTCCTTACTAGCATCAAATACTGATTAATCACATACATTGTATCAGTAGACTCCCTGATGACATGACTGCTTCTATGAAGCCTCTAGTCGTGAATATAAGAAGATAGGCCTACATGTAACAAATTCACCAATTCAACCATTTTTTATCACTGCTATGGCAACAGAGAATGCCATTGAAATGTTATGCACATCATGCATATCCTGCAATATCACCACTTATGTCTCAAGTATTAAAACTGATGGTTTTAAAAACTAATATATGGTCGATTCCCACGAAAGTGATGCATATCGGCAAAAAAACGACTTTGTTGCACAGTCCTGAATTCTTCAGTTTATATCGCAGATATATGGAACTTTCTCAAAAAATATATGCGAGCTCTTAATATATGATAGTTGCAACATGAATGGAGTTCATGCTCATTATTGAACACCAGAGTAGCCCTACGAATGCATATTATGTAATATGTAAATGTCATAATGTAACTAAAACTTTGGTGGCAAAGAGTACAGCAGTTCAAGTGGTAACAATTAGGTGGTAATGTTTAGAACAGTTTAATAACAGTTGCGAAAATTTGATACTGCACATAATGATTTGTAGCCAACTTCTACTCTGCTGCGAATAATCAATATTCAGAAAATATACAAAAAAAGACATGTCAAACATAATATTTCTTTCAATTCAAGGCATTGAGTGGAAATAGCAGTTGCATTTTAAAATGTAAATGGAGCATCTTGTTTAAAAGCATGATTTCATATTATTTGTTCATCTAAACGTTTTTCTAAAGGTGTATTCGTAGGGTTACAAATTGATATTTTATTGAAAAATAAGGCTATTAATTAACATAATTGTTGTGTTATAAACGATTTGTATCGATAACTAACATTACTTTGACAGCCACATTAATAAACAATCAGAGAAGGATGGAATAAAGAGTTTTAGCAACAAGAAGCGCGAGAATCACGAGAATAATTTATTTATAGTTTGTCACTGAATTAATAGTCAACCTAAAAAATATACATACATATATCATTCACTTGTGAAAGGTATTTAACAGATAGAGCTACAATGAACAAAAGAGGGTAAAACTGGTTGCTCTACGTCGATTCAAAATGCTTATATCGGCTTTGTTTGTAGGGTTACGCTGTCATTTGTAGGGTTACTTTATCTAGGTGGCCTATGAAAAATCACAAAATTGACGGCTCTTTATATTATTTAAACACATGTGTGTTCTCCCGTATGATACTGCTCAATATCCAATAGATTTACCACGCTATAATTAACTTCACATAAACCATTGAACAAAATATCTAATTTGTCAAATAATTTTATGTATTTCCAACTGGTGAAGTCAGACAGTGATTATGTCGCTATTGTATCACATACGTTTTAAAATACCACTTGTTCTGGCTTGCTTGCATATAATGTTTTTGAAAAATATCGTGTTTTTAGATAAAGGTCTCGCAATGCCAATTAAACACGTATTGTGTTATACAACATAAAAGCTATTTGTGAAATTGGTAACCCTACGAATGCACACAGTGGTGAACTCTTTTAGATGCTAGCTATGTTTAAATTAATATTTCCAATTTTTGTAATACACAAAAGAATACACGTTAGATATATTTTAATATGATGTATAACAAGTATATTAACAGTAAATTAGCCTTTGCATTGGTGAGTTAAAATAATTTTCAAACGTTTTAAAAACGTGTATTTTATTTTTTGGATAGAAATATTTATTAGCTTGTTGAGTTATACACCTTATAAGTGCTTACTATGAACATAAGAATATTTTAAATGATATTGTCCACATATTGCCATGTCATGACATGCTAATGCATCATAGATATTCAATTAACTCCTGTATTCTCCACACCTACACAGTTAAATATAGCACTGTGATAATTTGTAGGATATATTAAAAATTCAAACATTGCTAACGTTTCAAGATATCTATGTTAACCACTAAAATCTGACTGTCACGTACACTGTACTTTGGTTATTCTGTTAGACAAGGTGGTAAACCCCATGTCTTTTCATAGAATTCCACAGCTGCCATTTCTTTATTTAAAATTCGCGGGGTTACAAATATTAAAAAAAAACCGTAGTGTTCAATAGAAGAAATTAAAAAAATGGTATAATTTTCCGATAGGTTACTTTGCCCATATTATACATTGGTACCACAAGTGTATTCAGAGAAAGAGCTTGTGTTAATCTGTAGTAGTATTCGTTTTATAGAACATGAAAGCGCATTTGTATGGTTATAAAAACGCACTTTAAATTATTGCAATTATTTTGCTATACCAACATTATTTTGTGGACATGCTCCACAATGAATTCGGTTCAGCAAATAAACAGCAAGCACAGCTCAGGTCATAGATATAATGTGTAAAATATTTATATTGTGCAATATTGATTTACTCAGATATCATAACACAAGCTGTATTCGTAGGGCTACACGAGTTTTAAATTGACAAAAAATATGAATTAAAAAAAATCAAATTTACAAAAGCAAAAAAAGAGTTGGCTATTGATTAGGTGCAGGTGCCGCGCTTCAGAATGCGTAATATAAAGGCGCTGTTTATTTTGAATATTGAGGAAATGAACTTTTTCAAAATAAGGTCCAGATGCATCACTTTCGTGGTAATCGACCATATATACAGTCTAAACTTGGCATATGAATAACGAAGATTTTAGATAACTTTAACACGATTTATATGAGTGATATACACCTAAAACTCACGTAAAATATGTGACATCATTGTGTTTACTTTGAGCCTCACTAATTGTATTACAAACATTGATTTCATGATGTGCCTAACAGAAAAGTAGTGATCTGCGTTAAATATTTACATATTCTCACAATAATGGGATAATACAAAACATATCTAGGGCAGTTTGATCTATGAAAATGGCAGAAAAACACATTGAAATATATCAAAAGTCAATGTATTGTTGACAATCATGGTAACATATACAGCCTGCAGAAAAAGTTAGGCACATCATGTCATGATATCAAACATGAACATTCTGCTGGTGTGTGCAGCATAGACAAACAGAAAATACCCCTTTTATCGCTCAGCAAGGTCTTGAGATGATAAACTTTAGAACAGAAACATGGGAGTACTTATTTGCAAAGCTGTTTCTAATAGCTTGTTAAATTAGTTGTCCTTTCCTATGCAATAGTCTACAGTTTAATGATACTGTGCTCAATCTTTGTGTTACAAGTTCTCATAGCTTAGATTTTTCTCACCATTGATCACGAATGTTGAATGTCTGAAGCCAGCATGGTCCATACCCAGTTTATGCAGTTGAAAATGGCGAAAAATACGCATCCGTTTCAATGCACTGTTATGTTAGGCACATCATGATTTGGTGGAAAACATGCAATTTGATATAGATAAATAACGCATTTTTTTGTCGATCCGGCTCATATTGGAATCCACAGGCATGTTCAGGCATAGCCATCAAAATAGTATTGGCGTGTAGTCTATTTTTGTCTAATAGCACCTATGAAGCGAAAATGATGTGCCTAACTATTTCCTGGTATAATATCTAATAGGCGTCGCTGGCATAGAAGACTATGATTCACTGTCATTTTCTGTTGATCATTTTTAATAAACACCCGAAGCTTTATTATTGGGAAGGCACAACTTACCTCTTATGTTATTTCTTTATTGCAGTATACACCATAATGTATTTGTTAGGCACATCACAAACAAATTTTCGAAGGTGGTATACATCCAGGTGCCATCCCAAAATATGTTTTGTGCAGCTTTTATTTATTTTTTGAATACCTTATATCTGTAGCAACTATGGAAAGTGACAAAAATATCATATATCAAGCCTGATTATTTGTTAAAAACTTTTGAAGTGTCGTCTAAACGTTAAAAGTGAGTTATTTGAACCCATATATGACACTGTCGGACTGAAAATAAGCACCAACGAGTCGTGGAACACAGTGAAATCTATACATTTTCATCAAGCTAGTTATCTATCTAATATAGTTATAGGTGTTTGAATAGGAAATATATCACTCATCAGTGAAGCTAAGGCCAGTATAATACTTACTGGGCAATTGTACATTTCCAGGCGATATGACCCATATATAATGTATATGTCAGATATTTCTGCATGAATATGCCGTGAATACAGTCACGTAAGTCAACTTACCGGAGTGGATATTGTTGGCGAATAGTCGTGTCGTCACATCTTACTAAAACATACTTTGATTAAGCGCTTCCTGTAATTAATTCTCTGGAGACCATTTACTCTTTACGGTTCATAAGATCAAGACGCCTGGTAAATGGGTGGATCCGCACCACAGAAAGACATTCCAGACAATGTCTGTACGATATGAAAATACTAATATATCTGTTATTACAGCATCGTGTTTATCCCAACAAACATGAGACGTCGAACCAATGTAATTTTAATACAGCAGCATATTTGTACAACGTTGACTGAATGATCAACAATCAAGTCTATTGAGTTTCACAGAATTCTCTGAAACGCAGTGACGTCACCGGAAGCCGTTTTGAATGGCAACTCGGTGAAAATAAAGTTATTTAACACCCCTCCCCATACTTCATTGCATTAGCCAACTCGGTGAAAATATTGGAGGTCAAGGCCATCGAGTTTGACAGAATAGGGACTGAGAGGTGATAGGAACACCTTTCCATTATGGTAGCAGTTCGTCAGTTCACCTGGGATGCTTAAAGCCTGGCAGAATTAGTTTTATAAATCTGGCTAGTGACAAATTAGGTAGGCAAATTATCTCCACATTGACGAACAGGAAATCAATTGCAATTGTACATCAAATACTGCACATTTACACAACATTGTAATCTAATCTTGTGTACCGGTATTGTATTGATCATAGTAATTATAAGTTTGCTGGAATGCATGTAATCGATAATGAACTTTTTATTTTCTGATAACTTTGTTTGCATTAGACACATTGTGCGTAATATCGGAAAGATTTGATCATCATTTGAAAAATTATACCAGTCATTGAATAATTTTAGTGAACGTCAATCAATTTTCAGAAAATTTGTGGAAATTGTTATTTACTGAAAAAAACATTCATGACCTATTGTAGAATTTTGGCGGTATAAGTTCAAGTCTAGGTCGTCTAAAAAATCACACAACAATAGGCCTACATAATGGAACTCATCATCGATGGTGTCACTGTTACATTTTGAACATATTCTCAATTCTCTTGGTACATTGTTATGGATCCCAGTGTTCATTGGAAGTTTGTGGTTTCTGCATCTAAATTTGGTAAATACAATTTTTTGACTATTCTAAAGTATTTAAGTAATTTTGGCATTCAAAGTTCATTTTCAACATCCGGTAATTGAAGCATTTCGAACTGTCAAATACCTCTGATGCCCAATTCTGCCTGAATCGATCTTTTGTTCTTATCTTTATTTTATTCTTAAAACAAAAGCTACAAAAGGGTATATTTTGTGTCGTATGCATTTCTGAGAAACCAAGAGCATTTATATTACGTTTCACAAATCTGATAAAATTACGTGTAAAAAGAATACGGGCTCGTCCATCTTATATATGATAAATAATTAAATATATTGCTCAACTTGCATTCGGTGTCATTCACCAGCCTAACCCAAAACTTCAGTAAACGGCATTTGGATTGTATAGATATAGGAATTACACCCGGCTCTCTATATATCATACTATTACAACAAGTGATTTGGTTTAATTTCAATATATATTTGTAAAATTGTAATTGTAGTTTGTCCAGTATTGTACATGATTCGCAGCCGTATGAAATGTCCGGAGTTACAACCTTTTCAAATAAATGTAGTTGCAAGTCCATAGATAATTGCAAACCACTTGCCGTACGCAGTAAGGAAAACATAGCTTTTGAATCTTTGTCATGTAAACTCTTTATAGCTATTAGAGGTAAAAATAAGAGGTAAAAATTATTCCCAGATCATTAATTCAAATCCTATAATTCTATATTAAATAAGGTATGTTTCTTATTTTTCCACTGGAAAATATCATAATCCTTGTTTTCATTTTTTAAGCTTCCGCTCTTCATAGTATTCACGTAAGTTATTTAACTCTTCCTTTACCGACTTCCCGCTCATAAAACTACCCCAAGAAACCGATTTTTTTTAAAGGAGGACCCCTGAGGTAGCCCCTGGGTACCATAAAGGTTATAGATATGTGCATGTGCACATCGCACAAAATAAAAATGCAAGAGACCATTGCGTCCATGTCACTGACCATTCTGGTTGGCGATTTTCAACCATGCATGTAATGAAATATCTCCATTGCAATTAATGCACGTACATAAGAGGAATTCGCATAAATGCGAAATTGGTAAAGGAAGGGTTAACGAGCATTGAATTTCATCCCCGGATTCTGCTAATACGACTGTATCATCTACATACTGTACATTAATATATCAAGTTGTGAATAGTAAAATAGTTTCTCATCAAATATAAATTCTTTATTTTTCACAATGTTCGCAAATTAATTTGATATATAGCAAATAGAAGAGGTGATAGGTTATCACCCTGTATAACCCCAGCTTGACACGGACATGTGTTAGATAGTTAACCAATAACAAAAACACGAAATTTAGCATTAGCATACAAATTATGAACCACATGAATATTTTACCAGATATATTATAATTTAATAGCATAGTTCAGAGCTGTAGTCTTTATCAAATGCTTTCTCATAGTCAATAGTCAACGAAGCATGCATACAATCTTTTTTTGTTTGATAAATATATGTTAAGAACTGTTTTTATTACAAAAATCTGATCTGATGTACAATGATCTTTCAGCATACTTGTTCTGATCTAATAACGCTTTCTCTTACATCATCTTTACTTCCTTTATCTTTATAGTGGAACAATAAAACCTGTACACCAATCATCGGGCACCATACCAAGCATTTATGAGATGAGTTCTTAAGAAATTCGTTTAGAATGTTATCTTCCTCACTACTTTTACTTCTCATCGATCGCCGCCATGAGTGAGAGAGCTAGTCTGTGGAGATGCATGTTTCGGCCCATGGTAACACAATTTTTTAAACAATTCCAGGTTGACCCTTTACCTACGCCATCTACACCAGACACTATGTTTTGTGGTTATTGTTGCACAATCGTTCTTCTGATATCAGTTCAACTCAGCTACGTCGTAGCCAGATCTCAACAGATGATAGCTGATATCGAATGTAGTCCTACAAAAGCACACCTGACGTTTTTTATTCGTTTCGTATTTGTTTCGTTTTGCGTCATATTATCAACTGTATGCAACGCTTCAGAACAATACTACCATGCAAAGTATCTGCTGACTTTACAAGTAATTTGTTTGGCTTGAAAGAGCAGAATAGCTGTACTAGATAATTCAACTTGTAGCTAAAAGGCACATACACTTTAATCTGAAGGTGTCTTAAATCGAAATAGAATAACAGAGCATATTATGTTATATTTTCTAAAGTCGAAACGCGCACTGCTTTACAGCTGGCGTGTTGGTTTACACCCGCATTGTGTGTTACAACGGCCTTTGCGAGAGCAGCGAGCTGCCGTAGGCGGATATAGCGCTAGCATGTCAATATATTAAACCTATCGTCTTGAATTTTTGTCTTCTGTTTTTTTTTATCATTATTTGGAGTTGGTGAATTGCTCAGCCATTTGTATATAGCTTTTAATGAAACAAAAACGTTCTAACTATCAAATAACTTCTCAATGTAAGCATCCCCCCCTTTCGCGATATGCCCTTGTGAAAATCATTTTGTTGTTAATCTCATTTAATTTAACTTGGTAACCCGATTGCCACTTGCTTCGTGTAGTAGATATTACTCGGTTATTCGCACCGGAAGAGGTTATATTATTGGAAAGACTACTCTGCCCTCACGTGCATATCTGCACGCCGTTTGGAGGACAAGAATCATGGCCATTGTCAGGTCACACGGAATTCCTAACATTGCACTGTCTGATATATTCCCAATCCACGAGATTCTGATACATTCCATGGCTTCAAAGCGGAAGAACAAACAATGGTGTATACTACTCAATATTCAGTAGTTGGACTTTAGCGATCTGTCCTGTGTCAATATAATTAAATAGATAGATCATCCAATCAAATGTAATAATTTTGATATAATTTTAGTATAAATCATATGCCTATAAATCTGCTTAGGTTGATTTCTAGGGAAAATACCACTACTTTTCACATGCTGGCTGACATGATCAGCTGATGATTGTCATTATGGATAAACGTCCTCGGTCATGCAGGCAGTTGGCAATTAATACTTCGAAAGTAATACCTCTCCATTAGACATAACAGGCATAACACATACATTGATAGTTAGAAGGTCTTTTGTTTCATAGAGAGCTATAGTGTTAGTCATCAATTACCAGCTTCAAATAAAATTCACCTTAACCTGGCGTAAAACCAATTACTTTTCTCCTCCCAACAACGGATGTTGCCTGCTGGAGATCCGTCTGGTCTGCCTAGCGACAGTGTCTTTTCCGATGCAATTTATGAATATATCAAGCGACTTGTCTAAATATGTAGGAATACAGATCTATAAATACATGTATACACATGAGAGGTACACCTTGAATGGTTTACCCGGCTGTCTTCATGTGGAGCCGGCTGAGGAGAACATTCTGGCTTATAGTCGATAATCTTTCGACGTTGTGACATTGAGATTAGATTTATAGGTTTCCAGAATAAAGGATTGTCTTGTCCGAGATTGCCAGCAGCAGCTTTGTGTACATTTTATTCATATAAAACATATTATGGCCGAAGGCCGTAAGAGGATGCAAGTGTTGATATTATCACTGGTTTAATTAATTCGCCAGCCCGATCCCGTTGGACGCGAGCTGTTGAGCTGAACCAATGTCATTTCAACACGATTCAATTGAACTTGGTTCAATTTCGCAAACTGTTCACATGCATGGAGTGGAGTGTGTCTATGGTAGTGTGTACTATAAAGAACCACTGAAGTCATAAGATAAGAGTAGGACATGGTCTGGGCTTCCTTCTGTCGCGATATTGTCATGATTGTGCAGAAAGCTGGAATGTGAGAAAAAGCAAATATAGGAATATGTAGATGACATTGAACATAATTACCTTATGAACATACAGCTGTATAATGTGGGCTGTCTGCAAATATATTAAATCAATCTGCAGCCAAATCTCCACAGGAGTGCCTCAAGGTTTAATCCTGGGATCTTTACTGTTTATTTTACTGTTTATTTATTTGAGCAACGCGACGGAAAATGACGATAAAATTCTGGATGCTAATAAGAGGTTTTAATGACAATATTTGACTTTGTTTTTGATGTAGGCCAGGTGGCCATCTCTTCTTTGAAAATTGCGGTATTTCCACATCAATCCGACTCAATCATCTGCGTGGTTACATCGACCTTTGGGAATTATATAAATCGAAAAATTTGATTCAGACATGTGGCCTTGACCCTATATGGAGATGGTGGACTCCTCTTGATTAGATGTGGAGTTGCACAAGACGGCAGCTGTAGTGGTTAGTGGTTGCAATCATTTATGACAGTGGTAAGAAAACAAGGAAGAAAAGTCATTCAACATCGGGTGAAAGTATCTTACAAGCCTGAAATGAGGTATTTTTAAACCATTATTAAGACAATATTATGTGGAGCCGAATATTTTTCATATAATTTATTATATAATATAACACCGGGCAAGGGTCGGGTTTTCTTCAACTTGACGTTGTTTTATTTTGCTTTTTGTGTCAAGACATTTTAGTGATTTATGTCTCAAATTTAACCTTTATCCTGCTGTGTAAATTTATTTAAATTTTCAACCTCAAGTGGTTGAAAATTACATAGATAATTTCCTCTATATCTATGGAAAATTACTCATATTAAAATTTGTTCAACTTGAGACCAAATATTTACAAATCTTAATGTTTAAACAGTCACTTCATTCCCAATAACTGTGATTTAATCGGCAAATAGACCGGATTAAAAATGACAATTTCCGTGATCAGCAGGCAAAGGGTTAAATAAATGTAGGCCCTATGTCAAGTAACCCAGAAACTTCGGTCTACAAAAACAAAACCTCGGTTGAGTACTGGTGAAAGCAAGAAAAAAGTGAATATCACTAATTCAAAGCAGACATCTTGGTAACAGATGTCGGGCCAATATTCCCTCATACTCTCGTGATATCAGATGAGTTTACTATGAGGTCAGTTTGCTTTTACAGCGTCCATACGGCTGGCTTTCTCCACGGGGATACACGGCTACTGCTGTTTTTCTTTGCACTGCAATATACGATGACCCTATGCCGGACCCAACATCTCTTCCGCTTTGACCAACATATTTTTTCAGCTGCAGTTTGGCCAAACTTTGTCAGATTGATTCCAGCTTCAATGGCGGATATGCGACAGCATGCAGCCGTCGTTGGATCAACGTATCCTGGACAAGTACATGGGATCACGATCCCGGTACGTGATTCTGAAAGGTAATCTCTCACCAAGGATTGCCATGATGTGTCCACTTTACTTATTATAAACATTATAAGCCAAGGTCACAGTGAGTGTGCTCCTTTTTAGTCTTAGAGCATTGGTAGTGTTAGACTATGGTACTGTTTTTTTTATTATCACCGATGTAACTAGTTTCCACCTTTTTATATGTCTTAAATCCGTCACACTGATAAACGATGTGACTTACTTTCATAAATTAAAGTAATTATTCTAAGCAGTATCGATACACAACTTAGGCTGATATTTTATTTTTAGAGTTCAGAGTCCTATGGGTTGACGTGCGGGCGCTCTTAAAATCAGAATACGATGCTGATGACACATAATTATAACGTGTATTTATTATTGATAATAATCCACAATTTTTGTTTGGGGGAGGGTAATAATAATAGGAAAGCGGGTAGGCTGATAGGGGACACAGCCGCAGTTACAAAAACAGCCGCAGTTAGAGACGCGTTTGTATTCGTCTCGGGCTCGAGCCCCGCTGATCCCGCGTGGGGTTTTCAGATAAATATCTTTGTTTCTCCCTTCTCAACGTAAATGGGCGATCACGTTGATGTCGGTCCCGTCGAATAAAGGTTGAAACCAGTGTATCGACGTTAATTTCGTGCAGGTTGTCGACGCGCTGCGCGCTCCATCACGACGCGTTTCGGCACAGCAGCCCTCTTGTTAGTAGACTACAGATGTATTTTTTATTATCTGTTTCCCGAAAAAACTGTATTTTTAAATCAAAAGCTCTGGATAATATGGGACACTTTTGACAACAAATAGGAAATTGTTTCATTTTTGGTTGCTATGGTTTCATATGACAATTTGAATATAGATAGGAATATAGTTAGGCTACCTTGAAACGACAATAATTGAAATCAGACAATATTTATCCCTGCTTTTCATCAATTGTGTACTCATGTCCCATACTACTCTACTGAAGGTCCATGCTACCTGCCAAGAAAGGTAATATTGTACACATTTTCAAAGCAAGCAACTATCATCTGATTATCTATGTATTCACTGTTGATCTTTTAATTTCCTCTTTTTATCCATACTATCGATGTCAATAGTTTTTCGCTCTGATTTTTTAAAACTTATACGAAGTAATAGAGATCTGAGAGGCGGTACATCTAAAGTGTCCCATATATAATTTTACCTTTAATAATGTTGAACGATGACTGTGATACACTGTGCAGTATATTGTACGCGTATAATACGCAGCTATTGCTTTGCTCTAAGCTTGAACATATTAAAACTGTATCGTTCTGATTTAGCACTTTTATAATCAACTGATCAATACTTACTGACAGTATTTATTGATCAGTTGATTATGAAAGTGAAACACAAGTATTGTTAGGGACATATAGGCCTATTGTGCATCACAACTATAATCACAGTGTAAATAAATAAAGATAATTACGCGTGATAATGTTGTGATTATTGTAGAAAACTTTTCTATTCTTAGTGTTAGGTTATACATTTTTACTTTAATACTGTATTCAATGTGAAGCTCTAGATTAACAACTTATTTATATATTTGGGATTAAAGTTGTCGCGCCTCCCACTTGACAGTGTGACAGGTGCAACTATTTCTCAAGGGGAAGATATAAAAAGACGAATCGTTTCCCACAGGCTCGTTGAAGGCTCTTCTTCCTTGAAGATGAGTTTTTTTCAAAGGCTGATTGAGCAATTTGGCTCGTGACAAATGTGGCAGTCAAATTACTTTCCCGTGGACTATCAGGAAATGAAATGAAATTTTACATCAAACACTGCACATCTACACAGCATTGGTTCATCGCTGGGCCAACGTTTAAAAGGCCGATCCAGTAGCTTTTGGTCAACGTTGAACCGATATTCTGATAATCCAATGTTTTTAAGGAGTGGGTCAGCGTCTGCCACGCTGGCGCAGCTTTAAAATAACATTAGGACAACGCCTCGTGTTCGCTGTGATGCTACTAGTAACGAAATATGCTAAGGATGTTTTTTTTCTGAATTGCCTACAGGAACTGACACCACGATTAGTTAATCCCGCAAATCCACCAAGAAAAAGCGACAGAGAATATTTCTCAAGTCTAAAAAATATTTGTTCAAGCTATCTGATTGATGGTCTTAGAAAACAAATTGGTTGTACTTTTGACATCGTGATATAGCCTATATTTTGAAATGGTCATGCTGATAGCCGATTAATTGTTAAGCCAGTGTCGTAGACGGGAACAACAATAAACAAGCATTAAACCAATATTGGACCAATGTCTCGTGTTATTTACATGTAACTGATATGTAACTGATCGATTACCAATAAAGTGAGGTCTAAGCCACACATATATAATTATTTAGGGGAGAAATATATTTTGCTGCTAGAAAACGATTATTTATAAATTAACAGTCGCTGACGCAATTTCCAGGTTCAAATGAAACAGCAAAATTGACTCTACAACGTTTTTCCTGCCTATCATAATTACTGATTAGTGTATTTTTTAAAGCTGATTTAATTTGACTTGACAACCCGATTTCCACCTGCATAACCATGCTTAGTGTGGTAGAAATTAGTTATCCACACCCGAAGAGGTGATATTATTGAGGAGACTATAGTCCGCCCTCTCGTGCATCTCTGCGCTACTTCTGGAGGACAAGAATCATGACCATGGTCAAGTCACACGGAATTCCTGACATTACACTGTCTCATATTTTCTAAATCCATGGGATTCTGATACATTCCATGCCTCCAAAACTTAATAACAAACGATTGGCGTCTTTGATCAATTATTTTATTATTTTATAGAGTACCCAGTAAACACAAAATATTTGTATAACATTTGTACAATGTTGGGCCAATGTCGAAGACGTTGGACCGACGTTGTGCAAATGTTATACAAATGTTTTGTGTTTACTAGGTATGCACGTAAATTTATATATTTATCATCAAATCAATTATAATACGATATAACATAATCTATTTGGTCGGATTTATAAAGATTAGAATTAAATTAGATTATTTCTAAGGAAGGGACAATACCCTACCTTTAGTATATTCGAAGTACTATATATTATTTCCTACATGCTGGCTGATAAAATTATTCATTGTTATTTTTAAAAGTACAAAGTCGCAGCAGTACAGGTTTCGCAGCAGTGCAGGCTTCATTACACAGTTGCTTTTTTGCCACCTCTAGCAAAAGTAAAACCAATTAGTTTTCTTATCCCAGCAGCGGAGGTTGTCTGTTTTCTTATAAATTGCGGAGATGCGTTTTATCCGCCTGGCGACTGTGTCTTTTCCAATGAAATTTATTCTCGAGTGGTATTGAGCGACATGTTTAAATATGTAGGAGCACATATCAATGCGTTTACCAATCTGATCTTTTGTAGACTCTGATGGCTTTACGTGAAGCCAACGCAGCTGACTTTTCCAGGTATACATTATCTATGCGCTTCATATTCGATACATAATCTTTGCAAATTTTTTCCCCCCATTTTTCCCCCCATTGTTTAGCTAACTTCTGACAATTTGTTTACGCTCAACTGTCATAGGAGGGTGTTTTACAGGGCAAAATGTAAGATGGCCGAAATCGGTAATGAAAAAAATCGAATCCAGACACATTTTGTCATGGCATGCTTATTTACCCTACATTTTATAAGCGATGGGTAAACAGTTACGTTAAATGTAATATTATTTATAAAAGTAAATAATATCAATAGGAGAAAAACCAAAATGGCCGCTAAAAATAGCAAAACACGAAAGTGATCAGTGGATGTTCACGCTTGACTTTTTGGTTTGAGAAGTGCAACATGCCAATCTTATGTTACCGATATTACTATTGCTTAATGTGAGCAAGTCTGCTTTTTGTAATTGGGAACAACATTCTCTTTTGTCTATATTAGATGTATGTGTGATAAATATAGTGTATGTGTAGTGCATATAAAAACGTAGATTGGAATAAGTAAGGAGCTTTGTTAAGTGGTAAAATGCCCCAGACAGTCGGATGTACTAATAACATAGATGTTGATCTGGAAAGTTGGCTCTAGTGCCATGGTGATGTTGTTAAAACATGTGTAAGAAGATCAAATGTATCCCAGGAACTTACCATCTTGGTTTGACTCTGAAGTGAGACGTCTAAAAAAGGAGCAAGCTTGGACAAAATTTAAGAACCTCATCATTGGAATAAATTTAGAAAAGTAAGAAATTAATTACATAAATTATTGCAGTACAAGCACAACCAGTTCATTGCTTATTTGCCTGACACACTAAAGAAAAACCCTAAACGATTCTGGTCTTATTGTAGATCGAAAAAAATATACATAGAACTAAATATTGTGAAGGTCTAATAATAATGTCTTTATTTCGTACCAAACAAGTACAGCAAACAGATTTCATATGCGTCTCACACACCATATTATATAAAATAGTAAAACAAAGTCAAATTGAATGGCATTAGTTATCAAACTGTAGTATCTAATAATAAATATAATTCATTAGGTAATTATGAGCACAATAGTTCATTTAGTATTTAAGTTGTCTCTCCAAATTTGAGGGTTGTTGACCTAGTGTCTCGAAATTCAATGAGTTCTCCTGCAAAAGTAATGGTAGGTGTATCATGTACAATATGTTTTGTCATTAAATGTTTGATATGATAGTACGATCCATAACTAGTAATAATCCATCGTGGTATGATATATTTATGAATTAATAAATTTATATTTTTACATGCCGGTGACCGGCTTCCATTAATGGCTAATAAACTACACATCATTAAAATATTATTATTATTATTCATACAATTAAGAAAAAAATGAAAAAATGCACACAACAATTGCATTTCAACTGGCATATCTCCAGCTATTTGGTATACAAACCTGTGGTGACACATAGGAGGCAAATTAAATATACGCCGTACTGCTTTATTCCAATTGGTTATAAAGCGAGTACAGCTGGTACTGGAAAAATCCATATTTTGCTTCCATACAATGGATGCAAAATGCATGTGCATGCTTAAATGTTGTTAATAAAACATTAAGTCGGCGGTTGAATTCAGAGAGACATGTATCAATTCGATCAGTTTCATTTGTTTCACCAACAATATTACCATGGCGTACAGCATTGGGTTTTAAATTAACATTACTATTTTGAAAATTGCTTTAATTATTATCATCTTCTGTCTCATCCACATCATAAATTACTAAATTACTTTTATTTGCATTAAAATTGACTTGATATTTAATAGAAAATTGGTCACATATATGTAACATTTTATGTATGGCTGTCTTTGTCGGCGCTAATAACACAATATCGTCAGCATATGATAGCACTCCAACATATGTGAGGCCAATTGTACATCACAGCCCTGCCATTTGCAAATTATTGAGAAAATGATCATGATAAATAGTATATATATTGCTTCACACCATTACTTACACTGAAGTGATTAGACAACGTCTTCCGCCATGCTACACACATAGTCTGAGAGATATACATATTAATGAGAAAACGAATTAATAATGGACACATTTCTTTATCTACAAGTGTATGAGATAACTTTAAGTAATGCATTCTGTCAAACGCTTTACTGGCTTCTAGTGGAAGAGAATACACTTTGGCATTGTTCTTATTATAATCATTAACAACTTTATCTAGCACATATGTACAAGTCATTGTCGATAAACCTTTTTTAAATCTATGTTGAAGGTCTGATGTATGAAAATTATTCCTCTACATTTCCAATATAACCCAATCAAACACTTTACCAAAAATACTGCTTAATGCAATTGCCCTATAGTTAGTACTGTCATTAAGATATTTTATTTTCAGGGATTGGTATCAGTTTAGAAAATCGGAATTGCTTTGGTGTATAACCATACTTAAGCTATTTCGAAAAAAAAATAGCCAGGTGTCTATATAATTTTGGAGGAGCATTATTGATATGATCTGTACTTACATTGTCAGATCCGTCATGTTTACCTGGTTCAATATGCTTTCAAGCAGACACAATGTTTTCAACAGAAATATGGTGATCACTTTCCACAAGAACATAATATTTTATTCTCAACAGTTTCCTTTAACGTAAACATATCATCCACATCATAACTTACAGAATTATACAAATCATCATATTTTTCAGCAAATAAAATAGCAATGCCTTGCACGTTATCAATACTATCAATATTGTTAATAATATTTGTCGTTTTTTTATGTTGAGCGCCACCAATCCCAATGATATGTTAAATACATATTTTGAATTAGCTTCTAATAACAACACTGGTGAGTCAATTGCTTTTATAGTGGCTGAGATAACTTTTAAAGTGGCTGTGATGACTTCCTCAGTGGCCAAGATCAGTTTTTTTGTGGCCAATATCACCTTTGTGGTGGCTGAGAAAGCTTTCAAAGTGGCCGTGATGACTTCTTCAGTGGCAAACATCACTTTTGCAGTGGCTGAAATCACATTTAAAGTGCCTGTGATCACGTCTTCAATGGTTAAGATCACTTTTGTAGTGACCGAGATCACTTGGCTGACATCAGTGTGTTAGTTGCCAAGATCACCTTAGTAGTGGTTGAGATAATTTTTAAAGACGATGTGGTCCCTTCTTCAGTGGCCAAGATCACTTTTGTAGTGTATGAGACAATTTTTAAAGTGGCTGTGACCAATTTTTCAATCATTTTGTAGTGACCGAAATATTTTTTTGTTGGCTGACATCAGTTTCTGAGTGACCAAGATCACCTTTGTGGAGGCTGAGATACTTTTTAAAGAGGCTGTGATTACTACTTCAGTGACCAAGATCATTTATGTAGTGAGTGAGATAACCTTTAAGGTGGCTGTTATGACTTCTTTAGTGATCAAGTTCTGTTTGTATGTGGCCAAGATCACCTTTGTGGTGGCTAAGATAACTCTTAATATGACTGTGAAGACTTCTTCAGTGTCCAAGATCAGTTCGTTTATGACCAAGGTCACCTTTGTAGTGGCTCAGATAACTTTAAAGTGGCTTCAGTGGCTGCCAACAGCTTGTTGGTGACCAAAATCACCTTTGAAGTGGCTGAGATGATTATTAGGGAAGATGTGATCATTTCTTTTGTGCCTAAGATCACTTATGTAGTGGCTGAGATGATTTTAAATGTGGTTGTGGTCACTTCTGTCGTGGCCTAGATCACTTGTGTAGTGGATGAGATAATTATTAGGGAGCATGTGATCACTTCTTCAGTGGTTAAGATCACTTATGTAGTGGCTAAGATAACTTTGAAAGTGGTTGTGGTCACTTTTTTAGTGGCCAAGATCGCTTTTGTAGTGGATGAGACAACGTTTAAAATGGCAGTGATCACTTTTTTATCAGTTGCCGGAGATCATCTTTGTAGTTGCTGCGATAACTTTTAAAGTGGTTGTGTTTTCTTCTGTGCCCAAGACCATTTTTGAAGTGGCTGAGATCACTTTTAAAGTGGCTTCAGTGGCTGATATCAATTTGTTAGTGGCCAAGATCATCTTTGTAGTGTCTGTGGTAATTAATATGGAGGATGTGATCACTTCTTAAATGATCAGTAAATTATCTGTGATATTGTGATATTGTGCGATCACAGGCTCGAAAAATGTTCTATCAATGAAACATTTGGCGGCCATTTTTTTTCATGTCGTTTATTTATTGCAAAACAATTTCCAACCCTTTAATCAGCAAGAACATTTGTAAACAAATTGATGATTAATAATCACTCTCTATGTTATTTCTGTGAGATAGTCGGCCATTTTTGATTTTACCCTCCTAAAAATCCTCCTATGATATCATTATCCAGAGTGAACAAATTTTGTGTGGCTAGTTCAGTCCTTATAGAAGACCGTGGTACAAAAATATTTCGGTAAGGAATTTGTTTTAGCTTTTTTTTCTAACTTTCCCCGACTAACTAACTAACTAACTAGCTGGCGTGTTGGTTTACACCGGCATTGATCTCCGAACAGACATTGGACGTTGTTCTGAGCCTATCAGTTGTAGTACGCCTAAAAGTGAACCAAATGTTTAAGATAACTACTGAAAATACCTTGTCATACATGTCATTAGCCGTGTGTTACAACGGCCTTTGCGAGCGCCGTAGGCCGATATTGCACTAACATGTCAATTCTGTGAAACGCAGTGACGTCACTCGGTGAAAACAAGGTTATATAATCGCCCCTCCCCCCATACTTCATTCTGTGAAACGCAGTGACGTCACTCGGTGAAAACAAGGTTATATAAGAACACTCCCCCATACTTCATTGTATTAGCCAGCTCGGTGAAAACACAGGACGTCGAGGTCATTGAGTTTCACAGAATATAGTAAACCTTGCGTCTTGAATGTTTGTCTTCTGTTTTTTTTTTTTTTTATTTGGAGTTGGTGAATTGCTGAGCCATTCATATATAGCTTTTAAGGAAACAAAAACGTTCTAACTATCAAATAACTTCTCAATGTAAGCACCCCCCTTTTCAGAACATGCCTTTGTGAAAAACACTTTTTTGCTAATCTCATTTAATTTAGCTTGGTAATCCGATTGCCACATGCTTCGTGTAGCAGAAATGACTCAGTTATCCGCACCGGAAGAGGTGATATTATTGGGGAGACTAGTCCGCCCTCATGTGCATATCTGCACGTCGTCTGAAGGACAAAAATCATGGCCATTGTCAGGTCACACGGAATTCCTGACATTAAATTGTCTTATATATTCCCAATCCACGAGATCCTGATACATTCCATGGCTCAAAAACGGAAGAACAAACAATGGTGTATTCTACTCAATATTCATTAGTTGGATTTAAACATTTTATCGATCTGTCTTGTGTCAATATAATTAAATAGATAGATCATCCAATCAAATGTAATTTTTTGATATAATTTTAGCATAAATCATCTACCTATAAATCTGCTTAGGTTGATTTGTAGGGAAAATACCACTACTTTTCACATGCTGGCTGACATGATCAGCTGATGATTGTCATTATGGATAAACGTCCTCGGTCATGCAGGCAGTTGGCAATTAATACTTCGCAAGTAATACCTCTCCATTAGACACCAGGCATAAGACATACATTGATAGTTAGAAGGTCTTTTGTTTCATAGAGAGATATTATGTTAGTCATCAATTGACCAGCTTCAAATAAAATTCACCTTACCCTGGAGTAAAACCAATTACTTTTCTCATCCCAGCAACGGATGTTGTCTGCTGGAGATGCCGTCTGGTCTGCCTAGCGACAGTGTCTTTTCCGATGCAATTTATGAATATCGTCGCCTCAGAGCTAAATGATCCTATCTGCCACTCTAACGAGTGTCAGATGGGATCATTTAGCTCCGAGGCGACGATATATCAAGCGACTCTAGGAATACAGATCTATAAATACATGTATACACATGAGATGTACACCTTGAATGGTTTACCCGGCTGTATTCATGTGGAGACGGCTGAGTAGGACATTCTGGGTCTAGATGCTATGTGGTTTATAGTCGATAATCTTTGGACGCTGTGACATTGAGATTAGCAGCTCTGTGTACATTTTATTCATATAGAACATATTATGGCCGGAGGCCCTGAGAGGATGCCAGTGTTGATATTTTCACTGATTTAATTAATTCGCCAGTCCGACCCCGTTGGGCGCGAGCTGTTGAGCTGAACCGGTGTCATCTCAACACGATTCAATTGACCTTGGTTCAATTTCTCAAACTGTTCACATGCATGGAGTGGAGTGTGTCTAATGGTAGTGTGTACTATAAAGAACCCCCGCAGTCATTCGATAAGAGTAGGGCATGGTCCAGGCTTCATTCTGTCGCGATATTGCCATGATTGTGCAGAAAGCTGGAATGTAGGACTATGTAGATGACATTGAACATAATTACCTTATGAACATACAGCTGTATTATGTGAGCTGTCTGCAAATATAATAAATCTATCTGCAGACAAATCTCCACAGAAGTGCCTCAAGGTTCAATCCTTGGATCTTTACTGTTTATAATTTATTTAAGCAACGAGACGGAAAATGACGATGCAATTATGGATGCTAATAAGAGGTTTTAATGACAATATTTGACTTTGCTTTTGATGTAGGCCTAGGTGGCCATCTCTTCTTCACAAATCGCGGTATTTCCACATCAATACGATTCAATCATCTGCGTGGTTACATCGACCTTTGGGAGTTTTATGAATCGAAAAATTGGATTCAGACATGTGGCCTTGACCCTGTATGAAGATGTCGGTCTCCTCTTGATTGGATGTGGAGGGGCGTATGACGGCAGTATTAGTGGTTTATGACAGTGGTAAGAAAACATGATATAAAAGTCATGATATCCCTGAATAAACCATAGCTTTAAACATTGGGTGAAAGTATCTTACAAGCCTGAAATGAGTTTTATTTAAACCATTATTATGACAATATTATGTGAAGCCGAATATTTTTCATATAATTTATTATATAATATAACACCGGGCAAGGGTCGGGTTTTCTTCAACTTGACGTTGTTTTATTTTGCATTTTGTGTCAAGAAATTTCAGTGATTTATGTCTCCAATTTAAATAAATGTATGACAAACGTCAAGTAACCCTGAAACTTTAAACTGTGAAAGTAGTGCAAAGCAATGCACCTTGTCGGGCCAAAATTTCCGCATACTCTCGTGATATCAGATGAGTTTACTATGGTGTCAGTTTGTTTTTACAGCGTCCATAAGGCGGATTTTCTCCATGGGGCTCCACGGAGAAAAGCAATAGTGTCGTACAAAGGCAAAGAGTAGTAACTTCTTATTTTTTCAAGTGAGCAGTTACTGCTGTTTATCTTTTTATTGGAATAAACGATGACCCTATGTCGGACCCAAGTTCTCTTTCGCTTTGACGAACGTATTTTTTCGGCTGCAGTCGGATTCCAGCTTCAACGACGGCTATACGCAGGGCCAACGCTAGCTCGGCCAACGCCTGCAACGCTGTCCCGGCATGTGACTAACGTATATAGGATGACGATCCCGGTACGTGATTCTGGAAGATGATCTCTCACCAAGGATTGCCATGATGTGTCCACTTTACTTATTATAAACATGATAAGCCAAGGTCACAGTGAGCGTGCTTCTTTTAACCTTCAGAGCAGCGATGTCGACTAAAGTAGTGTTTCTTTATTAGCACCAGTGTAGCTAGTTTCCAATATTATAAATACTTTGCCCTTTTTACACTGATATACGATGTGATTTACTTTCATAAATTCCGTTAATTCTAAGCGGTATCGAAACACAACCTAAAATGCCTGACATTTTATTTTTAGAGTTCAGAGCTCTACGGAGTAAGAATTATAGAAAAGCAGGTAAGCTAATATGGGACACCGCTGAAAACAGCTGCAGTTAGAGACGCGTTTGTATACATCCCGGGTTCGAACCTCGCTGATCCTGCGTGGTGTTTTCAGAGAAATATCCCTGTTTCTCCCTTCTTAACGTGACTGGGCGATGACGTTAATTGCGGCCCCGTCGAGCTAATGTTGAAACCAGTGCATCGACGTTAATTTCTCGCAGGTTGTTAAAGCTGCCTGCTTGGAAAGTCGGAGATCGCGGGCTTGAACACAACCTGGGGCGCATATTTCAAATAATCCTAACTTTGATCCTATCTTAACTTTCTCTCATTTTCATAAAAAAAGTTAGGATTGATTCTAACTTTTTAATGGAATTAAGAGAAAGTTAACATAGGATTCTTTGTAAAATGCGCTCCAGGCCTTCAAGTTTTGAAGAAACAAAATGTTTCTTCCCCGCTCACTCGCAAAGATTCAATATTGTGGGGACCTCCGTGACCGAGAGGTAGCGTGCTCGTCCTCCGTCAGGACTCGAATTTCGAATCCTGTGTCTGGAGAGCAGTGTCATCTCACCATCAGGCTGAGGAGGTTCTCCTGGCCCAGTTTAGCACACAAGACAGTGGCCACGCGTTTCGGCACAGCTGCCCTCTAGTTCGTAGACTTGAAACTACAGAGAGCACTAAAACGGAGGTCACGGACATGGAATGGCAAGTATTTGACTGCAGGTCTATCTTCTAGTACCTGTTTCTAAAAAAAAACAGTGTGTCTAAATCAAAAGATGTGGGTAATATGGGACACTTTTGACAACAAATAGCACATGTACATTGTTTTATTTTTGGTTGCTAAGACAATTTGCATATAGATAGGAATATAGTTACCTTGAAATATTTGAAATCAAAGTTATTGTATCCCTGCTTTTCAGCGATTTTAACTCATGCCCCATCCTACCCCACTAAAGGTCCATGTTACCCATCAAGAAAGGTAATATTGAACAAATTTTAAAAACAAGCAATTATTATCTATATTATTCACTGTTGATCTTTCAATTTCCCCTTTTTATCCATACGATCGATATCAATTGTATTTCGCCCTGATTTATTTAAACTAATATAAACTATTAAAGTAAAAACCTAAAGTGTCCCATATAATAATGTTACCCTTATATATTGAACGATGAGTTACACTGTGCAGTATATTGTACGCGTTTAATGCGTAGCTAATTTAGAGTGGAATGTTGTGATTGTTATAGAAAACGTTTCTATTCTTAGTATTTTGTCATAGGCCTACATTTTTACTTTAATACTGTATTCAATGTGAAGCTCTAGATTAACAACTGGTGATATCTTTGGAATTAAAATTGGCTCGCATCCGACTCCATGACAGTATGACAGGTGCGACTATTGCTCAAGGGGAAGATCTAAAAAGACGAATCGTTTCCCACAGGCTCGTTGAAGGCTCTCTTTTCTAGAAGATGTTTTTTTCAAACGCTGATTGAGCAATTTGGCTGGTGACAAATTAGGCAAGCAAATTACTTTCCCGTCGACTATCAGGAAATGGATTGGAATTTTACATCAAACACTACACATCTACACAACATTGCTTCATTGCTAGGCCAACGTTAGAAAGATCAATCCAGTAGCTTTTAGTCAACGTTGTACCGATGTTCCGATAACGAATTGTTGTTTTGGGCCAGCAACAACATTAGGCCAACGGCTCGTGTTTGCTAGGATGCTGCTACCCAGTAAACACAAAACATTTGTATAACATTTTTACACTGTTGGACCAACGTCGCAGAAGCTCGGCTGACGTTGTATAAATGTTCTACAAATGTTTTGTGTTTGCTGGGTTATAGGTAAGGGAATTTGCCTTGTGTAAGCATTTTTTGTTCTGATCTGCATACACGTACATGTACAACGCTCGATACAGGAGCTGACACCACGATTAGTTAATCCTGCAACGCGCCCAAAAAAACCGACATCTGATTGATGGTTTTAGAAAACAAGCTGATTGTTCTCTTGCCATCGTGATGTCGGGGGCCCTGGTGAAGTGGTTAAAGCAGCCTGCTTAGAAAGTCGGAGATCGCGGGTTCAAACCCCACTCTGGCCTTTGGGCTTCAAAGAAACACAATTTTTTCTTCCTCGCTCACTCGCAATACTTATATATTGTGAAGAGCCTCCATGATAGATAGGTAATGAGCTCGGCCTCAGACCACCAGGGCCCGAATTTCGAATCCTGTGTCTGGAGGGCAGTGTCATCTTATTCATCTCACCATCTTCAGGAGGTTCTCCTGGCCCAGTTTAGCCTATATGTGCACAAAGGTGGCCTAAAACCCCATTTATTTCATTTTGCCATCGTCATATATATACTGAAATGGTCATGTTGATAGCTGATTAATTGTTAAATCAGTGTTGCAGACGCTTGAACAACCAGGAACAAACATTATTATATAAACCACTATTTGGCCAATACTTGTGGTATTTACATATAACTGATCTGTAACTGATCGATTTCCATTAAAGTGAGACTGATAATTAAGGGGATAATAATTATGCTGTTAGAAAACGATTGTTTATAAATTACACTCGCTGACGCAGTTTCTAGCTTTAAATGATACGGCAAAATTGACTCTACAAAGAACACTCTGTTTTCTTTCCTTCTTGTCATATTTATTGATCAGTGTATTTGTAAAGCTAATTTAATTTGACTTGACAACCCGATTTAATATTTTCTGAATCCACGGGATTCTGATACATTCCATGGCTCCAAAATTGAATAACAAACGATTGTCGTCTTCTGCTTTCTATCCCTCAGTTAGAATTGATCAATTAATTCAATATATACAGTACCCAGTCGGTAAACACAAAACATTTGGATAACATTAGTACATTGCTGGCCAAACGTCTTCGAAGTTGGGCCGACGTTGTGCAAATGTTTTACAATTTTTTGTGTTTACTGGGTATGCACGTAAATCTATATATTTATCATCAAATCAATTATAATACGATATAACATAATCTACTTAGGCTGATTTATAAAGATTAAAGATTAGAATTAGATTAGATTATTTCTAAGGTACAATACCCTACCTTTATTATATTCGAAGTACTATATATTATTTCCTACATGCTGGCTGATAAAATTATTTATTGTTATTTGTAAAAGTACAAAGTCGCAGCAGTACAGGTTTCGCAGCAGTGCAGGCTTCATTACACAGTTGCCAATGCTTTTTTGCCACCTCTAGCAAAAGTAAAACCAATTAGTTTTCTTATCCCAGCAGCAGATGTTGTCTGTTTTCTTATAAATTGCGGAGATGCGTTTTATCCGCCTGGCGACTGTGTCTTTTCCAATGCAATTTATCCTCGAGTGGTATTGAGCGACATGTTTAAATATGTAGGAGCACATATCAATGCGTTTACCAATATGATCTTTTGTAGACTCTGATGGCTCTACGTGAAGCCAACGCAGCTGACTTTTCCAGGTATACATTATCTATGCGCTTCATATTCGATACATAATCTTTAGAAGTTGTGACCTGGAGTTTAGATAAACCAAAAACAAATTCCTTACCATTTTTTTCCCCTATTGTTTAGTATAAGGTCCTAGCTAACTTCTGACAATTTGTTTAAGCTCAACTGTCATAGGAGGGTATTTTACAGAGCAAAATGTAAGATGGCCGAAATCGGTAATGAAAAAAAATCGAATCTAGACATATTTTGTCATGGCATGCTTATTTACCCTACATTTTATCAGCGATGGGTAAACAGTTACGTTAAATGTAATATTATTTATAAAAGTAAATAATATCAATAGGAGAAAAACCAACATGGCCGCTAAAAATAGCAAAACACGATAGTGATCAGTAGATATTCACGCTTGACTTTTGGGTTTGAGAAGTGCAACATGCCAATCTTATGTTACCGATATTACTATTGCTTAATGTGACCAAGTCTTCTTTTTGTAATTGGGAACAACATTTTCTTTTGTCTTTATTAGATGGTATGTGTAATAAATATAGTGTATATGTATTGCATATAAAAACGTAGATTGGAATAAGTTAGGAGCTTTGTTGAATAGTAAAATGCCCCAGACATTCGGATGTACTAATAATAACATAGATGTTGATCTGGAAAGTTGGCTCTAGTGCTATGGTGATGTTGTTAAAACATGTGTAAGATGATCAAATATACCCCCAGGAATTTACCATCTTGGTTTGACTCTGAAGTGAGACGCTTGACTTTTTGGTTTGAGAAGTGCAACATGCCAATCTTATGTTACCGATATTACTTTTGCTTAATGTGAACAAGTCTGTAATTGTGAACAACATTTTCTTTTGTCTTTATTAGATGTATGTGTAATAAATATAGTGTATGTGTAGTGCATATAAAAACGTAGATTGGAATAAGTAAGGAGCTTTGTTGAGTGGTAAAATGCCCCAGACAGTCGGATGTACTAATAACATAGATGTTGATCTGGAAAGTTGGCTCTAGTGCTATGGTGATGTTGTTAAAACATCACCATAGATGTAAGAAGATCAAATGTATCCTAGGAACTTACCATCTTGGTTTGACTCTGAAGTGAGACGTCTAAAAAAGGAGCAAGCTTGGACAAAATTTAAGAACCTCATCATTGGAATAAATTTAGAAAAGTAAGAAATTAATTACATAAATTATTGCAGTTCAAGCACAACCAGTTCATTGCTAATTTGCCTGACACACTAAAGGAAAACCCTAAACGATTCTTGTCTTATTGTAGATCGAAAAAAATATACATAGAACTAAATATTGTGAAGGTCTAATAATAATGTCTTTATTTCGTACCAAACAAGTACAGCAAACAGATTTCATATGCGTCTCACACACCATATTATATAAAATAGTAAAACAAAGTCAAATTGAATGGCATTAATTATCAAACTGTAGTATCTAATAATAAATATAATTCATTAGGTAATTATGAGCACAATAGTTCATTTAGTATTTAAGTTGTCTCTCCAAATTTGAGGGTTGTTGACCTAGTGTCTCGAAATTCAATGAGTTCTCCTGTAAAAGTAATGGTAGGTGTATCATGTACAATATGTTTTGTCATTAAATGTTTAATATGATAATACGATCCATAACTAGTAATAATTCCTCGTGGTATGATATATTTATGAATTAATAAATTTATTTTTACATGCCGGTGACCGGCTTCCATTAATGGCTAATAAACTACACATCATTAAAATATTATTATTATTATTCATACAATTAGGAAAAAAATGCAAAAATCTACACAACAATTGCATTTCAACTGGCATATCTCCAGCTATTTGGTATACAAACCTGCGGTGACACATAGGAGGCAAAATAAATATACGCCGTACTGCTTTATTCCAATTGGTTATAAAGCGAGTACAGCTGGTACTGGAAAAAATCCATATTTGGCTTCCATACAATGGCATGCAATAAGTTTTAAAAAGTGTATATTTTACATGGGCATGGGCATGTGCATGCTTAAATGTTGTTAATAAAACATTAAGTCGGCAGTTGAATTCAGAGAGACATGTATCAATTCGATCATTTTCGTTTGTTTCACCAACAATATTACCATGGTGTACAGCATTGGGTTTTAAATTAACATTACTATTTTGAAAATTGATTTTATTATTATCATCTTCTGTCTCATCCACATCATAAATTACTAAATTACTTTTATTTGCATTAAAATTGACTTGACATTTAATAGAAAATTGGTCACATATATGTAACATTTTATGTAGGGCTGTCTTTGTCGGCGCTAATAACACAATATCGTCAGCATATGAAAGCACTCCAACATATGTGAGGCCAATTGTACATCACAGCCCTGCCATTTGCAAATTATTGAGCAAATGATCATGATAAATAGTATATAAAATGGGTAAAATCCCCCCCCCCCCCCTTGCTTTACACCATTACTTACACTGAAGTGATTAGACAACGTCTTCCGCCATGCTACACACATAGTCTGAGAGATATACATATTAATGAGAAAACGAATTAATAATGGACACATTTCTTTATCTACAAGTGTATGAGATAACTTTAAATAATGCATTCTGTCAAACGCTTTACTGGCTTCTAGTAGAAGAGAATACACTTTGGTATTGTTCTTATTATAATTATTAACAACTTTATCTAGCACATATGTACAAGTCATTGTCGATAAACCTTTTTTAAATCATCTATGTTGAATGTTTGATGTATGAAAATTATTCCTCTACATTTCTAATATAACCCAATCAAACACTTTACCAAAAATACTGCTTAATGCAATTGCCCTATAGTTAGTACTGTCATTAAGATATTTTATTTTATTTTCAGGGATTGGTATCAGTTTAGAAAATCGGAATTGCTTTGGTGTATAACCATACTTAAGCTATTTCGAAAAAAAAATAGCCAGGTGTCTATATAATTCTGGAGGAGCATTAATGATATGATCTGTACTTACATTGTCAGATCCGTCATGTTTACCTGGTTCAATATGCTTTAAAGCAGACACAATGTTTTCAACAGAAATATGGTGATCACTTTCCACAAGAACATGATATTTTATTCTCAACAGTTTCCTTTAACGTGAACATATCATCCACATCATAACTTACAGAATTATAAAAATCATCATATTTTTCAGCAAATAAAATGGTAATGCCTTGCACGTTATCAATACCATCAATATTGTAAATAATATTTGTCGTTTTTTTATGTTGAGCGCCACCAATCCCAATGATATGTTAAATACATATTTTGAATTAGCTTTTAATAACAACACTGGTGAGTCAATTGCTTTTATAGTGGCTGAGATAACTTTTAAAGTGGCTGTGATGACTTCCTCAGTGGCCAAGATCAGTTTTTTGTGGCCAATATCACCTTTGTGGTGGCTGAGATAGCTTTCAAAGTGGCCGTGATGACTTCTTCAGTGGCCAACATCACTTTTGCAGTGGCTGAAATCACATTTAAAGTGCCTGTGATCACGTCTTCAATGGTTAAGATCACTTTTGTAGTGACCGAGATCACTTGGCTGACATCAGTGTGTTAGTTGCCAAGATCACCTTAGTAGTGGTTGAGATAATTTTTAAGGACGATGTGGTCCCTTCTTCAGTGGCCAAGATCACTTTTATAGTGAATGAGACGATTTTTAAAGTGGCTGTGATCAATTTTTCAGTGGTCATATCATTTTGTAGTGACCGAAATATTTTTTTGTTGGCTGACATCAGTTTCTGAGTGACCAAGATCACCTTTGTGGAGGCTGAGATACTTTTTAAAGAGGCTGTGATTACTACTTCAGTGACCAAGATCATTTATGTAGTGGGTGAGATAACCTTTAAGGTGGCTGTTATGACTTCTTTAGTGATCAAGTTCTGTTTGTATGTGGCCAAGATCACCTTTGTGGTGGCTAAGATAACTCTTAATATGACTGTGAAGACTTCTTCAGTGTCCAAGATCAGTTCGTTTATGACCAAGGTCACCTTTGTATTGGCTCAGATTACTTTAAACTGGCTTCAGTGGCTGCCATCAGCTTGTTAGTGACCAAAATCACCTTTGAAGTGGCTGAGATAATTATTAGGGAGGATGTGATCATTTCGTATGTGCCTAAGATCACTTATGTAGTGGCTGAGATTATTTTAAAGTGGTTGTGGTCACTTCTTTCGTGGCCTAGATCACTTGTGTAGTCGATGAGATCATTATTAAGGAGCATGTAATCACTTCTTCAGTGGCTAAGATAACTTTGAAAGTGGTTGTGGTCACTTTTTTAGTGGCCAAGATCGCTTTTGTAGTGGATGAGACAACGTTTAAATGGCAGTGATCACTTTTTTATCAGTTGCCGGAGATCATCTTTGTAGTTGCTGCGATAACTTTTAAAGTGGTTGTGTCTTCTTCTGTGCCCAAGACCATTTTTGAAATGGCTGAGATCACTTTTAAAGTGGCTTCAGTGGCTGATATCAATTTGTTAGTGGGCAAGATCATCTTTGTAGTGTCTGTGGTAATTATTATGGAGGATGTGATCACTTCTTAAATGATCAGTAAATTATCTGTGATATTGTGATATTGTGCGATCACAGGCTCGAAAAATGTTCTATCAATGAAACATTTGGCGGCCATTTTTTTTCATGTCGTTTATTTATTGCAAAACAATTTCCAACCCTTTAATCAGCAAGAACATTTGTAAACAAATTGATGATTAATAATCACTCTCTATGTTATTTCTGTGAGATAGTCGGCCATTTTTGATTTTACCCTCCTAAAAATCCTCCTATGATATCATTATCCAGAGTGAACAAATTTTGTGTGGCTAGTTCAGTCCTTATAGAAGACCGTGGTACAAAAATATTTCGGTAAGGAATTTGTTTTAGTTTTTTTTCTAACTTTCCCCGACTAACTAACTAACTAACTAGCTGGCGTGTTGGTTTACACCGGCATTGATCTCCGAACAGACATTGGACGTTGTTCTGAGCCTATCAGTTGTAGTACGCCTAAAATTGAACCAAATGTTTAAGATAACTACTGAAAATACCTTGTCATACATGTCATTAGCCGTGTGTTACAACGGCCTTTGCGAGCGCCGTAGGCCGATATTGCACTAACATGTCAATATAGTAAACCTTGCGTCTTGAATGTTTGTCTTCTGTTTTTTATTTTATTTTATTTGGAGTTGGTGAATTGCTGAGCCATTCATATATAGCTTTTAAGGAAACAAAAACGTTCTAACTATCAAATAACTTCTCAATGTAAGCACCCCCCTTTTCAGAATATGCCTTCGTGAAAAACACTTTTTTGCTAATCTCATTTAATTTAGCTTGGTAATCCGATTGCCACATGCTTCGTGTAGCAGAAATGACTCAGTTATCCGCACCGGAAGAGGTGATATTATTGGGGAGACTAGTCCGCCCTCCTGTGCATATCTGCACGTCGTCTGAAGGACAAAAATCATGGCCATTGTCAGGTCACACGGAATTCCTGACATTAAATTGTCTTATATATTCCCAATCCACGAGATCCTGATACATTCCATGGCTCAAAAACGGAAGAACAAACAATGGTGTATTCTACTCAATATTCATTAGTTGGATTTAAACATTTTATCGATCTGTCCTGTGTCAATATAATTAAATAGATAGATCATCCAATCAAATGTAATTTTTTGATATAATTTTAGCATAAATCATCTACCTATAAATCTGCTTAGGTTGATTTGTAGGGAAAATACCACTACTTTTCACATGCTGGCTGACATGATCAGCTGATGATTGTCATTACGGATAAACGTCCTCGGTCATGCAGGCAGCTTGCAATTAATACCTCGAAAGTAATACCTCTCCATTAGACACCAGGCATAACACATAAATTGATAGTTAGTAGGTCTTTTGTTTCATAGAGAGCTATTATGTTAGTCATCAATTGACCAGCTTCAAATAAAATTCACCTTAACCTGGAGTAAAACCAATTATTTTTCTCATCCCAGCAACGGATGTTGTCTGCTGGGGATGCCGTCTGGTCTGCCTGGCGACAGTGTCTTTTCCGATGCAATTTATGAATATCGTCGCCTCAGAGCTAAATGATCCTATCTGCCACTCTAACGAGTGTCAGATAGGATCATTTAGCTCCGAGGCGACGATATATCAAGCGACTTTAGGAATACAGATCTATAAATACATGTATACACATGAGATGTACATCTTGAATGGTTTACCCGGCTGTATTCATGTGGAGCCGGCTGAGTAGAACATTCTGGGTCTAGATGCTATGTGGTTTATAGTCGATAATCTTTGGACGCTGTGACATTGAGATTAGCAGCTCTGTGTACATTTTATTCATATGGAACATATTATGGTCAGAGGCCCTGAGAGGATGCCAGTGTTTATATTTTCACTGATTTAATTAATTCGCCAGTCCGACCCCGTTGGGCGCGAGCTGTTGAGCTGAACCAGTGTCATCTCAACACGATTCAATTGACATTGGTTCAATTTCTCAAACTGTTCACATGCATGGAGTGGAGTGTGTCTAATGGTAGTGTGTACTATAAAGAACCCCCGCAGTCATTCGATAAGAGTAGGGCATGGTCCAGGCTTCATTCTGTCGCGATATTGCCATGATTGTGCAGAAAGCTGGAATGTAGAATGTAGATGACATTGAACATAATTAACTTATGAACATACAGCTGTTTTATGTGGGCTGTCTGCAAATATATTAAATCAATCTGCAGCCAAATCTCCACAGGAGTGCCTCAAGGTTCAATCCTTGGATCTTTACTGTTTATAATTTATTTAAGCAACGCGACGGAAAATGACGATACAATTATGGATGCTAATAAGAGGTTTAAATGACAATATTTGACTTTGCTTTTGATGTAGGCCTAGGTGGCCATCTCTTCTTCACAAATCGCGGTATTTTCACATCAATACGATTCAATCATCTGTATGGTTACATCGACCTTTGGGAGTTTTATGAATCGAAAAATCGGATTCAGACATATGGCCTTGACCCTGTATGGAGATGGCGGTCTCCTCTTGATTGGATGTGGAGGTGCGCAAGACGGCAGCATTAGTGGTTTATGACAGTGGTAAGAAAACATGATATAAAAGTCATGATATCCCTGAATAAACCATAGCTTTAAACATTGGGTGAAAGTATCTTACAAGCCTGAAATGAGTTTTTTTTAAACCATTATTATGACAATATTATGTGGAGCCGAATATTTTTCATATAATTTATTATATAATATAACACCGGGCAAGGGTCGGATTTTCTTCAACTTGACGTTGTTTTATTTTGCATTTTGTGTCAAGAAATTTCAGTGATTTATGTCTCTAATTTAAATAAATGTATGACAAACCTCAAGTAACCCTGAAACTTTAAACTGTGAAAGTAGTGCAAAGCAATGCATCTTGTCGGACCAAAATTTCCGCATACTCTCGTGAAATCAGATGAGTTTACTATGGTGTCAGTTTGTTTTTACAGCGTCCATAAGGCGGATTTTCTCCATGGGGCTCCACGGAGAAAAGCAATAGTTTCGTACAAAGGCAAAGAGTAGTAACTTCTTATTTTTTTAAGTGAGCAGTTACTGCTGTTTATCTTTTTATTGGAATAAACGATGACCTATGCCGGACCCAAGTTCTCTTTCGCTTTGACGAACGTATTTTTTCAGCTGCAGTCGGATTTCAGCTTCAACGACGGCTATACGCAGGGCCAACGCTAGCTCGGCCAACGCCTGCAACGCTGTCCCGGCATGTGACTAACGTATATAGGATGACGATCCCGGTACGTGATTTTGGAAGATGATCTCTCACCAAGGATTGCCATGATGTGTCCACTTTACTTATTATAAACATGATAAGCCAAGGTCACAGTGAGCGTGCTTCTTTTAACCTTCAGAGCAGCGATGTCGACTAAAGTAGTGTTTCTTTATTAGCACCAGTGTAGCTAGTTTCCAATATTATAAATACTTTGCCCTTTTTACACTGATATACGATGTGATTTACTTTCATAAATTCCGTTAATTCTAAGCGGTATCGAAACACAATCTAAAATGGCTGGCTGACATATTATTTTTAGAGTTCAGAGCTCTACGGAGTAATAAATATAGAAAGGCAGGTAAGCTAATATGGGACACCGCTGAAAACAGCTGCAGTTAGAGACGCGTTTGTATACATCCCGGGTTTGAACCTCGCTGATCCCTGTTTCTCCCTTCTTAACGTGACTGGGCGATGACGTTAATGGCGGCCCCGTCGAGTTAATGTTGAAACCAGTGCATCGACGTTAATTTCTCGCAGGTTGTTAAAGCTGCCTGCTTGGAAAGTCGGAGATCGCGGGTTTGAACACAACCTGGGGCGCATATTTTAAAGAATCCTAACTTTGATCCTATCTTAACTTTCTCTCATTTTCATAAAAAAAGTTAGGATTGATTCTAACTTTTTAATGGAAATAAGAGAAAGTTAAGATAGGATTCTTTGTAAAATGCGCTCCAGGCCGTTAAGTTTTAAAGAAACAAAATGTTTCTTCCCCGCTCACTCGCAAAGATTCAATATTGTGGGGACCTCCCTGACCGAGAGGTAGTGTGCTCGTCCTCCGTCAGGTCTCGAATTTCGAATCCTGTGTCTGGAGAGCAGTGTCATCTCACCATCAGGCTGAGGAGGTTCTCCTGGCCCAGTTTAGCACATAAGACAGTGGCCTATAATGTGGCCTACATCATTCCCATCACGACGCGTTTATGCACAGCTGCCCTCTAGTTCGTAGACTTGAAACTACAGAGAGCACTAAAACGGAAGTCACGGACATGGAATGGCGAGTATTTGACTGCAGGTCTATCTTCTAGTTCTTGTTTCTAAAAAAAACAGTGTGTCTAAATCAAAAGATGATGGTAATATGGGACACTTTTGACAACAAATAGCGCATGTACATTGTTTTATTTTTGGTTGCTAAGACAATTTGCATATAGATAGGAATATAGTTACCTTGAAATATTTGAAATCAAAGTTATTGTATCCCTGTTTTTCAGCGATTTTATACTCATGCCCCATCCTACCACACTAAAGGTCCATGTTACCCATCAAGAAAGGCAATATTGAACACATTTTAAAAAGCAAGCAATTATTATCTATATTATTCACTGTTAATCTTTCAATTTCCCCTTTTTATCTATACGATCGATATCAATTGTATTTCGCCCTGATTTATTTAAACTAATATAAACTATTAAAGTAAAAACCTAAGGTGTCCCTTATAATAATGTTACCCTTATATATTGAATGATTTACATATTGATGATTTACACTGTGCAGTATATTGTACGCGTTTAATGCGCAGCTAATTTAGAGTGGTAATGTTGTGATTGTTATAGAAAACGTTTCTATTCTTAGTATTTTGTCATAGGCCTACATTTTTACTTTATTACTGTATTCAATGTGAAGCTCTAGATTAAAGGGACTGGCCCACGCTAAAATCATCAAAAAATCGGTGATTTTATTTCGGGTTCTTAATATGACCATATGATGTAAACATGTACATAGACTAGAACTGCACATTTTTATAATTTTTGTGCTGCGCATTCATCAGTTAGACTGGATATAGAGACGAAATTCCCGCATTTCCTATTTTTGACATGGTTGTCAATAATTACAAATCAGGAATTTCGTCTCTATATCTAGCCTAACTAGTGAATGCGCAGCACAAAAATTATAAAAATTTGCAGTTCTAGTCTATGTACATGTTTACATCATATGGTCATATTAAAAACCCGACATAAAATCACCGATTTTTTGATGATTTTAGCGTGGGCCAGTCCCTTTAACAACTGGTGATATCTTTGGAATTAAAAGTGTCTCGCCTCCGACTTCATGACAGTGTGACAGGTGCGACTATTGCTCAAGGGAAAGATCTAGAAAGACGAATCGTTTCCCACAGGCTCGTTGAAGGCTCTCTTTTCTAGAAGATGTTTTTTTCAAACGCTGATTGAGCAATTTGGCTGGCGACAAATTAGACAGGCAAATTACATTCCCAACGACTATCAGGAAATGGATTGGAATTTTACATCAAACACTACACATCTACACAACATTGCTTCATTGCTGGGCCAACGTTAGAAAGATCAATCCAGTAGCTTTTAGTCAACGTTGTACCGATGTTCTGATAACGAATTGTTGTTTTGGGCCAGCAACAACATTAGGCCAACGGCTCGTGTTTGCTAGGATGCTGCTACCCAGTAAACACAAAACATTTGTATAACATTTTCACACTGTTGGACCAACGTCGCAGAAGCTCGGCTGACGTTGTATAAATGTTCTACAAATGTTTTGTGTTTACTGGGTTATAGGTAATGAAATTTGCCTTGTGTAAGCATGTTTTATTCTGATCTGCATACACGTACATGTACAACGCTCGATACAGGAACTGACACCACGATTAGTTAATCCTGCAACGCGCCAAGAAAAACCGACATCTGATTGATGGTTTTAGAAAACAAGCTGTTTGTTCTCTTGCCATCCCGATGTCGGGGGCCCTGGTGAAGTGGTTAAAGCAGCCTGCTTAGAAAGTCGGAGATCGCGGGTTCTAACCCCACTCTGGCTTTTGGGTTTCAAAGAAAAACAATTTTTTCTTTCTCGCTCACTCGCAATGCTTATATATTGTGGAGAGCCTCCGTGACGCAGTTTCCAGCTTTAAATGATACGGCAAAATTGACGCTACAAAGAACACTTTGTTTTCTTTCCTTCTTGTCATATTTATTGATCAGTGTATTTGTAAAGCTAATTTAATTTGACTTGACAACCCGATTTAATATTTTCTGAATCCACGGAATTCTGATACATTCCATGGCTCTAAAATTGAATAACAAACGATTGGCGTATTCTGCTTTCTATCCTTCAGTTAGATTTGATCAATTATTTCAATATATACATTACCCAGTCAGTAAACACAAAACATTTGGATAACATTTGTACATTGCTGGCCCAACGTCTTCGAAGTTGAGCCGACGTTGTGTAAATGTTTTACAAGTTTTTGAGTTCACTGGGTATGCACGTAAACTTATATATTTATCATCAAATCAATTATAATACGATATAACATAATCTACTTGAGCTGATTTATAAAGATTAGAATTAGATTAGATTATTTCTAAGGAAGGGACAATACCCTACCTTTATTATATTCGAAATGAAATGAATCGGGATTTAGGCCAACCACTACCCTAGGGCCCCCGCCCTATTATATTCGAAGTACTATATATTATTTCCTACATGCTGGCTGATAAAAGTATTCATTGTTATTTGTAAAAGTACAAAGTCGCAGCAGTACAGCTTTCGCAGCAGTACAGGCTTCATTACACAGTTGCCAATGTTTTTTTGCCACATCTAGCTAAAGTAAAACCAATTAGTTTTCTTATCCCAGCAGCGGATGTTGTCTGTTTTCTTATAAATTGCGGAGATGCGTTTCATCCGCCTGGCGACGGTGTCTTTTCCAATGCAATCTATTCTCGAGTAGTATTAAGCGACATGTTTAAATATGTAGGAGCACATATCAATGCGTTTACCAATATGATCTTTTGTAGACTCTTATGGCTTTGGGTGAAGCCTACGCAGCTGACTTTTCCAGGTATACATTATCTATGCGCTTCATATTCGATACAAAATCTTTGGAAGTTGTGACCTAGAGTTTAGATCAATCTATGAAATTTACAGGTTTCTAATTGATAACGTCCGGATCATGGGGATTTTATCATGTTTCTCATGCAACTCTGTTCTGTTGGCCGCACGTATTCAGACAGCGCTTGTGCCAGCAAACACGAAACATTTGTAGGCCTATAACATTTGTACAATTGTGGACCAACGTCAAGAACGTTGGGTCGAAGCTGTACAAATGTTATAAAAATGTCGGGTGTAGCCCGACACACAGTTAACGCTGTAATTGTTCCTGGGGATAATATATCAATTCTTAAGATTTTTCATCTATCATGTTAACCCTTTGTCTCGTATCCTGCTAAGTTAATTTATTTAAATTTTTAACCACTGGATATCAGCAAATCTTGATGTTCAGAGACACATTTCATTCCCATTAACCCTTTCGAGCCGGGATTTACCATTGTCATCTCATCCCCTACAAGCCGCGAATTGCTACCGCCATTCTCGACTTGTTGTGGATGAAGATGACTTGAAGTGTGTGAAAAATTAAAGAAAATTGCCACGTATTGGTAAACCAGTTTCATGGATATTTTCGTTCTACAACCCTTAGTTGTCGGAAAATTAAGTATAGTTTCAGGGATGTAAAATGATGCTTTAATGCATCTTAGGGGCTCAAAGGGTTAACAGTGATTTGGTCGACTAATGCAACAGATTAAGTCGTGATCAGCAGGCAATAAAACTCACCTGTGTGCACATATACTATAGGCTAAACATGGCGAGGTGAACCTCCTGGGGATGATGAAATGAATGAGGTGACACTGCCCTTCAGACACAGGATTCGAAATTTAAGCCCTGTCGGTCTGAGGCCAAGCACGCTACCTCTCGGTCACGGAGGCTCCCCACAATATTCAATATTTACGAGTGAGCGGGGAAGAAAAATTTTGCTTCAATGAAACTTGAATGCCAGCGCGAGAGACAAATCCGCGGTCTCTGACTTTCCAAGCAGGCAGCTTTAACTACTGCACCAGGGGCTGTTGAATGAATATCCCAATATACATAACAGCCTTAACCTGCCCTGCAATACAAACAACAGTAACTGCTTACTTTTTAACTAAGCAGTTACTCTTGTCTGACATGCTTAAGTGTGAATTAATCCGGCACATGTTCAATATGTGTCAACGTCCCCGAAGCCAGCATTAAAACAACGCCGTCCCAGTGTATCGTGTTGTGTTATGGTAAACACATACATGTATATGTAGCAACCACACGGCGTGTAGTTCTAATAATATATAGTTCAATATTGATCATACATATATGGATGGAGTAGCTTTTCAATGAATTGTCTGTTGTCACGAAATACCCATATTACCTGATTACTGGATTGTGATGATTATCTATTAAACAGTCAGCAAATCGATGCATTTGTCCAATGACATTCTTTATCTTTCCACCTTTTCGTGTTTTGAAATTTAAAACAACATGATATCAATTTAAATAAAGCAAAATGTGTTTGATCATTACCATTACTACTGTATGTAATACAAGTAATACAATGAAATAAATCTAAAACATCTTGTATTATAATTCGTGGGTATGATAGTTTTTGATCATATATTGTTATTCCCCAGTGAAATGAAAATTCATTCACAAAACGTAAAATAAATTATTGTGCAAACTATTGTTCAGGTCAGTCAGTGTAAATTCGTTTGAAGGTGAAATGGATCCATGCCATTGAGCAGTTTGGAACACTGTACATGCACAACCTCGATGACAAACATTCGATCCGGTCGGGATTCGAACCCAGTACCTCTGAGTTTCGAGCCTCAACTGAAACGAATGAGCCATCAAAATCATGCTGTCCAAAATGATATCCATGCAATGTCTAATATAATTTATGACCACAGCATCATGTAGGGAATACCTGAAAACACTAATCATAATTATGCTTCTGTTCTATCGACAATTATGTCAATTTCATCTTTGATCTTTATCAAAACGGAGGCCATTTCGGATTTTTGCGTTTTACATCAACAATCCTACACTCTAAACAATATAGGGTCTTTAAAAAGAACCGTTCCGTACAATCACCATGCGACCCCAGGAGAACCCTGCAAGGGTTCTCCTGGGGTTGCATGGTGATAGTACTGAAGGGTTCCTTCTAAAGAACCTATATTGTTTAGAGTGTAGGCTACTGCTAATTATTGGGTCCTAAGAGAGCGTCGTGCCAAATTGTGTGCTTTTATCTGCCATGTCACCATAATTTGGCTAAGCTATCTAACTACACAGCTATACGGTAATATGCAATCGAGAAGGGTTATGACGAAAAAAACAAGTACCCTCCAATTGAAAATTGACTCCAGAACAACTAGTGGAAATCACGAAAAGTGGTTCTATTCATGCTGCTGTGGTGCAAAGGTCGATGTAACAGATGGACTGGAAACAGCTGAACCGTAAAGCTACTAGAAGGCCTTTACTGCATAAATGATTGCAGCTGTCATCTTGTCCAGTCCTGCACTACACAAATTGTGATGATTAACCCTTTAACCGCCGGTGCCGCACATATTGAGGTTTTCATTTTTTACTAGTACATTAAATACCACATTTTAAATGTGTTAAAAATAAAATGTGACATCAACCAGCAAGGATTGAAAAGAAATGCCCTCCATTTTGTCAAATCTGAATTATTTTCACTCACTTGAAGTTGTGGATCGCGTCAGCGAGACACAACTTCATGTGGGTAAAAATTCAAATTGAATCATTTGGCGGTTAAAGGGTTAAAAATGAAGCACGCCAAAGTCGTGATCTCACGATACTCCACCTGTCTATCGCCAGAATCAGAATATTTTGTCTGATATTCTCACAGCAGTTGGCCCAGACCTGTCTATTGGTCGGAACTAGTGATCAGATTGTACAACACAATATTGGTTTGATGTTGGGTCAGCGTCTGCGACGCTGGCCCAACATCAAACCAGCATTGGACCAACAAGCCACAAGACTTGGGTTCAATATAACCAACAATGATTATAAAACACGACTGAAATGATTATATTATACTCGACGCTACCATAACACATAGTTTCTGAGTGCTTTTAAACCTGCTCGTTTCAGTTCTAGAAAAAAACGTATTTCAAGGGGAAGATTTTATGAAAAAGCTGCATATATATATATGCAGACAATTTTAGAAACAAACAGGATTAAACAAAATACATGGGTACTAGTTACCCGGCATGACCTGGCCACCTAACTCACTTCGCGGCAGACCCGGTCACTGTGACCGCCATTTTATGATCACATCCAGCTGTGTAAAAAGGACACTGCACCACCTCGGGTGTACTAGTGAACACATATGCAGGTGATTATACAATCCCATTTCGTTTTGGAAACAGGTCAGTCTACAATAATTTTTCGAAATGATGCTGATATTTCATTGTCTGTTCTTTTGGTTTCGTCAATTAGATATTCAGGTCGAGAGACAATGCTGATTCGTTCTTGTATGTTGCCCTGTAAAAATAGCTTCTTGTTGTCCGCTGAAAGGAAAACATATTTCAACTATAAATTGCTGTATGTTGTTTGTGTTAACTATCAGAAGTTAAATGATGGTCAGGCTATAAATCTATTTAATTTGCAATGGCTTACTTGACCGTGCCAGCGTTGTCACTCATAACCATCCTGTCATCGGCAGGGGTAGTCCTCACAGGACTACCCCTGCCGATGACAGGATGGCCATTATACTCATTTATCATTTGTTCGCTGCTTTATTGTATGTTTATATTACCAAGAAAGATAAGGTACGCGCCATTAGATATCTGGGGGGGGGGGATGGCTAGAAGTCCGACAATTTTTTTCAGATTTTTTTGTATACCTTCCCTATTCTGTATCTTACCATTTCCTGGTTTATTCTGGTCAACATAATGTGTCATCAAATTATCAAAGGAGATGAACATCTGACAGGACATACACTGAAATCAGGGGCATGATCTCAGATAAAAAAAAAGGTTGCATCCTGCCATGTTTAACGTTTAAGCTTTGGTGGTGTGTTGGCACATACTGGTCTACTTCTAGGCCCTCGTGCTAGTACATTTACCAACACGAGGGCCTAGACATAAGCTAGTGCAATACGGCAAGTCAGTGGACATATTGAGCTGCATGTATCTCCTTTATTTACACAACTTCAGTACATAATTATATGAAGTGTGTTGAAAGTCTCATGAGGTAACGCTGTTACCGCCAGAAAGTAATATAAACTCAACTCAGGGCATATCAATAAATTATTGTCCCATTTTTATATATTTTTTTCAAGTCAAAATTAAAATTTTCTGTTAGGTGAGGTCAGGATCAGCTTATTCACATGAGTAATTACGATGACTTTCAATTGAGAGCTCAGTCATTTTCACTTGGGCCGATATCATACTGGAGTACATTAACCCTTTCCCAAGGTTTTTTTTTTTTATATTCTCACATAATTGATGTTATGTCTCGCTAGAATGACCTACAACTTTAAGTAGGTTAAAATTACACACGTTTGTTAAATTTGATACCACACATTTGCAAATCTTTATGTTAACCCTTTAACCGCTAAATTATTCAATTTAAATTTTCACCCACTTGAAGTTGTGTCTCGCTGACGCGATCCACAACTTCAAGTGAGTGAAAATTATTCAGATTTAACAAAATGGAGGTCAACTCTTTTCAAATCTTGCTGGTATCTTTACCATAGTTAAAATGTGGTACTTGATGTGCCGATAAAAAATGAAAACCCGAATATATGCGGCACCGGCGGTTAAAGGGATAAAGCACACATCTCGTTTCTTTAAAAAGACTATAGGCGTACTTAGCGGTTAAAGGGTTGAAGCTTCAAAAAGACAAAATATTGCTATGTATGAAAAATAGACGCAACCTACCAATGATATCAGTGTATGATCCAGATGGTGGACCACTGTAGTCATCCGGCAGATACTCCTCTGGTAATACTTCCTTGTCTATCACTTTGTAAAGACTTTCTAGTCCTCGGCTGTGTATATGAAGTCTACCCTTCATCTTGTCCGTTAGAAATAACTTCAGCAGACCTAGAAGAAATTCTCCGAATTGTCCCATGTTATAGACGTGAAGGGCTCTCATTCTCAGAGGCAAACGCTTCTGTGACATCAGAACATCATTGCTTATGATTTTTTTATGAGGTAGAGTATTATTAAATTAATAACTTTATTCAAATTAGCTACATAAAACAGTTGAATATTTTCAAATTAAAACTAAAATATATTTACTTGGAATATCTGGAAAACATTTCGCCGCTGTTCAAATGAGAAAAACTGCTGATGCTTCATAGTATAACCTGTGCAATCCACAATCGCAACGAAACCGTTGACCTGTAAATGCAGAAAATCAGTATGTAGGCCAAAGCAACCCATTTCGTTTTAAAGACACATATATCACTTTTACACTGTCACAGTGTATGATAGATTTATCATACCCAGCAAGTCGGCCGTCAATTCTCCTAATCGTTAAGTTAGTTAAAAACATATATACATTATTGCACAAGCTCACATGGTTGCTACGAAACCAAGTTCTTACAAAAACACTCAATATCAGTAACTTACAGCCGGGTGGCATCAACAATTATCATAAATTAACTCATAGCAGTCTAAGTCCGAGCCCAGCTCGGACCTGGAATTTATGACGCTGCAGTCTAGGTCCGAGCCCAGCTCGGACCTAGCAAAAATGCTTAGACATTCACTAGATGACATCACTTGCGCAACTATGAACACAACATGGGGAACCTAGAACATAAAGTGTTGATTTATCTGCGGCACAACCGTTTCTGAACTAAAAATAAAACTCCAGGTTCAGCTGAATACGAGGCTTTCGGTATTTTACAGATGAAATGGGAATGTCATCTCAAAATATGAAATATGATATGCCCCTCAGGGAATTCAGAAAGATTACTATATCCTATGATGATACATTATTTACGCTATTAATTTGTGTGCATAGACCTATTGAATGCTTATTCGAACCGTCTGTGATGTATTTTAATATATTTTATATGAATTGGTATAATGTTGTACTCCTGAATCTCCGTGAATCTCAAAAATAACATTTTCAAACAAAATTTCCGAAAATTTGACTACCTAATTAGCATATTCAAAATGGCGATCGGTTACCATGGCAACATTACATTGGCCGATTAAATGAAGTGTATTTTGGTTATATATTGTATGTCTGTTCCTGTGGTGTATGGGAAAAACATATGCCAGCATTCTAAATTTCTATTTAGGGTATCAGAATATGTCTCAAAATTACAAAAATGACCAGACCACACAGACGTCCAATGTCAAAACGGCCAGACTGCTATGAGTTAATGAATGAGGATCCCAAAAGAATACCTAGATTATCAGTTTATCCTGTATTGATAACAAACTAATCTCTTTCGTACTCACACAAAATAACAGTTTTAAAAAATTGTTACCTGTGACAAATTTAATGAACTTAAACGTAAAATCTTTTCAAAATAAAACATATATCAACATCTAATAATTCATCTGATTCAGTCAAATGTTTAATTACATGCAAACAATATTTTGATCTTGTACACGTATGTTCGAAAACAAAGTCGGGTATTTTTAGGAAATAAAAGGAATAATTATAAGGATACATTTTCAAATATGGTGGTGACAGCCATATTTTATTTATGTATAAACGTGACGTCAAAATGACAAAAAGGTGTCGAAAAATGAATTTCTTGTGTGCGAAATTATCCTCGAAATGTAGTGGGCATATTATTATTATGTATTGTCCGCCTATGTACGATAAAGTTGTTTACAAGATGTTGCTGGCAGCCATCTTGGATATATGCTCAAACGAAACCTCAAGTCAAGAAAATAGTGTCGGAAGAGAGTTGTGAAATACACTTTGAAAAGTGGTATTACACGTGTTTTCCTGCCAAACAGTAAAACAAATATTGGATTCATGCATGAAAGCAAGGGAAATGAAGGGGCATCAAAATAAGAAATATACAGTGCAAAAAATCAGTTTATCAAGCTGAATACACTTTTAAAGTGATGTTATACATCTCTTTTTGCCAAATAGTACAAAAAATTACAATTTCACTTTTATCTACCCATCTTGATAAATGGCGTGAAAACGTGACAAAGGTAAGGAAAGTGCTATGTTAAAAAGTCATATTTGTGTGTTCCTGGTCTATGATATCTCAAAAAAACTGCATCAGCAAATATATATATATGCAACTATTAAAACAGAATGCCCTATTAATTACAATTGAAAACAACTGATACATCGCGTGAATATACGTTATGCTTTAATGCGTGAAACTATTCTGCTACTAGTATACTTTGTATTACTCAAAGTAACTCCTTCGTGGGTCTTTTGTCAGCCCAAATGTTTGTATTGGTAATGTTATCGTGCGGATGGTGACCACTGACAATGCAATTTTGAGATAAAATAATTTGTAAACATATCATTCTGTAAATGATAAACTGTAAATTTATAAAAAAAACACACTACAGTACCCCCGATATTAAACATATTTAGCCGATATGTCACATATTGTAAAATATTATTTAGAAACAATCTTACCTGATTATTCTCATTATTAAGAGCGACTTCGGTAATCATCATCACATATCTCATGACGAGATCTCTCGTCGTTTCCTTCACATTGATTAATCCTGTAAGAATGGTAAGAGATTATTATCAGCGACATGTTTTTTGTTCTCAAACTCATATGTTTATGGATAAATGACTTTGCACATTGGGTTCAATTGTTTTTTCACGCAGAGCTAAACTAATATTTACTAGGCTTATTGCAATAATATTCGATGCGCATAAGGTGTTTTTCATTCTATCATCAATATGGTATGTCATTCCCAAAATCAGCCTCCTTGCACGTAAGTAGTTTATATAAAATAGTTGAAAAATAGACAAAAGATGATCAATTTTGGTGTGCATCACTTGAGGAGGTTACATAGTTTTTTAACTATATTTTTTTCCTGATAAACGTTCTTAAATATATGCGATAGTAAAATTATATTACCTGGTCGGAGGAACAAAATTTGACAGCCATCTCTAGATCGCCGTGGTGCTATCAAAGCTGATCTGGACATAACACGTAACTTCACTAAGTTTAAAGAGTCAATACAAATAAAATAATCTTTAAAAAAATCTGCTAACTTAACTATACATATATGTAGAGAAATTAATCGGCGTTTTCAGTATTGACCCAAGTATTGCGTTTAGATTGACTAGTATTGGTCACCGTTCACTAAGAATAACTAAGAGCCTGTTAAGATCAATACCGAAAACACAAAGGTAATATGCTACCTAATATATGCATTAAACCCTGAGAAAGTATACTTTTGAGAAAGTGTACTGTTATAAAACATGTTAATACAAAAGCACAGTACTTGTATCAGTATTTAAATTGTTTATAGAGAGTGTTCAAATGTCAAATATTCCTTAAGGCACGTAAGCCCCGATTAGAATGTGCAGCGGTAAATATATTTTTCCTAATTTACTTATACTGTCGTCCTATTACACTTACCCGCCGTCGATGAACCTCAAGAAGTCTTTGTCTTCAAGATCATAACTGTGAAACCAGGTTGGCAGTTTGGTGTGTGATTGCAGATAATTTTCCAGTAGTTTCCGTGCTTCCAGCTGACTAAACTTTCGTGCACGTAAAAAACGTATAAGAAACCAGGTGTCTGTGTCAAAAATAGGTGATACACGTTAATTAAAATGACTACTCCACCACTGAGTTTTTAGTCATTTTAGTCTCTCAGGGGAGGGCGTAAGAGTGAATCATTTCAGTGGCCATGGGGTTCATTCTGAGAAAATATTGCTATGGACAATGACTTATAGGTGTAGATTAGCACAGTCAGTAAGCATGGTAATGAAAACCGCTTGAGTAAAGTATTTGGAACAAAAATGTTGAACCAAAACATTCGCCAATCTGACGAGTTCATTGGTCATTTCAGCTTCCAATTATCTTGTTTGTTGGACAAATAAAAAAGGCCGAAAACGGCGATAGTCGTAATTAACACTTTATCTTATAAACGCCAAATTATTAAATTTGAATTTTCACCCACTTGAAGTTGTGTCTCGTTGACACGATCCACAAATTCAAATGAGTTGAAAATTATTCAGATTTGACAAAATGGAGGTAATCAATTTTAAAATTTTGTTAATCGATGTCACATTTTATCTTAAACATGTTCAAAAGCTAATATTTGATGTGCTACTAAAAATGAAGAAAACGAATAAAATCAAAACCAGTGGTTAAAGGGCTGAATGTTAATTTACAAAGAAATATCTATATGTATCAATTAGTGTAAATGTTCGCTGGTTAACTTTTAAAAAGTAGTTATTATGATGATACGCCAGCAATATACTTACGCAGAATTGGGGAGTAAACGGGACAGACTAGACAAAGCCACACATTTTTTGTCTAAGAACCACAAACGGTATAAACTTACATTTTTAGGTACCAAAGTTGTTTTAGGCTTAAGACAGCCATCTTAGATAATCAAAATGGTTGCCATTTGGATTATAGTTTTGACTAAAGGTCAGGACAAAATGTTCTGACAACAATTTTTTGTAATATAAATTTAATATATTTGGTTAGATAAAGGCCCAAGCTATTTGTCACCTTTAGATTAGTTTAACTGACATAATTTCCACAATTAAGTAGATTTAGACGAACCTGCTTATATCTTACTTTGTGATCAACTTAGAAGCTCATTATTTTGTGTATACATCCATTTTCTTAAACCATAGAAGTAATTTGAACATGTCTGTAATAATTATATATTGTTAACTATTCATAAAAAATAAAAATGGCCACCGGAAACAATAACACAATCAATGTCAATATCATAGATGTAGCGTGAACAAATGACTAAACAATGGATAACATGTGCACATTATCATGAGGGTATTAGATAGGTCTGAGTATGATGGCTAGTATTGAAGTTGTCCTGCAGCTCTGTTTCCATATATTTGTTCCATAAGGTTTTCAGTGTCACAAGTCAAGTAGACCTACCTTTTTCTGGTGTGATTTAAACAGGAAAGACCAATTCAAATTTCGTAGCAAATAGTGTTTTACTTATTACAACCTTTTTTTACCAATAATATGGATATTTCAATTCTATCAAACGCAGTATGGTCATCTGAAACCCTTTTGAATGACTACTCGGTGAAAACAATGTTACATAAGTCCTCCTCTCCCATACTTCATTGTATTAGATTGCTAGGTCAAGGCTATACGCGTCGTCGAATACTAATGTACTAAATAGGCCCGTCTTCTAATTTCAATGCACAATATGTATACACGGCTTCAGATTAACCAGAGTGAATACATTTCCATGATTGCTCAACCAATTTTTCTGAAATTTTACACACACTATTTTCTAGTCATGTGGCGAGAAGGGCGGGGGCCCGGGTTAACAAACTCGAAGCAATTGCTCAACCGTAATCATATTTTTCTAAAAATTGCTTAAACGTATACATTTTTCAAAAAACAAAACAAATACGGCATGTACAATCGGATACAATGGCATTGAGCTGTCATATGCTGACAATGGACCACATTAAATGTGATTTAACTGGGGTTTTTTCATTTGCAAAGAAACCTATTTTCCACAGAAAATATACCACATATATTGGTAACAAGCTTAAAGTCCAACTTCAGAACCTACTGAACCATCCCTGATTGTTTATGGATTTGCCCCATGTCTTCGGCGTGTCCACTTTTTTTTACTAATCCGCATGTCTAATAAAGGGACATCTTCAAATGGATTAAATGCTCATTCGTAATGATTCATTATTGTGGGAAGCCTCCATGATCGAGAGGTAACGTGTTGGGACCTCACAGCTCGAATGTGGAATGATGTGACTGGAGGGCAATTTTATCTTATTCATCTCACTATCATCAGTATGTTTTCATGGTCATGGTTCGCATAATATGTATCATGTGTATGAGGGATTGTATAATTTTAAGCACCAGACTGAGAGATGATATTTTCCTTGAGATATGAGATATCTGAATATTTTCAAAAAAATAAACATATATCAACTTAGCTCTGTTTATTGACATAACGTTGTCAGCAGAGCTTAATTGCAATTTTAAGTGCTTCTTTTTATCAATTTAATTTGTTCTTACCGTTATGGAGAGACTAATTTACCGTTATGGAGAGACCAATTTATGTTACGGAGTAATCTTCAAACCTAAATTACTCAGTGACCCTTCTACAAACGTATACCATATTTAACAGGCAATTGAACATGGCTATTGTAATGTTGATCACTTAATTTAGAAAGAATCACTTTATGACAATAACCCTTAAATAATTAAACAAAAATTACTCTTCGTTATGATTATTGCTGTTATGGAGAGTAATAACAACGAACATTGTCTCTCCATCACGACAATTATTTCTGTAGTGGAGTGACAATAAACAAATACTAAATATCGATGCTAACACAATTTAAAAGACAAAAAGAAAAGTTACTATTTTAATAATTGTCACTTGTTAGTTAAAATACCAAATTCATAAAGGTTTATAGCTATTTTTAAATGAGTAAAGGGGTAATTTGTGACTACTTTTTCTCTCCATAACTTTTTTATTTTTGTTATGGAGTGACAGAAAATATGCATTATTGAGAGACGTTTTTTACTAAATCGTGCATAGCATCTATGTATTATGCTATACTATATTTTTCTTTTTTTTTCAAATGAGGTTGTAGGCTTGGAGGTTGTAGGGTGCTTAAAAGCTTAATTGCAGTATGTATGTGAAAACTATCGCGTCATGGAGAGATGTTGAATTAAAATACTCACCCAAAGACTTGCACGAACCTTACATTATTTCTAAACAAAAACACATTTATTATACTTTTTTACGATTCACTGCATGAAGGTCTCGCGCAACTGTTTTGCACCAGACAAGTGATATTTTGGTCAGAAATTACCTGAAAACTATAAGCGTTACGGAGAGTCGCTGCAACGTGGGACAGACATAAACTGCATAAAAAGTGGAAAAATAATAAAAAATATTTTTTTTAAATTTGTTTATAATCTTATAGATATTGTTTTACACTAACATTATATCAGAAACAAATATAATATATAATACAGGAAGTTTAGAATAAATCACCTATTAATGTGTGATTTAGAATGTGGGACAAGGCTTTTTGGCTAAAATTGGCTAAATTTACATAACATTTCTTTCAAAAAACACATTTATGTTAAAATTATTTTAGTTTTAATATTGCTATATTGTAAAATAAAGCTCATTCATTGCATTTATGTAATCAAATTAAATCAAAATCTTCAATAATAAATATTACAAGGTGCGGACAGTGCTGGTGCTTGAAATTATAGAAGCCCTTATATAAACAAGGGGCCGCCCCATTCATTCATCAATTCATTCATTCATCAAGTAGGGCTTTGAAGTTCACCAATTAAAAAGTCAGGTAACGTTACTGCTATGTACGGAGTAAAAATCACGTGTTGAAATTTGTTTAGTAGGAATATTATCATTAATATTAATAATATATGTTGTTGTTTTAACCTGTTGGTGCCTTTAAATGTGGTTGTTGTTCCACCCATGCTCGCAGCACAGCTTCCAGGCGATCTTTTGGATCTTCGTGTAACTCCTCTAGAGCTTTAATCTCGCTGGCCTCGTCCAGTTCACATATATACTCCGAAGGCGCTATTTAAATTATCGTCAGACTATTTGGTACATATATGACCAGGCGTGCTCCGTATATTTCAAGGATACTAGTATCCTTGGTATATATTCAAAAAGTCACGTAGCTTAAAGTACTATTTACGTGTTGTAGTATCGAGTACAGTTTTCACTGATCATGCGTAGGAGGTTCAATTACACTTTGCACCGTAAAGCTAGTAGGGGTGACAAAAACAATTCTACTCATTTGAAGATGTCGATCTCACCAATTCACAACTTCCTGTAGCTTGTGCAGTTGAAAATCCATCATGTATTTGTTACAGATATTATCGTGCTAGTAGATCATAGGCCTACATAATGTGATTTATGATGTCGTGGCGGTATTTATTTGTGTATAAGAGGGATTCTATAATTTTAAGCACCAGCACTGTCCGCACCTTGTAATATTTATTATTGAATATTTTGATTTAATTTGATCACATAAATGCAATGAATGACCTTTATTTTACTATATAGCAATATTACAACTCAAAAAACTAAATGTGTTTTTCGAAAGAAATATTGTGTAAATTTAGCCAATTTTAGCCAAAAAGCCTTGTCCCACATTCTAAATCCCACATAAACAGGCGATTTATTCTAGACTTCCTGTATTATATATTATATTTGTTTCTGATATAATGTTAGTGCACAAAACTATCTATAAGATTATATACAAGTTTTTTTAAATAATTTTATTATTTTACCACTTTTTATGCAATTTATGTCTGTCCCACGTTGCAGCTACTCTCCGTAACGCTTATAGTTTTCAGGTAATTTCTATACTTTTTCTGACCAAAATATCACTTGTCTGGTGCCAAAGAGTTGCGCGAGACCTTCATGCAGTGAATCGTGAAAAAAGTATAATAAATGTGTTTTTGTTTAGAAATAATGTAAGGTTTGTGCAAGTCTTTGGGTGAGTATTTTAATTCAACGTCTCTCCATAACGCGATTTTTTACACATAAATACTGCAAATAAACTTTTAAGCACCCTACAACATCCAACCCTACTACAACCTCGTTTGAAAAAAACAAAAATAATCATAGTATAGCATAATAATGCTATGCACGATTTAGTAAAAAAACGTCTCTCCATAACGCGTATTTTCTGTCTCCATAACAAAAATAAAAACGTTATGGAGAGAAAAAGTGGTCACAAATTACCCTTTTACTCATTTAAAAATAGCTATAAACCTTTATGAATTTGGTATTTTAACCAACAATGACACTTGTTAAAATAGTAACTTTTCTTTTTGTCTTTTAAATTGTGTTAGCATCGATATTTAGTATTAGTTTATTGTCACTCCATAACAGATATAATTGTCGTTATGGAGAGACAATGTTCGTTATTATTACTCTCCATAACGACAATAATCGTAACGGAGAGAAATTCTTATTTCATTATTTAAGGGTTATTGTCATGAAGTGATTCTTTCTAAATTAAGTGATCAACATTATAATAGCCATGTTCAACTACTTGTTAAATATTGTATACTTTTGTAGAACGGTCACTGAGAAATTTAAGTTTGAAGACTACTCCGTAACATGAATGAGTGAATGAATGAGCGAACAAACGACAAACAAACGAGCGAACGAACGAACGAACTAACGAACGAGCGAGCGATCGAGCGAATGAACGAACGAACGAGCAAACAAACGAACGAACGCACGTACGACCGCACGAACGCACGCACGCACGAACGCATGAATGCATGAAGGCATGAATGAATACATGAATAAATGCTCTGTTATGTAGGTTACCTCCTAGAAAGTCAAAAACGTGATTTTGTATGTATGGTTTTTTTCTATTACGTGTTTTAATTAATTTAGTAGCATTATTATTATTATTATTCATAATGTATGTTGTTGCTTTAATATGTTGGTACCTTGAAATGAATAAATGAATAAATCCTCTGTTATGTAGGCTACCTACTAGACAGTCAAAAACGTGATTTTGTATGTACTGTTTTTTTTCTATTACGTGTTTTAATTAGTTTAGTAGCATTATTATTATTATTATTCATAATGTATGTTGTTGCTTTAATATGTTGGTGCCTTTAAATGAATAAATCCTCTGTTATGTAGGTTACCTCCTAGACAGTCAAAAACGTGATTTTGTATGTAATGTTTTTTTTCTATTACGTATTTTAATTAGTTTAGTGGCATTATTATTATTATTATTATTATTCATAATGTATGTTGTTGCTTTTACCTGTTGGTGCCTTTAAATGTGGTTGTTCTTCCACCCAAGTGCGCAGCACAGCTACAGCTTCCAGGCGATCCTTTGGATATTCGTGTAACTCCTTCAGTGCTTTAATCTCGCTGGTCTTGTCCAGTTCGCAGATATACTCTAAAGACGTCATTTTGTCCTTTACTGGATTTTTTTTTCTGTAATACCTTTTCTTTAATATAGAAGTAGCCTATATGAGCTACGTAAACTAAACGCATTTGTCATTTTATCAAGCTACTCCTGTTGCATAAATCGTCCAGCAGACATAATGGAGTTTATACTTTATGTCATAAAATAAGAGTATGTCGCCGACATGCATCGTAGCATTATATTATGGTAGCCAGTGTATAGGGCCTATACTAGCTAAATCTGTACACCTGAATGCCTGTGGGCCTTTGAATCATCGACCTGTCGCTCTTGACCTGTCGCTGATCCCTAACTTAGCTCCAATCACGGCTATAGTAATTATTGGTATATACAATATTTTTGGTGAGGTTTGTCACCATGAGATTGTTTAGCGGTCAAGCGGGTATCGCGGTCAATGTGAGGTCATTATACAGTTAAAATGCGGCTGCAAGTTAGCGGTGCTGTAGAACCGCATAATGTAACCAAACGTATAATGTAACTGGTTACATTTTACGGCGCCGTATAATGTAACCAGGTACATTTTACGGCAACTGGTTACATTATACGGTCACAGCGTCAACTTATAATGTAACCAGGGAAAAAAGGTACCATACGACCGTATAATGCAACCAGTGCCGTATAATGTAACCGGGGGGGTTATACTCCGGGATGCTCTATTATAACTAGTATGTTTAAATTAAACTGAGTGAGTGGTTGGGCCACTATGTTTTTATCAATGTTTTAGATGAGCGCGCGCATTAGATATGGTTTTGTGAAAGCAATCAGTTCAAATTCGAACCAAAAAATAACATTTATATCGATGTGAATCATTGTTGATATTCCACTCAAATCAGTGATCAATCAATCAATCAATCAATCAATCAATCAATCAATCAATCAATCAATCAATCAATCAATCAATCAATCAATCAATCAATCAATCAATCAATCAATCAATCAATCAATCAATCAATCAATCAATCAATCAATCAATCAATCAATCAATCAATCAATCAATTAACCAACCAACCAACCAACCAGCCAACCAAGCAACCGATCGATCCATCCATCCATCCATCCATCCATCCATCCATCCATCCATCCATCCATCCATCCGTCCGTCCGTCCGTCCATCCATCCATCCATCCATCCATCCATCGATTAATCAATCAATCAATTAATCAATCAGGGGCGGATGATGGAAAAAATAACGAGCCAACGAGTTAGCTAATTAATGGATAAACGCGAATTAAATGAAAAAAAATAATGAACCAACGAATAAAAGAACGAGCAAAAGAACGATTGAATCAACACGGATGGACGGACAAGCGACTAAGCATGCCAAATGGACTATAAAAATGAATGCATGGGGTTTGTGAATGAATGGAGATTTAGTCTACATTTGTGCATATATAGGCTAAATCGGGTCAGGCGAACCTGGGGAGAGTGAGATGAATGAGATGACACTGCCCTTTTCATAGATAATTCAAATTTCGAGCCCTGGTGGTCCCAGCACAAGCACGGTACATCTCGGTCAAGGAGGCTCCCCGCAATATTAAATATTTACGAGTGAGCGAGGAAGAAATATATTGTTTCTTTGAAAACCCGCGATCTCCGACTTTACAAGCAGGCAGCTTTAACCACTGCACAGGCCACTCGCAATTTTTTAACATCTGATCTGAAGTGCAAGGTTGAGTTTGAATGACACAAAATCTGAAATCAGAAGTATGTAATTTTATGCTGGAACTTCTTTAACATAATTATGGCTTGTCTCACATAATTAAATTAAACACACGTACCGTAATTAAAAAAACGACAAATATAAATTTACACCGCTTTTTATATAGGGTCTCACATAAATCACATCAGGTATCCACTAATGGTGGAAATATTTTTAATGCGGCTGTTCCAACCTCTGTTGAAGAAAAAACAAATACAAATAATTATGTTATAATTGTATCGATATTTACCTTAATGTGTGTCATCTTCATGCAGGATGTCAGACTGTTCGCGATAATCTGGTAGGGATACAGTGGGTTAAAATGATGTGTGTCTGGTTTGTGAAAGAAGGTAACGTAGGAATTTTAGCCTAATTTGAACTGTGGTGACATTTTTACACGCTAGGGGATGTAGCTCAAAATCTGTCTGGGTAGCATACTCATATCGGACCTGTTTTAGAAAAAGCACAGCCCAGGTTTTATCATGATATGCGGCACTGCATGTTTGGGAGGACAGGAAGAAGTAAACTCTGCCTGTGGAATTCAGGCAGTTTACATGTAATTAAATGGGACTGGCATTTGGGGTGGTGACACCATAATTATGATAAATTGATTCCAAAAATTCAGTATCAGAAATAACTAAATGAAGAAGAGTAGCCTACTTGGGCTACCGCGAGCTTTGACGTGACAGGCGCAGCGATAAACAACTATACGAGCACCCCGTCGTGATTTGATTCGAAGGATTAAATTATTACAATGAAATGTTTAATACCATAAAAAATATTAGTTTAAGTGCCCTTTTATTTCAAGACTATTTTCCCTTGGGTAAATTACCGTCAATAAAAGGAGAGGTTACATTATACGTGAGTGCTGGTTACAAATTACGTTTGTCCCTGTGACCGCATAATGTAACAGACGTATAATGTAACCGGTTACATTATAGGTCTGGTTACATTATACGGTTCTACAGTGCGGTTAGCAGGGATCAAGCCGACAATCCGACAGGTCATTAGTCATTCAAGCATGGACGCAGTATTGGACATAGTACATGTGCTGGTTTCCCCGGCTCCACCAGATGGCATTATGGTACCTTTTCGGGGGGGGGGGTGTCTCAGTTGTGCGCAAATGCGTTCATATAAACGACCAAAGTACTAAAATTAATAGTTCTGCATTTAAATTGTATTAGTATCATGAAACAGTTTATGTTGGTGGTTTAGTATAGCATGTTTTCAAGGTGTTCCGAATATTTAATATTCAAATATAAGTGCATGGCGGGGATACAGTACTACACTTCACTTTAATAACACTTAACTGCTAAATATTAAAAATGGACGATATAATTAGACTATGAGATCAAAATCAATAATATTACTACTCGCTGAGAGTCAACTGATCCACATGTTAAGAGGTGTCTACATATCTATGGCTAAAAGCAAACTTGGTGTATAGACTAACGTGTTATAAAAGCCTATAAATGGCTGGATTACACAGCTGTTCAGGTAAATTTGTAAAAAGTGAGCTACATATAATATGTTATAAATATGAAATTACACTCAGAGGTTGAACTGATGGCGAAGACTACTTTGTTAAATACTATATTTTAAGCAAAAAATACATTAGATAACCTGCAGCATCCAGGTAATAATAATGGATGTGGCAATAATGCGAATTACATTCTACAATTATTCTATCATATATTTTATGATTATTGGAATCAGGCAATTCATTGCCGACGATTCGTGATTTTAGCAATCAGACATACCCAGTTGACTGAGAATCACGGGGTATGACCCTACTATAGTATTATATAGATTGGATTGGCGTTAAAGCCATCAAGCTGGGTATACTGCATGGTCAGAAGAAAGAGTTTTCGAATCTGCTCTGTATTTTCCCTTCACGTAAAACTTGACAATCTTGTCTTGTCTGCGCTTGATGAAATTTTATGTCAGATTTGACCTTGAAATAAGCTGGATATTATATCCCGGCCCATACGTAAATGTCGTGTCTGGACACACTTGCCTCCTGCCTACTTTCTTCAGCTGTGTAAAAAAATCACATGGTAAACACACAATGTTGTGAGAATAATCCCACCGCCTGTCGTTTTTGATGTTTATTTTATTATATTATTGAAATTTGCTATTACGTTCGATTAGATGTCATTAGAATGGTTGATGTTATTTTTTTTTAAAGTTCACCACCTACTGACAGCTGAAATGTAGTGAAAGTTTAGATGTATATTCCACTAGCAGTCTCAACTCGACGCCGTTGAAATGTTTTTACTTTACAAAATGTACATGAGTTTACTTTACAAAAGTACACAATATTCCATCAATGTTTAGGCGTGGTGAAAGTCCGTTTATATATATCTTTAAAAATGTTTAAAAATGGTTGCTAGTTTTGAAACAAGTATACTCTGCAATAGGGGGTGCGGTAACATTACATAATTTAAGCCATTTTATCTTGGAAAGTTCAACAATTAAAGTGTCACCAAGCCTTGTGTTGTATCATTGTTGCAAAAATAAAAAAGTGCTTCCATACTAGTATACCTCCTTATTGTATTTTAGGACTTCCTCAGTCCCTAGACGTAATTTAAAAATTTTTTTTAGAATGCATATAAAATCTCTCAGAAAATTTTAAATATTAGTGAAACTCCCCCCTCAGAAAATTGTATCTCGTGATCATTTTTTTGTTTATATGTGGTAAACAAAGAGTTAATTTGTATTTGTTAAATAGACTATATTTTGCCTACTATTCATAAGAGCATGTAGTTTTTTTATCTCTGGTTTTGGCGCGGGCAACATTTTTATATTATGTGTTATACCTTTCATCAGTTCATACATTTTGTATCTGTATTATATATTTCAGCTGTATTATATACTATGTAATTGACTGTTATTTTTTATATAACAAAATCACTACAGGCCACATATAGCCTGAATGCAGGGGGTAGCGTTCAATTTCCACGTGACCTTAGACTGTATACTTCCTGCTTCTAGCCATGTGCTTCAATTTTTAATGGCAAAAGATGGGATTTTTTCAAAAAAAAAATTAAGTAATAAAATCTACAAAATAATTCTTGGCCCTTACAAATCTTTTGTGTCGGATTACACCAAACGTTCGATTTTAAATAATAATTATTTTAGGTGTGAATGATCGTGTACTCGTTTGTTTACAAATGAAGAGGAGGATGCATGGGTCGGTACAAAATATAATTGAGACAATAACCTTATTTGGCATTACTGGGTCGATTCATGCGCATTCATGGAAGTCAAATCTACTAAAGAACCCGCAATATCTCAGTATTTTCAAGTATTAAAAACTGGATTTCTGATTGTACTATCGCACCGGTTTTCGTGTTTTCTTCCACGCTGTGTAGAACCGTATGATGTGCTGTTTTTTTTGTTTTTTTATAGTTTGATATCAAGTCTGAAGACCTATTATCGGACACTACATTTTACCCCCCTGGTCACTGGACCTGTTCATTCGTGTGCCATTTTAACTCCCCGGGGAGCATACAGTCCTGCAGCCGTTTCGGCGCATTGAACTTATCGTACACATTGCCATCTCTGTCCTACCAGGTACTCATTTTCACCTGAGTCAAGTAAAGCATTTGAGGGTGAAGTGTCTTGCCCAAGGACACAACATCTTAACAATGTCCCAAGATTGAGAGGGGAGAAACATGATATTTCTCTGAAAATCCTGCACCAAAACGCACGGTAAAACGCACGGTAGGCAGCGACATCGGCGGAGCGCCACGTTCTAGCCATTGCGCCATGTCCCTCTCTGGTTATAATGTAACCAGACGTATAATGTAACCGGTTGCATTATACGGCGCCGTATAATGTGACCGGTTACATTATACGGCTACTGGTTACATAATACGTTGACGCCGTGAACGTATTATGTAAGCAGAACAACGAGACGTATAGAGGTTTAAATTGCTTTCAATATTTTCATGTATAAAACATCAGCATCATATATTACCATATGGGTGTAATCAAGACACAACATTAGATCAACGATGCTATGCCTACATTGACCAATGTTGATTTAATGTAACGTAGCTTATATTCCCACGGATGTTCAGCGAATGAATGAATGAATGAATGAATGAATGAATGAATGAATGAATGAATGAATGAATGAATGAATGAATGAATGAATGAATGAATGAATGAAAGAATGAATGAATGAATGAATGAATGAATGAATGAAGGAATGAATGAATGAATGAATGCATGAATGAATGAATGAATGAATGAATGAATGAATGAATGAATGAATGAATGAATGAATGAATGAATGAATGAATGAATGAATGAATGAATGAATGAAAGAATGAATGAATGAATGAATGAATGAATGAATGAATGAATGAATGAATGAATGAATGAATGAATGAATGAATGAATGAATTAATGAATTAATGAATTAATGAATGAATAAACCAAAAAATCAAATTTAAAAATAACCAACGTTAAAAACAAAAAGATGATGCAGGTTTTTGATGTTGGTTCTTAGATTGACTTGACTATTATTAACGTGATAGAATATACAAGTATTTTCTTCAAACATGTCATGTGACAAATACGTGATAACAAACATATCATTTTAAAGGTTTGAACTTTTCTGAATTATTTAATGACCTGATTCATCACCTCGGCCTGCGGCGCCATAGCGATGAAAGAAAATCGACTTGTATGCACCAAACTAAAATTCCATTAACCCTTTCAGTGCGGGGACCGTCTTTAGACGACAGAATCTGACGTCTAAAGTCGATTCCCGCACTGAAGGACTTTTTGTGATGATTTGAAATTTAAAAAAAAAATCTTTGGTATCCACGGTTTACACAAAAATATTTCAGCGTTGTAAGGTTGAATTTTGTCATGTGAAACAAATGTGAGCTACCAGACTAATACAGAACCTTATCTTTCTCATAACCATTCCAGTGCGTGCAAATTTGTTCAGCCTTTAGATAAAGTACCGATTGTGGATTATTTGGCCTAACAGGCTAGTTTTTAAACGTTGGGGGTATTTTTATTTCATTTGAAGCTAACATTAGCGTCATCAATGCCAGTCTCAAATGAAGGAAAAATGTCAAAGAGTAATGCTACACTGAAAGAGTTCAACAATCTGAGATATTTATATAGATATGCTTTCTCATCTCCATCGCTATTCATCGCGAAAAAAATATGTCGTACTCTCGACCTGTCGGAGTATAGACCTGTCGGACTATCGACCTCCTTGTAGGACTATCGACCTGTCGGACTAACGACCTAGGCTCATCTGCTCAACGTGACTGAAATGCTATGCCAATAAAAAAACTAAAAACATATATATAATACAAGGAAGTATAAAAACGAACAAATGACGGAAAATGAACTAGCCAACCAGCGGACGAATTACGAGCAAACGAGTGAGCGTATGTACGGATAGATGAGGTGGCAGATGGACTAACGAAATAAAAAATGGGCAAAATAAGCACGAATAAAGGCATGAATGAGTGAATGAATGAATAAAAAAATGAATGACTGGGTGGATAGACAAACGAACGAACACGAGAATGAGCGTGCGGACATAACAACGAACGAACGAATGAGCAACAGAGCGTACGTGCGGAATGATGGACGGAAAACGAGCTAGCGAACGGACGGACGAGAGAGCCAGACTAAATACAAAAGTACAAATAAACGAGCGAACTATTAGACATTTCCTCCGCTTCATATTATGACGCAAAATTACCAATTGAACCGAAAAACTGAATAAAAAATCATTATGAAAAACCGTTTTATTTTAACAAGTAATATCTATTACTTTAGGCTCTCTTCTGCCCCGATATAACCTCAAAGTGCAAAATAAAATAAATCTACATTCATGCATGCGATCTTTAATTTCTGCATTCTTTTTAAATTTATCCATGAATTTCATCTTGTATTTCTTACTTTCTTTGATATGCTATTTCTTCATTAATACATTTATATATACCTAATTATCACCACTATTCCTGTCATAATACATATTGCTTCTGTGCAGATTTTCTAGTGTTCAATGAAGAGGCAAAGCAAAAAAAAAACAGTGCTTATTGTACACAGGGTCGGAGTGATGGTATGTATGGGCAGTTTAGTGTTGATTAGGCCTACTTAACTGTTTGGAAGCCGCTAAAAATAGCACACATAACCATGTGGATAGGACATTTTTGTTTTTATTTACTGATGCGTCTTGGTAGTTTAGTCAGTAGGCTGACAGGGTTACACATGAACACGTGGATCATGGGTTCAAGCCCAATGTTGCTCGTTCTGTGATCAAATAAATTGATAATAAAACAAATATTAAACCTGTGTCTAACTATTTGCTATTTGCTATTTTGAAAATCCAATATGGCCGACATGCTCTTTAAAATATTGAAGGCATATCTAAACGAGTCAAATGCATTATAGTTTTTACATTTGTTTTAAGCTAATAACCAGGTTTTGGACATGCCTAAGAACTATACAAACGCCTCAAGAAAACTACTCATCACAGGGTGGACATACGATGGTCTTACAGGGAACGTCCTAAGAAATACGAACGAGTTCTTACAGTGTTTGTAGCCATCGTATGTAGAAAAAAGGTAAGACATCAAGTAGTTCTGAGGGTGCTCCTAAGGGGATCGTACGTCGAGGGGTTTTTTGTTGCGTTCGTAGAGTCTTTTTTATGGCTGCCTTGAGAAGCCCGCAAGAAACCTTCCCAAAATTCCAATGCATTCGTGCGGATGGCGTTCATACGGGTCATTATGATAGGGACATTACTTAAACTATTATTGTGTTTGGGAACACATTAGGCCGTGGGCTACAACCACTCTATGTGGCAGCATATAATCCACAAATCTCCTTGATATTCGTAAAACGGCTCCAACATATTAGTGATCCCAAACAAAAGGGGAAGTAATCATAACCTCAATTCATGAAATATATCCATTAACCTCAGCTCCCCCCCCCCCCGTGAGGCAACTCAAATTCAATTATAGATTAATATACAATAAGGATAATATATTTTTGATCTCTGTGCCCACAATAACTTTCTACAAAATTGGAACCAAGTATGGGATTCTACCCCCGACCTCTCACATATGAGATTAGCCAATCACCGCCGTCAAGTTCGGGCCCAAGTCGTGTATGCCTATGTTTTTCTGTTCATCCTCTCTCTCAGCTCCTGAGAGGGTCGAGTTGGCGATAATCCGGGACGAGCGGTTCAGACTGAGAAATATCTACTCCATATCTACTCCCACTAACAATCTGAAAAGTAAGATTATCTTAACTTTCTTGTAGTTTCATTAGAAAAACTAAGATTTTCTAATAGAAATAAGATTTTTCATTCTAGCTATATATAATGTCAAACACACGTGTATAATTGCACATCATCAAATATACCATAGTGTACACCAAGTTGATTTGATTGAGGACCTTAATACCGCAATTGTGTGGCCTCCATGTAAGTTCGCTTGAAGTTTATTAAGTATAATAATACATATTTATTCTATGTCATTTCTTGGTGCTTAACTTGTCGTTTCAAGTCATGATTTTTAGTTTTTCTAAACAGGTTTAGTCTGAATTGTTTCTTTGATTTCACTCTTTTGTGTTTCTGTTGGTCATTGTTGGATCCGTCTGCTCTCGTTCCAAAATGAGTACCACCTTCAGAGTAAGTGTCACTAATTGCTGACATGCGCCTGTCCGCGGGTTCAAATGCATCATTCACCTCGCTTGTGTGATCGTCAGAAGCGAAGTTCCCGCTTAAAAGTGGATGTGTGTGTCTCAATATGGTGTGGTTTTGGTAGACTGGTGGTGGGCTATTGAAGTGTACAGACGACTCATCACCGGCTGAAATTCCCGAAGCCCTGGTTTGGTCATTGAATAGACTGGTCTGGATGTCGGGTACACTGTTTATGGCTTCGTATAAATCGTTCGGATTGTCTTCTGCTGAAGTCTCTGTCAGTGGTAATGGCACACTAAAGCCATCACTCATACGCCAGCCTGATGTGGAATCAACAGCACGCATATCTGGTGACTGAGCATGAAAACATGTGTCTGTGTCTGACACCATGCTATCTTGGAGAACATATGCGCTGTCCGACCGTTTCAGGGTGTGGGGACTATTATTATCAGCTGGATGTGTGCTGTGGCTAGAGGGACTCTCTCTCTGTTTGAGTTTGCTCACAGCAGCGTTTAGTAGCCGCCTATTATAATCATCCCTCATTTCACATTGCTCAAGCTGCTGCTGATACTCGCTGATGGTGGTTTGCGTGTCAAGTTTATATTTCTCCAGTTCTGACTTAACCCTTTCACATGCAGTGGACCATTCCATTTTCTCCTTTCTCTCCCTCTCTATGTTTTCCTCCAATTCAAATTTACACTTCAGAATCTCGTCCAGTTCTTCTTGAACTCCTTTAATCTGAAACTTCAACTTGCTCTTCTCCTTGACACTATTTTTCAACATCTGCTTGTAAGCCGTTCCCAACACTAATTTATCCTTGGAGAGTCTTTCTACGTGCTGCACTGCTTTAGCTAACGTACTCTGCAAATCCCTAATTTGCATCATGTATTCCTTACTCATCGTCTCAAACCGCGCCTGGTGTTCCTCCTCCTTTATTGTCATTTGACGGCGTAGACTGACAATATGTTCCTGTTGTAACCGCCATTTTTTCACCCAAGAGTCCACATCTCTGGCAACCTTCAGATGGCGTTCTTGAAGCTCTTCTTCCAGGGTGGTATCTCTCTTTAGAGGGGATGGTGCGCTCTCTTGAACAGGGGATAACAGATTTAACTCTGTATTGGGTTGTATCAATAACGGCAAACTAAAGCGTCTTCCCTTTGTATGTCCTTTCTTCATCTGCTTCTGTAACAGCAGAGTGAATGATGTAATGTGTGTACCATGACCCGCACATAATTAATAGTGAATTTATTTTATTTTTCTATTTAAAAAAGAATCGTCGATACCAATCTATACAGAACCTATAAACGTTGATTTCAAAGCCACCAGGAAAAATAATACGTATCATGGGCTGGGTATGAAGATGATCAATGTATTTTTTTGTATCTGAATGCACAACTCGATATAGGCATATAACAAAAATAATTGAATTTAATTGGATTGAGTTGAATTAAGATTAATTAAATTGAAATAACCCAATGACCCTGTCTGTGTTGGAGAACTTCATTTGACTTACCGCATCACTTTGTTGATTTTCGGTTTGAGGCAGTAATTGAGGCATCTTTGCTCTTTATAATGGTCAGCTCTTCAGGTCGGGTGTTAAATTCGATCTTCCATGCTGCACCTGAAGTCATAATATTATGTTCAAGTCGTTGGTACTACATCTATGTTTTAGCAGACTGCACTGTTTTTAACGTATTACAATGTCACTTAAATGACCGTTAGTGCCTGAAAGTGACGTAAAACCTTATTTTACTACCACTACTACTGCTACTATATGTATATGCTCTTGCAGTGTACATGATTCAATAATTATCACTTAGATGATTCGTAGTATTTTACCTTATAGCCCTTACAAACATTTAACAATTAGATTTTTAATTGTTATTTCGTGCAAAAAAAGTAACTACGCATTTTGCTATGTCCTTATATTATGGGATGACCCCCATGAACCATATTGCTGATGGAAGGGACTATATACATTATCTTAACATACCCAATTTCTCAATTGCCATAAAGAGACAATCCATCCTTCAACAGTTTCAACTTGCAAATAAAACAAAACATACAGGATGTCTGCAAGTCCAGAAGTTTATAATGCATGAACTTCGTGTTACTTAAAAATAATGAATGGATTTACATGAAAGCTACAACACTGTTTTAGCTAAGCTTTCACTAACCTAGCTTTGGACTTTGAGTCATATTTGATTATGTTATACTGTAGTGTATATTGTTAACATTTGCAAACTCTGTCTGAGCTTTTCTTACAAATTATGTTTACTTAGTTATATTTTCTTGTGACAGAAATAAATGTTAAATTACGCTGCGTTTTTTATTTCGTGTACAAAATTGCTTAACCCTTAAAGCGCTAGAAAAAATATTTATTTTTACGCACGTGAAGATGTGCCTCGCTACCGTGACCCACAACTTCAAGTGGGTAAAAACGCATAGCTGTGCAATTTTAATTTATCATTTTTACTGTTCATCTCTCTTTCCAATTTTCTAATTTTAAATGTTAAGTGGAAGAGCTAAAACAACTTTTTTTGTCGTGCTTAGAGGTGTAAAAGTTAACAATAACATCATTTTATATCATCCCAGTAAACGGGATGTTGACCCAATGTCTATTTATTGTTTGCCCGCCTTCTCTGATGTCGGCTCAACATTGAACCAACATTGAGATAATGTATCGTGTTGGTTGAGATATAATTGGGCGGGGGCCCTAGGGTAGTGGTTAGCACCGCTGCCTTTCACGCCAGAGTTCGGGGTTCGGTTCCCGGTCTCGGCGGTTTGAAAGAAACAAAAATGTTTCTTCCCCATCCACGTGTGAAAGTCAGTATTGTGGGGAGCCTCCGTGACCGAGAGGTAGCGTGCTCGGCCTCAGACCGCCAGGGCTCGAATTTCGAATCCTGTGTCTGGAGGACAGTGTCATCTCAATCATCTCACCATCCTCAGGCGGTCCTCCTGGCCCAGTTTAGCCTATATGTGCACAAAGGTGGCCTAAAGCCCGATTCATTTCATTTCATTTGAGATATAATTATATATGTAAGAATAGGAAGTTTAACAACGTGGTGGGTGTAATTAGATAGCAACACTTGATCAACTATAGAATATAAATCTTGTCATAAATCAATACAAGGAGAAACATGAAAAATGATTATAATTCTCAAGTGACGTTCTGATATTTTCATTACGGTTTTACACTGTGGATATCATATAATTTTATTATTCACCTTCAGGTGTGTATGGGGCAACAGTTTAAATCCCAACGTGAATTAAATTAAATAAGCACAATGCGTAGTTGAACGGTTAAAAACAAACACCAGATATATTCCGAAATGTATCATTTTTACACCTCATGACTGTAAAATAGGTACTGCTTTGGGCTGAGAGTGTCTAATGATGCAGCACTTAAGAGAGATACCAGAGGGCAGGTGATGACTAGGCATATACTCTAAATAAACAGCTGATACTTGAGGTATTCTTATCACTGTATTGTATGTGGTGTAGGTTAATGCTGCCCGACAGTCACGAGGCCACGATATCCTTATGATATACTTTCTACCAGAATTGCGTAGCCTAATTGCGTAAGTTTTTGTGTGTTGCGCATTTACCAGTTACAAATAAGGACGAGATTTAATTTCGGACATGCATGTCCAAAATAAGAAATAATTAATATTCGGGGAATAACTGATAAACGGGATCTTCAATACACTTGCTACGTTTCCATAGCAACCCAAAATTTAAAAGACTTCCGCAATGTCCACATATTATGGACATAATTATTAAGGAGTAACATAAAAATGATGATTTTTGGCCTGACGGAGTCGAATTAAAATGAAATGAAACACGAATTTGTTCAAATATGTTTCTCATACAATATTTGACACTTTTCAATAAGTGCCCGACGGAACTTTCTGGTCTGAGTTTATATTGCAAAAAATATTTAAATGGATAAAAGGAAGAGTTCAACTGATGCATTTTTTTCATGTTTAAATAATAGTTAAATATTTATTCTTATATTAAAGTAGATGTGTAGGCACCCATGCATATTCCGATTTTATTTACCTTATGTGAATTGTTATCGGAATTCGCACTTCATTGTGAATAACAATTAACTGATTTTACCAAAAAGTCAAATGAGAAGACCGAAAGTCATCATTGCTATAGATTATACAATTTTTGTTAGAAACCAATTACAAACAATAATACATCTATATCATTTCGTGAATAAATAAGTCAAAAGAACTTAAATCCTTAATAGAAAATATTGATCGTTTAGTAGTCCAATGGATATGAGCAGAAATCGTCTCCTTTGGTAGATACACCTTTTCATATTAAATTAATTAATAATAGTTTTGGCCCGATGCTGGATTAATATTAGCCCACCGTCTGTGACGCTGGCCCAATATTACCCCGCATTGAGTGAACGTGCTGGGCATCTAATTAATGGACACAAGGTAGTTGATTATGTTCGTGCTGCTGCACTGTACAATAAATTCCCTCAAATATATATGCCACCTAGAAATGATTGCCATATCATTTGCTTCTCGTGCTTTGATGTTCCATCACAGTTATTATTTATTATTATTTTTCAATCATTTACACATACTATTTTTCGTGCTTTGTTCCAATATTATTAATTGTATTGTATTGTATTGTATTGTATTGTATTGTATTGTATTGTATTGTATTGTATTGTATTGTATTGTATTGTATTGTATTGTATTGTATTGTATTGTATTGTATTGTATTGTATTGTATTGTATTGTATTGTATTGTATTGTATTGTATTGTATTGTATTGTATTGTATTGTAGTGTATTGTAGTGTAGTGCAGTGCAGTGCAGTGCAGTGCAGTACAGTGCAGTGCAGTGCAGTGCAGTGCAGTGCAGTGCAGTGCAGTGCAGTGCAGTACAGTGCAGTGCAGTGCAGTGCGGTGCGGTGCGGTGCGGTGCGGTGCAGTGCAGTGCAGTGCAGTGCAGTGCAGATCAGTTTAGTGCAGTGTAGTGTAGTGCAGTGCCTTCATGACTGTAAATAGTTTACTTGATATGTTTTGTGTCTAGGTGATTTCTCTCGGGTGTCCAGGGAGTCCCCGGTGACTCTACATAACCCCCCCCCCCCCCCAGATTGATTTCCTATTAGGCCTACACAATTTGTACAATGCTTATATTTGAGAGGACACAATGGTGGTTTAGTGTTAATATAGCCCACACAAAACCGACTAAACCTACTGATTCTCACTAGATTTTTCTACATCTCTAATTTTTTGCCAAAGGTGACGTTAGGCATTATTTTGCTGCTATTACTGTATTTGTTTTGAGACGGATATTGCTAGTATATTTTGAGTGAATACAGTGCTGGTTTGGTGTTGATCATCCGCATAGATTCCATAGCAGCTTCAATCTACTTAGACTTAGGTCGAGCCACAATTTTATTTTCCCACTCCGGATCGGCATTGAACAGGCATTGGTCCTATCCTCATTATATATTTACATACCTCTTTTTGTTTTTGCCGAAAGTGTCATTAAGCACTATTTACTTCTATTACTACTGTAATTTTTTGACACATACCTTGCTTATTGTGGTTTTTATATTGATCATTATTCCTGTCATTGATATTTGTGTTAATTTATATTGTGTATCGGCGCTGGCGCTGTCTCAGGTTTTTAAAATGTAGAACTATATTCAATACAAAAGGCGTTATAAATAGGTGTCGTAATATCGATTGCTTCTATCTGAGTAATTCTAGTGCAAACATGGCTATTTCAACCGGACTTTTATCACATGACGTATTCTATGTTTTTTTAATTTCAAAGTCACTTAAATGACCCTATTGGCCGAAAAGTGATGTTAAAGCAGCTCCTTGGGATGACATCGATTTTTGTTTAAAGTTTTGTAATAAAGTAGTGTATCCCTCAGATCATGATTTTTTTCAAAGTTTTTAGATTTTTAAAAAGATTTTATATCAACATTTCTATAAAACCGCTTAAAACCCAAACAAAATTTGTGTACACCTAAACACTTGCTAAAGGAAGATTGAATGTTCCTACAGCATTGGGCCACATGTTGATGTCGTCGGCCCAGCGTTTGGCAGACAATCAGTGTTGCAGGTGTATCATCCCATGTCCTGACTACAAGAAACCAATCAGTGGAGATTGCTCTGATCTCACCGTCCAAAGCGTGGGAAAATGTGGTGTAAAGTGCTGTATATTGCAGACTTGTTTTGTTTACATGGCAATATACGACCTGGAAATATAACTATTTCACTCTTTTTCGGTGCTTTAAAATAGTTTTTTGACTTTTTTGTATTTTAGTTAAGATCACTAAGCTACATAGCTTCATATAAATTAAACTTTCAAAATTGACAAAATTGAAAATGTGTCATGCCAAGGGGCAGCTTTAAGAAACATTTTTAGTTACTTACCTATATGTTGTTTGCGACTACATAACAATTTAACAAATGTTTTATTTTAATTTTTATGAAAGACATGCAACCAATGTATTAGTAGGGTTGTTAATGACCACATATCACTGGAATTGTTAAAATTGTCGCAAAAGCAACACATGTGGTACATAAATATGTAGTACATCTATATCGCCGTAATCAAAATCTGCAAGGAGCTATGCATGAATGAATGCATGAAGCTGACCTTTTTTTAATTTTTGTCTTTTGAGTCATTCGAAATGTGTATGTTATAGTTCGTTCTCCAGGATTCTCACCCACTCACTCACCTCACTCACCTCACTCACCACACTCACCTCACTCACCTCACTCACTCACTCACTCACTCACTCACTCACTCACTCACTCACTCACTCACTCACTCACTCACTCACTCACTCACTCACTCACTCACTCACTCACTCACTCACTCACTCACTCACTCACTCACTCACTCACTCACTCACTCACGCACTCACTCACTCACTCACTCACTCACTCACTCACTCACTCACTCACTCACTCACTCACTCACTCACTCACTCACTCACTCACTCACTCACTCACTCACTCACTCACGCACTCACTCACTCACTCACTCACTCACTCACTATCTCAACCACTCACCCACCCATCCACTCACTCACTCACTCACTTACTCACTCACTCACTCACTCACTCACTCACTCACTCACTCACTCACTCACTCACTCACTCACTCACTCACTCACTCACTCACTCACTCACTCATTAACTCACACGACTTCAGGTCAATGTGATAATCCATGACTGTGGTGGAACATATTCTAGGCCCTACACGAACAGATAAACAACCTACCTAATTACTTTTTCTTCCAACTGCCACCTTCTCAGCAAATTGCTATAGGCTTCTGATGATCATTGAATTGTGCAGTATATTCCCAGCTCCTGGGTGGTGATAGAGTTATAAAAATGCACCTTGCAGATACCAAATAATGTGTCCACAGCGCGTTATTATGCAGTGTAAGCAGCTTTCGTCGTTGCAATAGGTGTGTCCGTAATATAACACTGTCATCCTAGTGCTTTAACAGATCGTCGTCTGATTAAATGTACTTTATACCCACTCACCAATCATAATCATTGTAGGCCTACTTCAAGTTTACCTTTTCGTCGTCCCAGCTTTTCTCCTAATTAAAAAAAATATAGCTAAAACAATGTTCCTTGTATATGATCAAGCATTATAAAATTATTAGCGTCATTATTATGATGATTAGTGGAACACGACAGAGAACACATCTCATCAACTAAAAATACGGTCACTGCCGTGCAAAACTAAAAGACAGTAACTGCTCACTTTACAAGTAAGCAGTTACTGCCTTTCGGCTATGCAGTGCAGTATATGTTAAGTGGTTTTTGCTATATGTATTTATGGCAGTGTCAGCAGCGGCCCTGACAAAAAGTTAGACTTTGAATAGATATTATAGAAACCATGCATGTAATCCACTATGTAGGCCCACTCAGGACTGTATGTGTATGTGGTACATGTATATGAACTGTCTAGATGCGTGTATATTGAGTCCAATAATGATGATTATCAGCAAGTTACTATTGACATTCTTTTATTAATATTCTCATTGGGGCTAAAGTGGTGTATCAGCCACTATGACGAGTGTCAGATAGGACCACTTACCCCCAATCGACCAAAGACACGACAGGCACACCCTCATGACGCGCCTAACTTGGATGTACTGGGCTCGAATCCCTCTACACGTGAAGCAGATCATCAAGTATAAAAAGTTGCATATTTTAGAAGTGAAGACAACTTACTTGAGCAACTCAACCTATTTTATATCAGTAGAGCCTGAGGTTTAATTTTGTCTGACATTTGTAATGTGATCAAGTTGACCCGATTTCCCAAATGTGATCTCCACTACCAAATTTACAAGCACATACGTGTACATTAATGTATTCCCACGTGATATTATAAAGGTGTTGACCTTTATTAACCCTTGTGCCTTTGTGTAGCTCATTTTTTCTATTTTCCTTGCTTTTATATCTGGAATTGCTGACGTAATTTCCAGCTTCAAATGACGAAGAATAGTTCTGTTCACGGATAATAGACATCTTTTAACTAGGATCATTTGAAAAATCTTTACAGCGCGGGGATCGACTTTAGTCGTCACAATCTGACGACTTTAGACGTCAGATTCTGACGTCTAAAATCGATCCCCGCCCTGTAAGAGTAAAAATATTTAAAATGGCCGTAGACCCATAACATAGGTATTCAAATGAATCAGAAAGAGCTAACTGAGCCATTTATGATGATTTCAAATTAAAACACCCTTTGGTCTTCATGGTTTATATAAAAATATTCAGCGCTTTGAGGGTTACAGGAGCATCTGCCACAACATATTTAGTTGCTTTTTATTTGGTTTGAAACTTTACTGGGTATATATACGGTCCCAGCAGCACAACGGTTAAATAATTAACCATTTAAGCCCTCACGATGTATTAAGGCATCATTTTACATCCCTGAAAACAGACTTAATTTTCTTACAACCAAGGGTTTTAGAATGAAAATTTCCATGAAATTCTTTTACCAATACATAGCAATTTTCTTCAATTTTTCACTCACGTCAAATCATCTTAATTCACGACAAGTCGAGAATTGCGACAGCAATTCGCGGCTTGTAGTGGATGAAGATGACAATGATAAATTCATGCTTGAAGGGGTTAATAAGTGACATTTTTTTCTGAAAATAAATGTGATTAAACGTCATACAATTTTCATTGTTATAACTTTAGTGCAAAGGTCTGTGGATAAACACTGTCACCTGCCATGCCGATGCTCGCGGGTTTGTCCTCCGCTCTAGTTTTAAGACTTTGAAGAAACACAATGTCATTAGGTATTATGAGTTTTTTCCGTGACCAAGAGGTAGCATGCTCGGCCTCAGACCGCCAGGGCTTAAATTTCAAACCCTGCTTCTGGAGGGCGGTGTCATCTGATTCATCTCACCAGCCTCAGAAGGATCTTCTGGCCCAGCTTAGCATATAATATGTGCTCATAAATGTTTTTAAATTCTTTCACGCATGTATACATCTTCAATCAGAAACAGAAAGTTCCAAAATATCGTTTAAGATCACCCCATGATATTTCACAGGTTTCTTTTCAGTTCTAGTGACACTTTAAGTCCCATAAATAAAAAAGAAAAAACATCATTTTTATATCAGTTTAACCCAAATAATTATATTTCAGATAGTCATGTAATAGATCAGTTGATTAAAAAAATAAAAACACATGATTTCCACACCACCCTAACACCCTCAATACTATCTATTTCAAGTGATATATAAAATACGTGTTTATAAGATTGGGTGGCGATTATTTATTTTAGGCTTAGTGACATTGATATCTGATATGCATCAAATATAATTTTGGCTGTTACGTTAGTATAAAAATGCTGTGTTTCACCTCTTTTTACATGGGACTGAAGTGACACTAGAACTAAAAAGAAAAATTGACACCCTATTTTTTCTGAAAATTTTGATGTATGGTGTCATAAATTGACAAGAAAATCCCACGGCATTACTCACGCCCCTACACTACTGGTCAAGATCAGGTAAAAATCAAACTTTGACTTACTCTGGTTCCCAGAGCCACACTACGCGGCGTGGCCGAGCTTCATGTAGCCTCTGGTATGCCCCAGTAGCGAATGTTTGTGACTTGTTGCTATTTTTAGATGAAAATAGGGTAATCCCCGAATTCAGGCATTTTTGAAAGGTCACTTCCCAGGATGAAGAGTTGTTCACAGTATTGTATTCCCCCTCTGACGCATTTCCTATGACTTGATCCAGAAAATTATTCACCGGCCTCAATAGCACAGGCATGAAGATCACGTGACTAAGAACCTTGGCCTATACCCGGCCATAAATGAAATTGGCCGGGCTCGCCAGGCAAATTTTGACTAAACATGGATGATTTTGTTTATAAACCAATCACCAGGTAGTGACAGTTTTCGTCACAATGACCGGGTGGTACTAATATAAATCAGGTTTGACCAGCAGTGATGCATATGTATATATGAAAACATGCCCTAATGAAACGTATATATTCAAGAAGTACCATCATTGTCATATTTTGTTTGTCTTGGTGTGGTTGCATCACTCTAATTTTCGTGGAGATTGTACATTTTATAGATTTTTTTGCTGCGTTGAGAGCTCGCCTTAAAGGCCAGGTGTTTGTTTAGCAAAATAATTGAAGTATTTGTCACGATGGAGTGTTCTGTGAATTGTCATATCATTTTAGTCGACTGATTGTTAGTTATTGGCTAAAATTATTACTGGGAATGTACACTCTTTCTGGGCTGGGTGGGAGTTTCAATAGGTGACATTACGCACACAGTCTGCCCATTAATCACATGGATAATTTCAGCCAAATGTAGTAGACGTTCTCGTACAAGGGTCTGTGGCGCTGGTCGAACATTCAAGCGTTACCGGGTGAAACTATTGCGCTTGAATGGCGATACACGAACTATTTCAAAGAGCCCGTATTGAAACCGAGTCTATTGTGACTTCGGCAAGAAGCTGGAGCAATGACGGGCCATAATGTGTTTTTCAAGCATTCCAGCAGCACTTATCCGACTTTTGTGTTGACTTGGGATGAAATGGTAAAGATACGTTGACATCACCATCCACATGAACATGTGCATGAACTTCAGGTGGCTATATACCGTATTAGACCGACATCAAAATAGTTGAGCCAACACGAAAACGTTATCCGAATGTCTTGCATTGTTCGGTTCCTGCTACGCTTGAGTGCCAGTTTACTGAATGAACGCAAAGACAGATCTGTAGTGCGAATGAGAACAGCAGTAACTGCTTATTTCCCCAGTGAAGAGTTGCTGCTGTTTGCCTTAAACACGACAGGGATTATACATGTGGGCACCATTGTCATACGGCCTATTAAGATTTGTCACACCACAACACAACACACACAGACAAAATAGAAATATTCAGGGCCTATTTCTAACTTTATCACCTGATGAATCTGGAAATATCAACACTATGGTATAGTATTTATTGCGACAAGTTCAAATAAACGATATTCAATGCATCGTTTATACATACTACTATTATACATTATACTGTACTTGATCAATATATTGTAGTTATATTTATTTTGTTATTGTGTACAGAATACGCTGCTTCGTATTGTGCGGGACCGACAGATCTGAACGGATAAGGGTGATCGACGCTATGATAATAGGCCTACTCTCCTTCTATGTCTGTCTGTTGAGATTAGAAAAAGGGTACTTGAAATCGTTACGGTTAGTATGGATTATTTGTACAGTATCAAACAGGATTCGCGACCCGCTCAATCGGATATCCCACCTTCCGCGGGCATGCCCATAATTATTGTCAGCACCAGTACAGACGCAGGAATGTGTTCTGAAATATATCTCCCAATGAGTCCATAGCTCATCAGCAGACTGAGTTGTTTGGGGTTTTTTTCATCGAGAACTAAATGACGACGAAATAATTTATTTACCTGTCGTGGCGAAGCCCGTATGTTACCACTAGAATAACCAGTATTAGCATCGTTCCATTAGTCACATCACCGTTCTAGCGAGGTAGGAACGCTAAGATCGACCATAGATAGATACACTTCAATGTTATATCCCAGCAAACACGATACATTGAAACAATGTTGCTTTAACGTTGGGCCACCGTCTGCGACGCTGGACCAACAATAAACCAACATTGTTTCCATGTTCCGTGTATGCTGGATATAGACCATTATTCGGCCATGTAAAGCCAAAACGCAGTAACTGTAATCAGAGACTGTATTTTGGCTGTATACGGTGACGTTGCTTCGTGTTGCAGATGGTCGGATCTTCTACTCTTAAGCATCACTTGGTGATCATTTTTGTCATCCATCTATTGAGATGCAATATCACGAAGGGGAGTATGATGAATTCTCCGATCCAGCAGAACAGTTTTGATAAAATAACTCACTTCATTGAGCAAGAGCTGGAGAAACGGCAGCAAAAACTGCAACATATTAGAAGGTATTAAAAATACGATGCCATTATCGTTATCTCTGTTATGATGTGTATACATCTAGCAGGATGACTGCATTCGTTTCTGAAAGAAAATGAGCGGTTGTTGAACTAAACAGAACATTTGTATAATATTTGATTTTGATGTTATTGATGGTTAAAAAAGTTATGTCGCTAAATTTAGGAACGTTTTTTTTCCTCAGGCTCTAAAACTAACAAACTGGTGGACAAAATAAAAAAATAGCCTGCTATAAAAATACGATTATAATTGCTCACACACGGATGGTTTTTTTCAGTTTGTTACAAAAGACAGAAAGTATTGCCACTGAGGATGCGAAAAACAAGAGTAACGTTGCTACATTCCTCCAGCATCCTATCAATTCTTATCATTTGTTGAAACTATGGCATCCACTGATCGCTGCTGTAGCCAATCTGACCGATGTGTCAAGTAAGACTCCCTCGCGGTAGCGAAACACAATTGAGGTTGTGTCTCGCTACCGCGATCCGCAACTTCAAGTGGGTGAAAATTACTATTTGTATGATTTGATACTAAGCACTTGCAAATATTGATGTTTAACCACTCATTTCGTTCCCAGTAACATTGATTTGACTTTCTAATGAAAAAGACTCTAGTCGTGCTTAACGGTTTAAGGATTATGATCTCATCTGTGTGGCACACAGGTACGCACATGCAAGATGTTGGAGACCTGGCGGCAGCGCGAGTGGCTCTGATCAGACTTCAGAGTACATACGCACTGCCCACATCAGACCTGGCAAGGGGGCTGATTAAAGGCAAACTTTCTGAGAAACCGCTGGATTGCGAGGATTTCTACCAGTTAGGAAACTCTGCCGTCTCTGAGAACGAGTATGAAATCGCGGAGTCTTGGCTCCGCAAAGCTATAAGCGAGTCTTGCCCCACAACAAATAACTACAACATTCAAGATGCGAAATTTCAGTTGGCTGGTGTCATGAAAATGGTGAGTGTTTATTGGCTTATATTCATTGTTTTCATCTTTCATTTGTGAACGCGTCTAGCTCAATATTGTTTAAATTATATATGAATATAGACCATCGATCTTCATTCTTCATCAATTAATTAACAATACACATTGTAATGCCACAAGTCAATTATTTCCGATCCACCAAGCACAAACCTTAATTAAGTTAATTATTTAATATTTGCGTGCTCTGCATCAAGGCTGCGTATTGACTATAATTATATTTGAATGTGTTCCACTGACTGTCGATCATATCTCTGCTATCTATTTATTTTGTACAATTCGTCTATTTAAGAATAAAACTGACAATGTAAATCTTTGATTCCAAACGATTATAGATATAATAATATTCCAATAAAATATTGCAGGTGAGGAATTACACTGCTGCCAACCAACTTCTGCGAGAATTAGTTACAGAAGGTAAATTTACTGCTTACAATATGGTACTATACTGTCGTACATAGGCAGACAGCATATTAATAGTAAGCAATGATACAATGATAAGCAATGATACAGTTTCTTCTTGTAACTAATAGTAAATGATTTTAAATGTAGCATGATTTCTCACTACCATTTATTGTATATGGACCTGTAGATATACGATATAAAAATATTATTATAGCCTGTAGTATAATTGTCTTCAGATCTAGAATTAGACACCAAATCTGTCTTTAACGAGTGTGATTAATACATTATTAAATAGTATACTTTGCTTATAAAAACTCGTATAATTATCATTTTATTCAAACCATCTGCGCACATCGTTTACTATAATGGATCTCGCGGATGATATTTACAAATAGCAGTAACAGCTCACTTAAAAAGTAAGCTGTTTCTGCTACTTGCCCTCGCATACATCAGACAACAAATTCGATTTGTAATAACGCGCGGTACAAAATTTGCATAAACAACATACAAATAAAATTGATATATTTTCTTAAATAACTAGACACTGAAAACGTGAAATTCACACAAGAATATCGAGCATCTGAGAAGTGGCTTCGCGAAGGAGATGTCGGTTACAAGGAAAGAGTGCCATACATTAATAAGATGTGGACTCTTGACCACTACAGACGCCTGTGTCGAGACCCTTCAAAAACACACCAAGTTAGTTCAATGTTAGACCTTTAAGGCCTCAGTAGTGAGCCGGGTTAGCTCGGCTTATGACGGAGACCTTAAAGGTCCAGCTCGATGTATGCTACGGATTTGTGCATTCGTAACGTCAGGACAGCATATTCTTAATTTAACAGGTGTTTTACAAAATATGGTTTTTTTTCTAAGGGCATTTCACTTATTGTTTATAATTACTTATCGTTTGTAATGTATACTTTCATTTGTTTTGGGGTTTTTTGGCACGAGAAGATCACTCGATTAGCTTTGATAGCTGCTTTGTAATAATATGTTTAAATATGTTCTTACAAAATTTGAGGAAAAATATAAGAATAGTTATGTTACGTTTCCATTTTTAGCCGCGCGGATCGTCTGTTTCCATTGGTGCGGTTTAGATATAAATCCGCATGTGACACCCGCGCGGATAATAGTAATTTCCCTGGTGATGATGATTATGGTGGTGGTGGTGGTGACGGCGACGACGGCGGCGGCGACGGCGACGACGACGACGATGGTATTCTTGGTAGTGTGGTAGTGGTGGTGATGGTGGTTATGGTGTGCTAGTGGTGATGGTGGTGATGTTGGTGGTGATGGTGGTATTCTTGGTGGTGTGGTCGTGGTGGTGATGGTGGTAGTGGTGTGGTAGTGGTGATGGTGGTACTGTTGGTGGTGTGGTAGTGTTCATGGTGGTATTTTTGGTGGTGTGGTCGTGGTGGTGATGGTGGGAGTGGTGTGGTAGTGGTGATGGTGGTAGTGTTAGTGATGTGGTAGTGTTGATGGTGGTATTCTTGGTGGTGTGGTCGTGGTGGTGATGGTGGTAGTGGTGTGGTAGTGGTGACGGTGGTAGTGTTGGTGATGTGGTAGTGTTGATGGTGGTATTCTTGGTGGTGTGGTCGTGGTGGTGGTGGTGGTGGTAGTGGTGTGGTAGTGGTGATGGTGGTAGTGTTGGTGATGTGGTAGTGTTGATGGTGGTATTCTTGGTGGTGTGGTCGTGGTGGTGGTGGTGGTAGTGGTGTGGTAGTGGTGATGGTGGTAGTGTTGGTGATGTGGTAGTGGTGATGGTGGTATTCTTGGTGGTGTGGTCGTGGTGGTGATGGTGGGAGTGGTGTGGTAGTGGTGATGGTGGTAGGGTTGGTGATGTTGTAGTGTTCATGGTGGTATTCTTGGTGGTGTGGTCGTGGTGGTGATGGTGGTAGTGGTGTGGTAGTAGTGATGGTGGTAGTGTTAGTGATGTGGTAGTGTTGATGGTGGTATTCTTGGTGGTGTGGTCGTGGTGGTGATGGTGGTAGTGGTGTGGTAGTGGTGACGGTGGTAGTGTTGGTGATGTGGTAGTATTGATGGTGGTTTTCTTGGTGGTGTGGTCGTGGTGGTGGTGGTGGTAGTGGTGTGGTAGTGGTGATGGTGGTAGTGTTGGTGATGTGGTAGTGTTGATGGTGGTATTCTTGGTGGTGTGGTCGTGGTGGTGATGGTGGGAGTGGTGTGGTAGTGGTGATGGTGGTAGTGTTGGTGATGTGGTAGTATTGATGGTGGTATTCTTGGTGGTGTGGTCGTGGTGGTGGTGGTGGTAGTGGTGTGGTAGTGGTGATGGTGGTAGTGTTAGTGATGTGGTAGTGTTCATGGTGGTATTCTTGGTGGTGTGGTCGTGGTGGTGGTGGTGGTAGTGGTGTGGTAGTGGTGATGGTGGTAGTGTTAGTGATGTGGTAGTGTTCATGGTGGTATTCTTGGTAGTGTGGTCGTGGTGGTGGTGGTGGTAGTGGTGTGGTAGTAGTGATGGTGGTAGTGTTGGTGATGTGGTAGTGTTCATGGTGGTATTCTTGGTGGTGTGGTCGTGGTGGTGGTGGTGGTAGTGGTGTGGTAGTGGTGATGGTGGTAGTGTTGGTGATGTGGTAGTGTTCATGGTGGTATTTTTTGGTGATGTGGTCGTGGTGGTGATGGTGGTAGTGGTGTGGTAGTGGTGATGGTGGTAGTGTTGGTGATGTGGTAGTGTTGATGGTGGTATTCTTGGTGGTGTGGTCGTGGTGGTGGTGGTGGTAGTGGTGTGGTAGTGGTGATGGTGGTAGTGTTAGTGATGTGGTAGTGTTCATGGTGGTATTCTTGGTGGTGTGGTCGTGGTGGTGATAGTGGGAGTGGTGTGGTAGTGGTGATGGTGGTAGTGTTGGTGATGTGGTAGTGTTCATGATGGTATTCTTGGTGGTGTGGTCGTGGTAGTGATGGTGGTAGTGGTGTGGTAGTGGTGACGGTGGTAGTGTTGGTGATGTGGTAGTATTGATGGTGGTATTCTTGGTGGTTTGGTCGTGGTGGTGATGGTGGTAGTGGTGTGGTAGTGGTGACGGTGGTAGTGTTGGTGATGTGGTAGTATTGATGGTGGTATTCTTGGTGGTGTGGTCGTGGTGGTGGTGGTGGTAGTGGTGTGGTAGTGGTGATGGTGGTAGTGTTAGTGATGTGGTAGTGTTCATGGTGGTATTCTTGGTAGTGTGGTCGTGGTGGTGGTGGTGGTAGTGGTGTGGTAGTGGTGATGGTGGTAGTGTTAGTGATGTGGTAGTGTTCATGGTGGTATTCTTGGTGGTGTGGTCGTGGTGGTGGTGGTGGTAGTGGTGTGGTAGTGGTGATGGTGGTAGTGTTGGTGATGTGGTAGTGTTCATGGTGGTATTCTTGGTGGTGTGGTCGTGGTGGTGGTGGTGGTAGTGGTGTGGTAGTGGTGATGGTGGTAGTGTTGGTGATGTGGTAGTGTTGATGGTGGTATTCTTGGTGGTGTGGTCGTGGTGGTGGTGGTGGTAGTGGTGTGGTAGTGGTGATGGTGGTAGTGTTGGTGATGTGGTAGTGTTGATGGTGGTATTCTTGGTGGTGTGGTCGTGGTGGTGGTGGTGGTGGTAGTGGTGTGGTAGTGGTGATGGTGGTAGGTAGTGTTGGTGATGTGGTAGTGTTGATGGTGGTATTCTTGGTAGTGTGGTCGTGGTGGCGATGGTGGTAGTGGTGTGGTAGTGGTGATGGTGGTAGTGTTGGTGATGTGGTAGTGTTGATGGTGGTATTCTTGGTGGTGTGGTGGTGGTGGTGGTGGTGGTAGTGGTGTGGTAGTGGTGATGGTGGTAGTGTTGGTGATGTGGTAGTGCTCATGGTGGTATTTTTGGTGTTGTGGGAGTGATGGTGATGGTGGGAGTGGTGTGGTAGTGGTGATGGTGGTAGTGTTGGTGATGTGGTAGTGTTCATGGTGGTATTCTTGGTGGTTTGGTCGTGGTGGTGATGGTGGTAGTGGTGTGGTAGTGGTGATAGTGGTAGTGTTGGTGATGTGGTAGTGTTCATGGTGGTATTCTTGGTGGTGTGGTCGTGGTGGTGATGGTGGTAGTGGTGTGGTAGTGGTGACGGTGGTAGTGTTGGTGATGTGGTAGTGTTCATGGTGGTATTCTTGGTGGTGTGGTCGTGGTGGTGATGGTGGTAGTGGTGTGGTAGTAGTGATGGTGGTAGTGTTGGTGATGTGGTAGTGTTCATGGTGGTATTCTTGGGGGTGTGGTCGTGGTGGTGATGGTGGGAGTGGTGTGGTAGTGGTGATGGTGGTAGTGTTAGTGATGTGGTAGTGTTGATGGTTGTATTCTTGGTGGTGTGGTCGTGGTGGTGATGGTGGTAGTGGTGTGGTAGTGGTCATGGTGGTAGTGCTTGTGATGTGGTAGTGTTGATGGTGGTTGTGTTTGTGGTGTGCTAGTGGTGATGGTGGTGATGGTAGTGGTAATGGTGGTGATGATGGTAGTGGTAATGGGGGTGTTGGCGGTGGTAATGGTGGTGGTATTATTGTGGGTGTTGATGGTGTTGGTGATGGTGATGATGATGATGGTAGTGTTGCTGGTGTTGATGGTGGTGGTGATGGTGCTTGTGTTGGTGGTGGTGGTGATGACGATGGTGGTTGTGGTGATTATGGTGATGATGGTGGTGGTGATGGTGCTGATGATGGTGGTGTCTTTGTTGGTGGTGATGATGATGGTGATGCCATTGATAGTTGGTGATGATGCCATTGATGGTGATGATGTTATTGATGATGATGATGATGGTAGTCGATGCACCCTTAACTGGGGCACGTGCAAGTGTCTGGAAGTGTGTGTGCACGCCCCTCTATTCCTGCCAAATAATTTTAAAAGTCCCCTAAATTTGCCAAAATATATATTTTTCAATACTGAATCAGCCCCTGTCTGGATACTGTGTCAAATTATCTGCAATGCCGAGAATGGCACTTCAGCCACGGTATATAGCGTTAATTTCGACTCCTGCCCACTAGGCTCTTACATCTTTAATGGTGTTGAAGATGGGGTTTTGTTTGCCATAGTTGCAGATTATCAGGTGATTATAAATATTATGTCCAAGGTTTATCCTCACAAATTTTGCAAAACACGTGGGGATACACGGGAAAGCCCATCTGTGTGACGTCATTTTCTGGAATTCCCCTATGCGGATTTGCCATGCGGTGCGGAAAAAACATTGTTGGATTTTCAACCCGTGCGGCAAATCACCCGCGCGGGATCAGCGTGAATGGAAATGATGGATGTATTTAATGAAGGCTAGATAATATGGCACCAGCGCGGGTTAAACCTTACCAATGGAAACAGTCCCTTATAGGTCTACCTGTAAACTTATGATGCCAGACAAATTTAACACTATCTATGGCGATTCATTATCTCTATTTTCATCTGTATTTTCAGAAGACAGATTTGAAGTGTAGATACAAACACGGACATGATATTCCGTACAACACGTACAAGGAAGAGATATTCAGTTCAGATCCCTTCCTGTCTTTTTACCATGACGTCATCACCGATAAAGAAGCGTCATTCAGAAAACGAGAATCAGTTCCTCACGTAAGGCTGAAAACATTGTATCTCTCAAAGGCAGGAAGCAGTAATTGCTCACTTGATAAGTAACCAGTTACTACTGTTTGTTCTAACAGAAATATTTTTGTATAAACCATGGAGACCAAAAGGGTTTGTTTAATTTAAAATCATCATAAATGTCCTAGTTAGCTCATTCCGCTTCATTTGAATACCTTTGTTATGGGTCCACGGCCATTATAATTTTTTTAATTCTTTCAGCGCGGAGACCGACTTTTGACGTCTACAGACGTCTAAAGACGATCCCCGCGCTAAAAGGGTTAACCCTTATCCTGCTGATCACGACTATTGTCATTTTTAACCTGTTTTATTAGTCGACCAAATCACTGTCAAAGGGAATGAAATGTGTGACTAAAAATCAAAATTTGCAAATATTTGTGCTCAAATTAAACAAATATGAGTTGTGGGTCGCGGTGAAAATTTAAATAAATGAATATAGTTGGATAAGGGTAAATCGTTATAATATTTATAACATAAACAAATCAAGATAGATAAGAAAAGTGCAAAAACAGCTTAATACGAAATACAAAATGAAAATGTGACCATATTATGTTACCCCTTGTCCTGCTATGCCCGGATATATACAGGGTTAAGGATGCTTTAGATCAATAAATATGTCACTTAATTTTGATATAATTGTTTTTAATAGACGCTTTGCTGATCCAATAATTTAATTTTAGACGTGTCTATTTTTCATAAATAGTAATATTTTTCGTCATTTGAAGCTGGAAATTGCGTTAGCAATTCCTGCTTCAAATGACGAAAAATACAATTGAAGCCATTCAGCAGGACAAGGGTTAACTTCTCAGTCATTACATGTTGTTTATCGTATGGCTGCGTAAAGGATAATAAAAACGTGTTGTATTATATTTATGTTTCCAGCTGACCAGAGCAGAGGTGGGCTATCCAGGCCACGCACTGTCCAGTGAAGTCCGCATCAGTAAATTGTAAGTACAACAGTTATCTCATGGATTATGGTTTGCCTACACGTGTGACGTATGATAACTGATGTTTAATAACATTTGGAAAAGATTAACAGTGGGATATTAGCAAGTGTAGTCGTAGTAATAACGACAGTACTAACAGTAATTGTCGCAGTAGCGATAGTATAATATTTGGCACAGGATTTAAAATACTTACGTCAGAAGTGATATATATTAGTATAGTTATTAGCATGCTATTTTTATCTAATTTTGCAATAACACACACTATAAAATAAAAAGCTTCGCAACTGCTACACACGACAATCGTGGCCTACCCGGCACACACAAAACATTTGTATAACATCTATACAACGTCGGCCCAAACGTCTGCCAGGTTTGTCCAATATTGTCTAAATGTAATACAAATGTTTTTTGTTTACTGGGTATGTGTCGACTGAAACGTTTGTTCTCTGTATGATTTGAGTTCAGCTAATCCCCACCTGTAATTCAATAATTTACATTTTAGCTGATCATAGATTGTTTTGATAATTTTACAAAGTTACATAGATTCACAGCTCTGTACACTACTTCATAAGTGTCGCCCTCCCTTTTTTGACATTACTCATCTTTAGCCTTCACTTGGATAACAGGGCTACCTCCTGTCAAGTTATTTTGCTTGAACCTAATGAATTGCCTCCTTTTAGTATGTTGTAATCGTGTGTCGTGTGACTGTCGCGAGCTGTGTGGGTGGATGAGAGTGTCATCGCTGATGAGACCGAAGGGCTGAATATTTATATTTAATAATTCATCATTTTAAACCTAAATTACACATTTTAAATGAATAAAACAGACACATTATGTCAGCTAATTATGTGACACAAGCAGTTTTAAGGATATTTTTATACCCATTACTCAAGTTATTAAGTAGAAAACAGTTTGGAAGTGTATAATAATATTATGAGTTCACTCACCCGCCATTTCGTTCTTCTGCACCTGCAGGCATTGGTTATTTGACGACAATCCCGGAGCTAATCACACTGTACAGAGATTAAGTAAGCGGATACAGGACATCACCGGATTATGTACTACATACAGGGATAGGCTATCCAGCAGTGAAGCCTTACAGGCAAGTTGCACCTGTGGAAACAGTTTGCCAATTATCTATTCACGACTGTTCACTTACCGTCGTGCCGAGGCAAACAGCAGTAGGCCCTATAACCCAGTAAACACAAAACATTTGTATAACATTTATACAATTTTGGCCCAACGTCGAAGACGTTGGGCCGACGTTGTATAAATGTTATACAAATGTTTTGTGTTTACTGGATGACTGCCTACCTGAAAAGTGTTGTTCGTCTTGGTAGGGTATTACGGTGATACGTAAAAAGCCAGCCACCTCGAGAATAGCCTACTATTTCAATTGCGAATTACAATCTTGTGGCAGTGGATGTAGATTATCTGTTTTCACTGCCGTCCAATCTCTGTTCCGGTGCTTCCAGAGTATTTTATCTCGTTTTTACGTTATAGATTATGTCATCGTTTTCAAGATTTTCCGATTTTTAGTTCGCTTTTGCATATGCTTCTCTTCAATCACATGTACATGAGTTGGCCTACTGAGTAGGTCAGGGATTGTAATGTGCGCACCAAGTTGCAAGCCATGAAATAGCAGACGGACTGCATGCTCCGCTAGAAGTTGAAACGCCACATGAATGAACAGGTCCCGCAATTTAAGGCCGAGTGATGAATCTTTAGATGTGCTAACATTATTACAATCACCTCTCTTACCCTGTTTTATATTGTGGCAGTAATTAATGGTGCACTAAAATAACTAAGTGGCAGTAATTAATGATGCACTAAAATTATTGTCGAGTCAAGTATGTAAGGAAGATTATTTTGCCATATTAACATGTAATATGATGGTGGGTTAGCATCATAAAAAAACTATTTCATTGCCCGCGATCGGAGGCCAAGTATTTCGTAGACAGATCCTTTAACAGAAACTTCAATAAATTTTCGATAATGGTAGGCATATATACATGTAATTAATTATACTTCTTTGATTTCAGGTGCTTAACTACGGTCTAGGGGGACAGTACGAGCCACATTATGATTTCCACGAAGAGGTGGTATTTAATACACACATATATAACACATCTTTATTTTATTTTTGTATTTATTGTCTCTTGGTGGCAGATACGTACCTTAAATCCCCATGAGACGATATATACACACCTATACAGTTGATGGGCTCTTTAAGAGATCCAGGTCACTCGTAGTCACTCGCTAGTAGTAGTATTTTACGCCCCCACCTGGGGCGGGTCATTAGGGATATGTTCCGTCTGTTGCATGCTGTACGGCATGGTGTGAAAGCAATGGTCTACAGCGATGATAGAGGTATCGCTATACCCTGATTACTCCGATCAACAGCGGTGCCAATGCAGCTCCCGCATCAGTGCAGGCACTGATGTTGGCCGTGGTGGAACATTAAACTACAGACAAAATGGTGTTTAACATTCGGTCTCGCACGTGGGATGAATGGAGTTACCCTCAACTGTTGTTACTCCAGGATTATCTGACCCGAGGATAGCGGAGCCGTGTGAAAGGCGAAAGGCCATTGTGTTTCAGCTTTAAATTACATGTCCAACCGTCTGGGCATGTCCAGGGTGATTCCCTTAGACATGCCCTAAACCCCTTATCGATCGAGTGAAGGAAAATACTCTCAATAACCCACCATGGCCTATAATCCCACCCTCACGTCATCATCTGTACATCATTTATCTTATTTATGGACTGCACTGTTTTTTATCATATCACAATGTCACTTAAAGGTAAAGGTACATGTCTGAAGTTTCCGACCGTCTGGGAATGTCTGGGGGTAAATCCCCTAGACATGCCCGGAACCCTTTATCGGGCGAGAGAAAGAAACACTCAATAACCCACCATGTGCTATCATTCCACTATCCCATCATCATCTGTACATCATTCATCTCATCTATGGACTGCAGTGTTTTTTATCATATGTCACAATAACATTTAAACATTATTTTACTACTGCTGCTGCCGCTGCTTCTGCTGCTGCTGCTGCTGCTGCTACTGCTGCTGCTGTTGTTGCTGCTGCGACTGCTGCTGCTACTGCTTTATTAGGCTATCCAATACCTTGAAGAACAGCAAAACATAATCACCCTCGCTGAGCCAGGGAATGTACGACAATCCTCGCATGTGTCGCATCATGAACGCGAGTGAATAGACTGTACAGCCAGTATGCTCATGGTGTAATGTAGACTCAAATAAAATTTCAATGTACACCATATATGGTCTATACCGTAGGATAAACATGTATAAATACCAAATGCTGCCTTACTTGAAGTCATCTTCCCTCACGTCATCGTCTGCTCAATTTCTTCTCGTTTTACAGGGTAAATTTTCCAGAAAATCACTTCCTGCATCAGTACATAATACTGGTAACAGAATAGCAACTTTCATATTTTACGTGAGTATTTCAACAAAGCTTCTTCGACCTATATTTGTTTCCAAAGATTCCTTTTTTTCTTAATTAATTTAAGATAAATTTCCAAAACGACGTATCACATAATATTCGTGATGATAATTCATTCTTCTGCTATTGTAAAAGTTAATTTATTTATTTATTTTAAAACTACCCATGTGTGTCTTGTAGCATATCTATGACATGTTTGGATTTCCATGTAGCTTAACAAAGTAGACGATGGTGGAGCCACTGTATTTCCAAACCTCAATCTTCAAATTCCTCCTGAAAAAGTAAGTTCTTATTTTACTTGGTATTGGTAACCATTGTGTAAGAAATAACTTTGCCTCAAAGTTAGAATACGTTCAAGGTTCGAGTCCGACAAAACAAATGCCTTTCATATAATATCCGGAAGTATGATATTTTTGTAAAATTTTCTACAGCATCATTGAATATTTTTTAATGAAAACTATCACAATAACCAATAAAGTTATGTAAATTATAATAATTGTTTATTTATTATTCATTTTAGAATGGGGCTGCTTTTTGGTACAACCTGCTACCCGATGGTACGGGGGATGTGCGCACTAAGCATGCGGCGTGTCCAGTGCTCCTGGGAGAGAAATGGGGTAACTATACCCAAAACCCACCAGGTGTTGGTTTAATGTTGGGCCATCGTCTGCTACGATGACCCAGCATTGATAAAGCAGTGAATCAACGTCTCTTCTTCTTGTCTTCTTCTTGGTAATAGATAACAATTAGGGGGTTGTTCTGTATTTAAAGATGTTGAGAATACCGTGATGGGATTTTTTTCAAACGATTTTAAATATTCTTGTTATTTTATCCATTATTATATTCCACAAACATGAGAAAGGTGACATGACCATGATAAATATCAATGAAAACAGAGGATTTTGTTAATTCCGTAATTATTTTCTGCTGCTTATAATTGACCGAAATTGTAAATAGCAAACGCTATCAAACGCATAATAACTATTTGCAGTAGTCAAATAAAGTAAAATTACATAAATATATAATAACATTTGTACTACAAATTACATAAATATATAACAACTTTTACTACAAACGTGAACACGTTTTGAGTGTGATTATCTGCATATTTTTCAGTTGCTAACAAATGGATTCGAGAGCATGGCCAAGAATTTCGAAGACCTTGCAGCACTCATTTTTGAAAAAATAACATCGCCTGATCTGCCATACAGAGGAATTAAGCCGCGGTAACTGGTTACTGCTTACTTTACATGTAAGCGATTATCGCTACTTAATTTTACATACTCTGATCCAAATAACAAAATCCTGTGCTCAAACATTTTGTTTACTCCATATAATCGTCGTGAAGTTTTGTAGATTCTGCTAATAAAACGTTTATTGTATCTGTTCTTTCTGTTGTCTTACTGATTATGCGTAATATCACCGGCACACTCAACATCATCCAGCTCCTAGTCAATGGAAACCATCTTTATTTTACGTATTTAAATGGGGTGTCTATTTTCAGCTCATCCGGCCTTTAGGCCTAAGATGACCTTATGCCATCGCGTCTGTCGTCTGTCGTCTGTTGTCTGTCGTCTGTCATCAATCGACTTGAACTGACTTATATTATATTATATTACTTAGATTGCACTGCAGTTATAGATCGTTGCCTCAACAGCCAGCTTAGCATCGAATCTTCTAATGATATTTCATAAGGGATATGCATGAGTAAAAATATGTCGCTACAGGCTACCATAATTATTTTATTGCGAAAGTCAAATCTTCTATATGGAGCTTTGTAAAATGGGTTGAAAGTCAAAAATGGCGTACACTGTTCCATATCCATTACGTTAATCTACGAGTCTACATATTCTCCTGTTCAATTCAGAAAGTAGGCATACCACTCCTTGTAACCGATGGCAACCGTGGAGATACGGCTATGGTTATATAGGCCAATATTCTGCTCACCATTCACTTGATTTTTAAAATGATGAGACAGTAAAGCTCCGAAAGACGCACATTTTAGTTCATTATTAGGTCACCATTGCGTACGGTGGTCAACCATTGACCAATTAGCCTATAGGGTCAACTTCTCGTGATGTTTGGGGTACAATTTGACAGATGACATAACGAAGCGAAGAAATAAGGCACTGAATCATCGTCTTTGACATTGTATAGTCTTTTGTCTGTTTCATTGTTCTGTTCTTGATGTTCTATGTTCAATGAAGCATATACAGGTAAAACTAAGAGAGCCACCTGAGGATGGTGAGAAAAATCAAAATAATAATACTACCATCGAAATTATTGTCCTGACGGTCTGGGGCCAAGTACACTTCCTCGGTCACAGATACTCCCTACAATACCGAATCTCTACGAATGAGCAGGGAATAAACATTGTGTTTATTTGAAACCTGAATGCCAGAGCAGGGGGTGAGCCCGTAAGCTCCGGTGTGACAGTCGTGCTGCGTAACCTCTTCACAGGGCCCCAAAAGAATCGGCTCTCGTGACACGACACGGCTAGAAGCGCCATTTTCTCACATCAAGAGTTTGGTTTTGCTAAAATTACATGACCAGTTATAGGATTTATCTTATATCATGCCTTAAGATGACATTACTATTAAGCGCTAATCGAGACTACGATCGTGTTTTCATTATTTTTCTTTAACCCGCCCGGTGTTCACTTTTAATTGTATGCAGTGCAAATAAAAACAAAGTGCTGTGGGTTGGTCTTTAATCGCCAATTGCAACTACAATTGTTTTTTACCCCTCGGCCCGTTGGGCCCGAACGCCCCGAAGGGGTATTGTTGTCCCATTCGTGCGCCGCCGCCGTCTCCGCCGCCGCATGCACCCTTTTGGCTACCACACCAACATGGTGCAACATATTGAATTCATAATTCATACAAACATTCAACCCCTCTGGCAATTTTTTGTTACACAAGGTCAATGTCATAAATCAAGGTCAAAGATTAAAAAAAATCTTGTTCGCGCGATAACTTGAAAATAATTAGTGGATCTCTCCATGAGTATTGAGATGACCTGATTAGATTTTCAGCTTTTATTTTTCTTCAACCTAATTTTTTTTCTAAATGCCCTTGAAACCTGGTTTTCGGGGTCTGTGAGTCTATTAGCATTGTCCATTTACTTGTGAGACCGAAAACGAGACTACGGCAGCTATTTTGGTTTTATCAATTTTAATAAATCGTTCTTATTTTCTGTTAAATGCCTTGAAACCTGGCATAAATTACATGTATGCCTTATGCTGCAGAAACTAAATATGGCAGCTGCACAGGAACATGATATAAGGAAAATATCCATGAAAGATGAAACTATAGAAATTAACTAGAAACTTCATCATGGCATTCAAAATATGTACATAACATATCAAGACATTCGGCTATTTTTAAAAATGTTTAATTCAGAAAAATTTGCAGTTAAAACCCTTGCAACACCGCATATATTGCCTGTCAACTTTAACAGCCAACATTGGTGCTTCAGAATGGAAAAGAACTTTCAGTTGCTATTATGGCTATGGTCATAACAAATACAGAACTATTTTGCTCTCTACGTGTCTGTGTTAATTTCCAATGTATCTGCAGCCGTAATACACATCAGATAGCCAGAACAAAGTACATCTGCCAACACTTGAATAAACATGCTAATCATATAATATTTATTTTTATATATCACTAACTTACAAATATAGCAAGCATGCACGAAACTATCAAGTTCAAAGGTAAGATGTACAAAACAATGGAGAAACAGTAATTCTCGTCATAGTGTTGGTGAAGAACCTTCATAAAAATTATCGAAAACAAGCAAACACGAAATGCAATATCGCAATAAATTATTCTGCCTATTTTAAATGTTATAATACTTGCTGATTTATTTTTATGGCCATTCAATACAATATTCAACGACGTATGTTTTATGCTGCGGAAGCAAAAGATGGCAGCCACACAGAAACATGATATAAGGACGATATCCATACAAGATGAAATGATAGAAATTAAATCACTAAAAATGTTATCATGACATTCAAAACATGTACATAATATATCGTAAGACATTCGGCTCTTTTTGACGGTTTTTAATTCAGCAAAACTGAAGTATATACTTCCAGTCAAAGCCCATGCAACACCACATATAATGCCTGTCAGCTTCAACAGCCGACATTGGTGCTTGAATGGAAAACAAATTTTAATGGCTATTATGGCTATGGACATAACTTTGAACACAAAACTTGCCTGTAGAGAAACAAAAAACACAAATCTGAAACAAATACAGAGATAACTTGCTCTCCATGTAACTGTGTTAATGTTAAATGTATCTGCAGCCGTAATACACACCAGATAGCCAGAAGAAAGTACATCTGCCAACACTTGATTAAACATGCTAATCATATAATATTTCTTTTTATTTATTCCTGCAGACAATTTGTAGGTGTGTCTTGTAACTAAACCCATACACCAAATAAGTGAAATTATTGATGCAGCATAATAATACCATTTATTTGTTGATTTATTTAACAGACCGTGACACATATAATTATTGTCTGCATTATTGCATGTGATATACGAGGGAAGCAAACAACATATTGACGAATCTGAGACTGACACTTGAAGCTTAGTCTCACGATTGGATATAATGCTTACTTCAAGAGATACAGAAAAATTGACATATGTAATATCTAACATGCTCAATCTGCGCAGTCGATTTTGTAAATCAACTGACAAAGCATTAATGGGATTATTATTTAAATTCAATACCACCAGATATGCCAGTGGTAATTTGTTGTCCAAGAAAAACGTGATAAAATTGTTGGCTAAATTTATATATATTAGTTTTAGAAAAACATGATGCTGCAATAAAGTGTTTGATCTGATATAGTTTTTGCTGAAGTCGGCAATGATAACATGATATAGAGCATTTGATATATTAGATGATTGAAGTCTAGTAAAGAATTTCTCAATTTTGCATTGCGATACATTTAAGACGATCAATTTTGGGAAGACGAATAGATCCATATCAATAACATTTTGGACCCCTGTCAACATTAAGCCTTTAGCATAGTAGATAGAGGAATCTTTCCATGGGTGTTTTACAACACACATGGTGCTGTAACCTACACACTCACACCCTTCTGGGCATGGCGTACAATTAATTTCGTCATCAGCGGAGTAAAGACAATTCACCTCCCCATCACATATCTCATTATCACTCAGACATCTAGCTTCACCACGACATTTTAACAAACCAGGGCAAGATAAATTTCCACAAAACTTCTCATCTTCGCCAAACAAGCAATCTTTATGGCCGTCACATATCGCCGACATAGGTAGGCAAATATACTTACTACATTTAAACATACCAGGACATAAAACATGATGACATAGAACATAAGGGTTTATAGGGAAGTCACATGACTCACTTCGTCTGTTTACTAAACATCTTTCGTGCAAAAATATGGACCCGGAGTCTAAGCATCGAAATTTATAATGTTGAAAATGTAGTGTTTCATTTTTACTATTTGGTGTTGTTTCTTGAGAATAGCTCATCTCTTTTTCATACATGTCAATCAGTTGTCGGGTTTGGAAAGTACCTCTATCTTTATATTTAAAATGTTTATTGATCTGCAGAACATTAAACACTATAGGTTTCACAGTTGGTTTGGGACAGGTATCATCAATAAGTGAAAACCCATCAACGGTAATCCCATCACATATAGAATGTATTCGCAAATCTTGCAGCTCGTTTATATTTGTGACATTGCTATTGCTTGTTAGGAGAGATGGTATGCGTACATACTGTGACGCTAGCTCAAAACCAGCATTTTGTCGGGTGTGTTCACCACTGCAATGTCTCTCGTCACTTCCATCAGAACAATCTTCAATCCCATCACAGACATATACCATTAATATACAGCTGCTATTAATGCATCCAAAATATATAGACTTACAATATGGAACATATATCTCACTTTCGCGCTCACATATTATCCCATTGATGACCATTTTTAAATCACACGGCCGAAGCTTAGCTCCCCAAGCCGTTGCTAGTTGTCTTGGGAAATATTTTTGTAAGTATATAGCTGCATTATTATATTCTAAAGTACCGCACTTGCTGTCCACAGTGGCTAAAAATATTAGAGAGCTTGGTTGCTTTCTAGATGTAAAATACAGGATCTTAGGCAGACTGGTGGATATCATATCAGAATCCACGGGATATCCAAACAAAAAGTTAGACAGAAATATATTATTATACAACTGCTGAGGAGGTTTCGCGTGATTGATGTGTTCGTACAAATTTTGGAACATGTCTTTTATTTGAAATTCTGCTTTCATTGGTACTGCCGGACGAGATGATGTTTCAATGTTTAATAAGGTACTGTTCAATTCAGAACACACACTGTTACCTTCGTTAAACGACAATGCTCTGGATGCCTCAAGGGGTAAGTAACACTTGTTGTGGCCGTTTATCAGAATCCAATTGTCCTCGCACTTCTGCTTCGATGGTGTGTAATCTGTCACCACATCTGCAGAAGCGAATCCCCGAGGAACACAGAAAAAAGTAACTTCAAACTTTTGATCACACGGGAGAACTATCCACATCAATACGACAGATGTGTGATCCAGAAGGGATGCAGTGCAGTTCTTCTTCATGTCATGTTCTGGCTGATCCTTAGCCTCACTGTATGTATATTCTGAACTTGTGATAACACCGTTTGAAATGTTGTACACTGTCAAATTACTTCTGTCAGCTGGGTTATTTCTGGTCTCCCAAAAGGCTTGAAATACTATCGTGCCGTCCATCCAATGTGAAAACATTCCCTAATAATATATGTTAATATAAATACATGCAAATTGAATATATATATATATAGCCTATAAATATAGGATATAGACCCTATGCCAACCGGTAAATTATCATGTAGGCCTACTAATAATACTACCTCGATATAACCCCAACATTCCTGCAATATGAGCAATATGGCGAGGAATGTGATAGGCCTGTGGATATGCGAGCTGATCAAAACATTATTTTTAAGATTATATTGTTCTTAGTATCCCTAACTTAAGTTTCAACTATAAAAAAATGGCCGCCACCGGCACATATCACACCATAACGTTTAAACCATTTGCCACAGAATATTGTGTTAGATGTCTTTTCCCACTAATTTTGAAATAAAATTACATTTCCGAAGTTATTTCAGCATTTAATAGTCCCTAAGCTTCTGCAGAAATCCAACATAGCCGCCATCCGCACATATCGCAATATAACTTTTGAACCACTGCTCTAGTAGCTGCAGATGGGATGATTGCTAGTAGTAGTACCAAAGACCCTGTACAATAAGACAGTCAACTCTCCATAAAACGTGAAATCGCTCTCAGTGCTGTCCCCCGGTATTGGGAGTTGGAACTAATGCGTTTACCATCTATCAAGTATGATTTTACCATATTACGACGAGTAGTTATGACATTGATCCTATTAAAAACAATACATACTTTACATCACAAAAATCAGAAAAATAAGTATTGACGGAGGTTTACTTCTATTTTTTATCCAATAATTTGTTGGTTAGTTATCAATACTTTTTAATTGTCTTCTTCCCTTTGGTACCTCAGGGGTTGATGCACCCGTATAAACAAGTATGCATATTCATTGTTTACAAACAACAGGTGACGCCCAGCTAACATAAGACGTCGACTCAATTATAGTGTAATGCTGGTCAAAGGTTTGTAATGCTGGTCCAGCATTACCCCATCATTGGTTCATCTTCTCGTATCTACTGGCAAGTGACATGGGTGCAAGGGTAGATACGGGCAAAAAAAACTAAGATAAGGGCAATGGAAATAATATATATAATATTACTATATATTATAGTCTAATGACATGGATCATTTGTCATGTTTACTATTCGGAATATACCTGAACAGAAATATTTTGTTGATATAAAGCATGTTACGGTTACTGCTGATTTTGTCACAGAATTAGCTCATTCAATGCTGAAATCATTCACGCCACAAACGGGTATGATCATTGAGGAAGATAATATTTTTGTATAATATTATATATCAGTGGATATCTTTGTCGCAAAGTGTTGCGATCTGCATGTGAACAATGTAAAGTAGTTTTGATGCCACTAATAAATTGCATACATTTCTGTCTATGAAGCAATATTTGAATATTCAAGGTGTGGGGCTTTTGTTTCACGTCAAAACTTAATACAATTAATTGGTTCAAATGAACGAATTTTCTGAAATATACCTGAACACATTCTACATAGGAGTCACAACAGAGATCAAATTATTACCATCATCAAAGACACTAAATCACGTGCAAGTTGTGAATGTTTCACGTTAATATTACATATTTATGTCCCCATTCGGCTACACCATGTACTGCGGGAAAACAATGAGCACCTTATTACCAGTAACGACAGGAGAAATAGAAAATTATTAAAATTCAACTATAAATAAATTGTGTCATAAAAATGAACGTGTCTTGTTTTCAAGATATCAGTATACGGTACTGCTAACGCTCCAGTCTTCAGTGACATTGATGGCAGTGGTCCGTGAGAGAATGCTCACATATTATAATTTTATAATATTGCTTTTGTGTTCTAAATATATATTTTTTAAATAATAAAAGTTTGAATCAAAATACACGTCTGCCAAGTTATGGTTGTTACCAATGTTTTGCTCCAATCTCCTTTGTGGTCGCTATGCTTGACGACATATCGTCACTCCCCTCCCGTTCTGTGCCCACATATTTGTGTACTTTCTGTACACAACTGTTATTTAAATGAAGACATTTTAATTTCTAAAATTGTATGATAATATAACATGACTTTTCTGCTATATTAGCAGTTTTTTTCGTTCCAAAAATAAATATTGCAGAGATAATGTCATAACTGTCAAACCTAGAAAAACATTTTTTTTATTTGGAGGTTAAAGTGGTGAAATTATCACTTGTTTTATATGATGATACACTTGCTAAAGCGTAGTTCCAACTCCCGTTAAAAGGGGACAGCACTGCACAATGTATTACACGCATTTGTATGGTGAAATCCGTAAGTTGATCATCTTATTGTACAGGGTCTTTGGTAGTACTTTTTCCCCCCCATCCAAGGAGGGTCATTAGGGATCTGTTCCGCCAGTTGCATGCTGTATGGCATGATACGGAAGCACTAATCTACAGCAATCATCCAAGGAAAGCTGCAGCTTCCTCGTATCTGGCCATAATCTTCCGGCGGATTTCCAGGGGTGTACCCTGGTTCCTCCGCTCAACTGCGGTGCTAATGCAGCTCTCGCATCAGTGCTGGCGCTGGTATAGGCTGTGGTAGCCTTAAATAACCGGCAATAACGTGTTTGCCATTAGGTCTCGTGGGATGAATGGAGTTACCCAGAGGGAGTTATCCTTCCTATTGTTACTCTGGGGACTATCCGACCCGAGGATAGCGGGGCTGCGCGAAATGCCGCGGAGTTTCAGCATTAAATTGCACAGCGAAACCCAAGTCTCCGGCCGTCTGGGCATGTCTGGGGGTAGATCCCCTAGACATGCCCAGAACCCCTGATTGAGTGAGCGAAGGAAAACGCTCTCAATAACCCACCATGCCCTATCACCCCCACCCTCACATCATCATATGTACATCATTTCATCTCATCAATTGACTACAACGTTTTTATTGTATTACAATGTCACTTAAAAGACCTTTTGTGCCGAAAAGTGACGTAAAGCAATGATTTACTACTACTACTCCTCTAGTAGCTGATGGTGGACTGGTCTTATATATATCCAGACCTAAGCTCTTCAGCAATAAACTAAATGGAGGTCATTTAACCATTTTTGTTTGATAACGCATTTGGCACTGACACCAAAATATGGTAAATACCCCCCCCCCCCTTTAAGCGATTTACTGTATCTTTTGAACCGCTCGGCATAGAATGTCATGTGACCCCTCAAAATTTGTGCATTGGTCATGCTATGAAGGGTCTGTGATATATTATAATTATATAATACTAGTATATAAGTCATACCGACAATATAAATGATCACAATAAAGTACCGTACCCAGCCCAGTTGAGCTTATAAGCCACTCCAAACACACGCGCCTGCGATTGAGAATGGGACGGGGATACTTAGTGGCCGTGTCAATCATCCGTACATTTAAAATAGAAAACTCTCGGCCACTTAGTATCCCCGTCCCATTCTCAATCGCAGGTAAGCGTGATATTAACAGATAAGACCCAATACCACGACGAGCAATGAGTTAATAGAAACCAAGTTACGTCGGTATACATGTTAAATTTCACCTATTTTACATATTAGGGCCTACTCAGTACGCCTATCCCATGCCTGATAAATTAAAGCAGGCCTGTGCTTAAATAATCTGCAATTAGTTGACCTTATCAGTTCAAATTTATCAACCGTTGTGACATTTACAGGAACATAATTATATACTTATTATTCATAACTTGTCCCGAATCGTTATGCAAAGGGCATTCAAGTGAATCTCTTTTTGTACCACACCCATGTTGCAATTTTGACATATTCTCACACTTTTTCACTATGAGATGTATATCAGAATCATCCCATATCACCTTCTACTATTGTATCCAGTTATAGATCGAACACAATATAGGGCAGTTATGTCGTGTGTGACTTGATCATCATTTGAATATATATATATATAAACGTTGTTCATTTTTCGTGCGACATTGGAGAGTATAGAACATGAACATAAGATGTTCGCCTAAAGGCTCACACCTTATTCATTAAACGGTGCTGTATTTTCGCATATCGCACTCAAATGAACACCGTTTGCATATCGTGCGCAATGACCCGGTGCACATGTGGCGATCGCTGATCACCATGCGTGTTTATTTCACAGTCACGATGTTAAAAACCCTTCGGGGACGTCTTTATACGTCAGAATCTGACGTCTGTATACGTCAGATGTATTACAAAGACCCCCACAAAGAAAAAGTTAAAATATTTATAATGGCTGTAGACCCATATAATAACATAGGTATTCAAATGAAGCGGAAAGAGCTAACTCAGACATATATGATGATTTCAAATTGAAAAAACCCTTCGGTCTCCAAGGTACATACAAGAATACTTCAGCGCTTTAAATGTTAAACAAAATGGAGCTTCAATTGTAACAGTTACCTATACTTGTTTATCATGTTTTATATCTCACATTGTTGCTTTTAACATACTTTTATTACAAACGTAGACTACTATCACCAGTAAAAGTTATAGAAAGCAACATACATTATGAGGGTCTCTCCTCAATCCTAGAAACATGAAGGGTGGAAAGTCGTAAGCTGTTTGGAAGTGAACATTTCTGATGACTTGTTGGTAATTGGTTTCACCATGCTGAAGTAATGTGTATCCATGTGACTGACACTGGCGCTGGGCATCTGTCCAGGATGTGACCCTTCGTGAACAAGCAACATAAAAAAAACGCATAACATAAATAAACTTTAAAATATACTGCTTAGAAAAATCAAAAGGCAGTATCTGCTTACTTGTAAATTAAACGTGAGAACATAACAAAACACGCTTATAACATGAATAACCCTAGTGTGCTAGTCGCGTATACTGCTTAGCAAAGCCAAAAGGCAGTATCTGCTCAGGACCGTCACCAGCCTTTTCAAAAGGGGGGATTCGGACCTCATGTTAATGTACTGTGAAGGGTGGTTCGGACCTTCAAAATTAAGAAAAATAACATGCAAAGAGTTAAATTTCTAGCAAAAGGGGGGATTCTATCCAATCCCCCCTGCCCAAAACCCCTAATACCCCCCCCCCCTCCCTGGTGACGGGGCTGCTGCTTACTTGTAAATCACAGAACTGGAGTTGTAAATTAAACGTGAGAACGTAACAGCATTTGTTCTCTGGTGAGCATATTTGTCACTTTACAGCCTAACTCTTACAGTACGGGGAGGGGGGAGGGGGAGATCGACTTTTGACGTCAGATTCTCACAACCGTGGACGTCTGATTCTAAAGGCGTTGAATTAAGACAGATACGTATTCTGCTCACCGGGGGATTAAATGCACTCTCCTATTTATAATTCCTTGTTTTCTTACCTTTTACCATAGAAGTACCAGACATTTTCATCGACATAAATTCTTGTGACAGATTTCGTTCCACTGATTCCCACTGGAAAAGCATTTTTGTACATGAGCACACTGATAAGGCATGGTTCGATATCCTCACATGGGTCCTTTGGTGGATTTATTGTCATACGCAGTCCGTGGTGGAAATAACCAGGATAAAACTTTGTTCCCACATCTTTAACGTATTCGTACACCTGTGACTTGTCCCTACTCAAAACAAAGACACTGTAGGTGTACTTTTTACACCGTGTTGGACACTCGCCATGCTTACTAGAATACTTTACAGAAAAAAATGTCCCTTTGATAAGGGAATCATGCTCTTTGTGAATCAAATGTGAAGCATTGACTTTATCACCTCTCATTATATAATTATATCCTATACATTGACTGGAAAGTGAATCAATATTTGCCAATGGCCTTACCACGAACATACTATTTGGTGATACTTGACATCTGGACACTTGTATCACGAGAAACATTTGTCTTCCTTGTCTTTCTTTGGTACAAATATATGGCATACTCACAGTGCCATTATCTAAATGGAAAAAAGTCTTGTTCCAAACTGTCGATGCATTTTGAGATAGTTTCTCATAGTGTACACCGCCTAGGGGCCACGTTGGGGAGAAAGCTGCAGTAATGTTGTATATAGGGTTATCTCTATATCTAGCGATTTCAGGCATACATCGACCTAAGGTGGAAGCCTGCGAAATTAAAATAAAGGCAGTACCAATTGCCCTACCTGGTGCTCGAATAGAAAATCTACACTGATTTTGATGGTGACTCGTCAATGGTGAGCAGATATATGATTGACATACAACCTGGTCATCAACAGCAACGTCGTCATCAATACCACCATTTCCTTTATGGTTGAGTTCCAAATATTGCACAAAGCAATGACTTCTCTCAAGACTGGCTGACAAACTCCCAAAGGAATAGCCAGCATACCATACAACCAAGATAGAAGTGTACACATGGTCACCGTATATAAGGAAGTTTGAACGCGATTCGCATATGGGAAATATCCTGAAGAACCCTTTTTCACGTCTGAATCTGACGTATATTCCTCCATATTCACAATTGTAATCTGGGTGATGGGAAACGTGTGAAGGGCCGCTAAAGTGAAAGCGGTGGATGAAAACAGCGGCATATGAACTAAAATAAACGTAATCAACTGATTCGCCCCCAGAGCTAAAGAAACCATTGCAAACAGTGTTACGTACTAACATATCAAGACATTCGGCTATTTTTAAAAATGTTTAATTCAGAAAAATTTGCAGTTAAAACCCTTGCAACACCGCATATATTGCCTGTCAACTTTAACAGCCAACATTGGTGCTTCAGAATGGAAAAGAACTTTCAGTTGCTATTATGGCTATGGTCATAACAAATACAGAACTATTTTGCTCTCTACGTGTCTGTGTTAATTTCCAATGTATCTGCAGCCGTAATACACATCAGATAGCCAGAACAAAGTACATCTGCCAACACTTGAATAAACATGCTAATCATATAATATTTATTTTTATATATCACTAACTTACAAATATAGCAAGCATGCACGAAACTATCAAGTTCAAAGGTAAGATGTACAAAACAATGGAGAAACAGTAATTCTCGTCATAGTGTTGGTGAAGAACCTTCATACAAATTATCGAAAACAAGCAAACACGAAATGCAATATCACAATAAATTATTCTGCCCAATTTAAATGTTATAATACTTGCTGATTTATTTTTATGGCCATTCAATACAATATTCAACGACGTATGTTTTATGCTGCGGAAACAAAAAATAGCAGCCACACAGAAACATGATATAAGGACGATATCCATACAAGATGAAATGATATAAATTAAATCACTAAAAATGTTATCATGACATTCAAAACATGTACATAATATATCGTAAGATATTCGGCTATTTTTGAAAGTTTTTAATTCAGCAAAACTGAAGTATATACTTCCAATCAAAGCCCATGCAACACCGCATATAATGCCTGTCAGCTTCAACAGCCGACATTGGTGCTTGAATGGAAAACAAATTTTAGTGGCTATTATGGCTATGGACATAACTTTGAACACAAAACTTGCCTGTAGAGAAATAAAAAACACAAATCTGAAACAAATACAGAGATAACTTGCTCTCCATGTGACTGTGTTAATGTTCAATGTATCTGCAGCCGTAATACACACCAGATAGCCAGACGAAAGTACATCTGCCAACACTTGATTAAACATGCTAATCATATAATATTTCTTTTTATTTATTCCTGCAGACAATTTGTAGGTGTGTCTTGTAACTAAACCCATACACCAAATAAGTGAAATTATTGATGCAGCATAATAATACAATTTATTTGTTGATTTATTTAACAGACCGTGACACATATAATTATTGTCTGCATTATTGCATGTGATATACGAGGGAAGCAAACAACATATTGACGAATCTGAGACTGACACTTGAAGCTTAGTCTCACGATTGGACATAATGCTTACTTCAAGAGATACAGAAAAATTGACATATGTAATATCTAACATGCTTAATCTGCGCAGTCGATTTTGTAAATCAACTGACAAAGCATTAATGGGATTGTTATTTAAATTCAATACCACCAGATATGCCAGTGGTAATTTGTTGTCCAAGAAAAACGTGATAAAATTGTTGGCTAAATTTATATATATTAGTTTTAGAAAAACATGATGCTGCAATAAAGTGTTTGATCTGATATAGTTTTTGCTGAAGTCGGCAATGATAACATGATATAGAGCATTTGATATATTAGATGATTGAAGTCTAGTAAAGAATTTCTCAATTTTGCATTGCGATACATTTAAGACGATCAATTTTGGGAAGACGAATAGATCCATATCAATAACATTTTGGACCCCTGTCAACATTAAGCCTTTAGCATAGTAGATAGAGGAATCTTTCCATGGGTGTTTTACAACACACATGGTGCTGTAACCTACACACTCACACCCTTCTGGGCATGGCGTACAATTAATTTCGTCATCAGCGGAGTAAAGACAATTCACCTCCCTATCACATATCTCATTATCACTCAGACATCTAGCTTCACCACGACATTTTAACAAACCAGGGCAAGATAAATTTCCACAGAACTTCTCATCTTCACCAAACAAGCAATCTTTATGGCCGTCACATATCGCCGACATAGGTAGGCAAATATACTTACTACATTTAAACATACCAGGACATAAAACATGATGACATAGAACATAAGGGTTTATAGGGAAGTCACATGACTCACTTCGTCTGTTTACTAAACATCTTTCGTGCAAAAATATGGACCCGGAGTCTGAGCATCGAAATTTATAATGTTGAAAATGTAGTGTTTCATTTTTACTATTTGGTGTTGTTTCTTGAGAATAGCTCATCTCTTTTTCATACATGTCAATCAGTTGTCGGGTTTGGAAAGTACCTCTATCTTTATATTTAAAATGTTTATTGATCTGCAGAACATTAAACACTATAGGTTTCACAGTTGGTTTGGGACAGGTATCATCAATAAGTGAAAACCCATCAACGGTAATCCCATCACATATAGAATGTATTCGCAAATCTTGCAGCTCGTTTATATTTGTGACATTGCTATTGCTTGTTAGGAGAGATGGTATGCGTACATACTGTGACGCTAGCTCAAAACCAGCATTTTGTCGGGTGTGTTCACCACTGCAATGTCTCTCGTCACTCCCATCAGAACAATCTTCAATCCCATCACAGACATATACCATTAATATACAGCTGCTATTAATGCATCCAAAATATATAGACTTACAATATGGAAGATATATCTCACTTTTGCGCTCACATATTATCCCATTGATGACCATTTTTAAATCACACGGCCGAAGCTTAGCTCCCCAAGCCGTTGCTAGTTGTCTTGGGAAATATTTTTGTAAGTATATAGCTGCATTATTATATTCTAAAGTACCGCACTTGCTGTCTACAGAGGCTAAAAATATAAGAGAGCTTGGTTTCTTTCTAGATGTAAAATACAGGATCTTAGGCAGACTGGTGGATATCATATCAGAATCCACGGGATATCCAAACAAAAAGTTAGACAGAAATATATTATTATAAAACTGCTGAGGAGGTTTCGCGTGATTGATGTGTTCGTACAAATTTTGGAACATGTCTTTTATTTGAAATTCTGCTTTCATTGGTACTGCCGGACGAGATGATGTTTCAATGTTTAATAAGGTACTGTTCAATTTAGAACACACACTGTTACCTTCGTTAAACGACAATGCTCTAGATGCCTCAAGGGGTAAGTAACATTTGTTGTGAATGTTTATCAGAATCCAATTGTCCTCGCACTTCTGCTTCGATGGTGTGTAATCTGTCACCACATCTGCAGAAGCGAATCCCCGAGGAACACAGAAAAAAGTAACTTCAAACTTTTGATCACACGGGAGAACTATCCACATCAATACGACAGATGTGTGATCCAGAAGGGACGCAGTGCAGTTCTTCTTCATGTCATGTTCTGGCTGATCCTTAGCCTCACTGTATGTATATTCTGAACTTGTAATAACACCGTTTGAAATGTTGTACACTGTCAAATTACTTCTGTCAGCTGGGTTATTTCTGGTCTCCCAAAAGGCTTGAAATACTATCGTGCCGTCCATCCAATGTGAAAACATTCCCTAATAATATAATATGTTAATATAAATACATAAAAATTGAATATATATAGTCTATAAATATAGGATGTAGACCCTATGCCAACAGGTAAATTATCATGTAGGCCTACTAATAGTACTACCTCGATATAACCCCAACATTCCTGATTTTTTGCAATATGAGCAATATGGCGAGCAATGTGATAGGCCTGTGGATATACGAGCAGATTAAAATATTATTTTTGAGATTATATTGTTCTTAGTATCCCTAACTTAAGGTTCAACTGTAAAAAAATCTGTGATAAAATGGCCGCCACCGGCACATATCACCCCATAACTTTTGAACAATTTTCCACATAATATTGTGTTAGATGTCTTTTCCCAATAATTTTGAAATAAAATTACATTTCCGAAGTTATTTTAGCATTTAATAGTGCCTAAGCTTCTGCAGAAATCCAACAGGGCCGCCATCCGCACATATCGCATTATAACCACTGCTCTAGTAGCTGGGATGATTGCTAGTAGTAGTACTTTTTTTCCCCCATCCAAGGAGGGTCATTAGGGATCTGTTCCGTCAGTTGCATGCTGTATGGCATGATACGGAAGCACGAATCTATAGCAATCATCCAAGGGAAGCTGCAGCCTCTTCGTATCTGGCCAGAATCTTCCGGCGGGTGGCCTGGTTCCTCCGCTCCACAGCGGTGCTAATGCAGCTCTCGCATCAGTGCTGGCGCTGGTGTAGGCTGTGGTAGCCTTAAATAACCGGCAATAGCGTGTTTCATATTAGGTCTCTCACGTGGGATGAATGGAGTTACGCAGAGGGAGTTATCCTTCCTATTGTTACTCTGGAGACTATCCGACCCGAAGATAGCGGGGCTGCGCGAAATGCCACGGAGATTCAGCATTAAAGAAACCCAAGTCTCCGGCCGTCTGGGCATGTCTCGGGGTAGATCCCCTAGACATGCCCAGGACCACTTATCGGGCGAACTAAAGAAAACGCTCTCAATAACCCACCATGCCCTATCACCCCCTCCCTCACATCATCATATGTACATCATTTCATCTCATCAATTGACTACAACGTTTTTATCGTATTACAATGTCATTTAAAAAACCGTTTGTGCCGAAAAGTGACGTAGAGCAATGATTTACTACTACTACTGCTCTAGTAGCTGATGGTGGACTGGTCTTGTATATATCCAGACCTAAGCTCTTCAGCAATGAACTAAATAAAGGTTATTGAACAATTTTTGTTTGGTAACGCATTTGGCACTGACACCAAAATATGTTAAATACCCCCCCCCCTTTTAGCGATTTACTGTATTTTTTGAGCCGTTCGGCATAGAATGTCATGTGACCCCTCAAAATTTGTGCAATGGTCATGCTTTGAAGGGTCTATGATATATTATAATTATATAATATATAAGTCATACCGACAATATAAATGATCACAATAAGGTACCGTACCCAGCCCAGTTGAGCTTATAAGCCACTCCAAACACACGCGCCTGCGATTGAGAATGGGACGGGGATACTTAGTGGCCGTGTCAATCAGCCGTACATTTAAAATAGAAAACTCTCGGCCACTAAGTATCCCCGTCCCATTCTCAATCGCAGGTAAGCGTGATATTAACAGATAAGACCCAATATCACGACGAGCAATGAGTTAATAGAAAACCAAGTTACGTCGGTATACATGTTAAATTTCACCTATTTTACATATTAGGGCCTACTCAGTACGCATATCCCATGCCTGACAAATAAAAGCAGGCCTGTGCTTAAATAATCTGCAATTAGTTGACATTATCAGTTCAAATTTATCAACCGTTGTGGCATTTACAGGAACATATAATTATATACTTATTATTCATAACTTGTCCCGAATCGTTATGCAAAGGGCATTCAAGTGAATCTCTTTTTGTCC